>JAGFNQ010004668.1:245522-587841 GCA_024364735.1 Boesenbergia rotunda
GCACCTAAGTCAAACCTGTGTTTTGATAATGGCAACATAGGTCAAAAGTTAAGTCTTTCTTGTTTTCTAACAAGTTAATCAAGTGTGCAGGAAAAGCCCTAGCAAAGGACAGCTAGGCAACTGGCGAAGGACTGCCAGTGGCAAAGCCCTAGGAAGGACTGCTAGGCAACTGGCAAGGACTGCCAGTAGAAAAGACCTAGCGAAGGACTGCTAGGCAACTGGCGAAGGACAGCCAGTATCCAAGCCCTAGCGAAGGACTGCTAGGCAACTGGCGAAGGATTGCCAGCATCAAAGCCCTAGCGAAGGAATGCTAGGCACCGAGCGAAGGACAGCTCGGCACCCAAGACCTGACAAAGGACCGTCAGGCAAAAAGTCCAACCAAAGGGCGGTTGGCATCAGGTAAACTCTCCCGAGAGGAGTAGGTGAGGACGCGTTCCCCGTCGAGGGAACAGTAGGCGTCGGTTCGACCTAGGACTCCATTTTGGAGACCAAAGTCAGAACCAAGACAGCTAAGGCTGTATAAAATAATAATATAATTGTTATTTGGACTAACCCTGGATGCAGGATCGAAGGACTGAGTATCTGCAGCTCAGAGAGCCTCAAAGGAGTGAGGCAGAAGCTGAGCAGGGCGCCCCGGATGATCCGGGCGCCCCCAAGGTCAACCCAAGTCTGTAAGAACCTCAACGCGCCTCGACAGCTAGATTCGGGCGCCCCGGATGCTCCGGGCGCCCCGCCCGCTGTCGCGGGCGCCCCGCGTGTCGTGGCGCCCCCACTGCCAGCTGCCGAAGCGCATCCTTGCGAAGCCGAGGAGATGAGGCTTTGACCGGTCAATCCGGGCGCCCCGGCCCTCCCGGGTCAAACCGGATCCCGAGGATAAGGGATCAGACGGCGACCGAGCTACCACCGGATCAAACGCCACGTGGGGGCGCCCCGACATCCCGGGCGCCCCCAGGCCTATATAAAGGGCCCTCACCCCAGGCTTCCAACAACAATTTTCTCAACGCCTCAAAGCTCTTCTACGCTCGTGCATTGCTCCGGATACTCTCCAACTCGAGCGACGACGTCCCGCTGCTCCGAAAAAGTTGATCTACTCCGGACGTCGGTAAAGAAGAGCGTTCTTTTTAATTACTGCACTTATATTGTAATTAAATTCTGTAAACCTTTTTGCGCATATATAGAATTGCCCAAAGTAAACGGTCAACGACCGTGGGCCTTGGAGTAGGAGTCGACACAGGCTCCGAACCAAGTAAATCGACTGTGTCCTGTGTCTTGTTTTTTTATTTTCCGCTGCGTACGTGCTCTTTACGCAAATCCGAAAATTTACCGATATTCACCCCCCTCTATCGGTTTTCACGATCCAACAAGTGGTATCAGAGCGGGGAAGTTCAAACCTGGTGCAACCACCAGTTTTGAAATTTTTTTCGGATTCCTTTTTTTTATTCTATTTTCTTTATCTTACGAATTTTTCGATTAAAAATTTTATTCGGTCTTTTTTTGGCAAGGTTGGTGCAACACCCCTGTCCTTAATTTATCCAGCACTGCTAATCCAAGACCTAGTCTTGGCAATTTTTTTTAGTTTTCTTTTTCAGTCTAAATGGCCATGCAAGAGGGATTTAGCACCGCAAGACCTCCACTCTTCAGTGGAGAAGACTTTTCCTACTGGAAAAGCCGCATGGAGGTCCACCTGAAAACTCAGGTGGACATGTGGATCATTATCCAGTCAGGTCTGGAGATCCCCCGAAACACTGATGGACTTCCTCAGAACTACTCCGAATGGGACAATTCCCTAAAATGCAAGATAGAAGCCGACGCAAAAGCAACACAAACCCTACAATGCGGGCTGACAAAGGAAGAGCTGAACCGCTTGGGCCCCTTCAACAGTGCAAAGGAGCTGTGGACAAAACTGATCGAGCTGCACGAAGGGACTTCAGACACTAGGATCAGCAAGAGGGATCTGCTCCTGAACAAATTATACACTATCAAGATGGCGGACAACGAATCAGCAGCCCAACTCCACGCACGGATCCAAGAGGTAATGAATGGTCATCACACAATAGGTCACAACGTTGAAAACCGTGACCTAATAAGGTATGCCCTAAACGCTTTCCCTAGAAGTACCTTGTGGGCATCTATGGTAGATGCGTACAAGGTCTCTAGAGATCTTTCTAAAATAAAATTAGACGAATTGTTTTCCGAACTAGAATTGCACGAACAAACTAACACCAATATGGTCGAGAAAAGTATTGCTTTCGTTGCAGGTAAAACAGGAAGGACTACGAAGAAGAAGCCTGAACCCGAAACTGAGTCTAACTCTGACTCAGACTCAGAAGAAGAAGATGGAGATCAAACTAAGCTGGTCCGGCTCGCTCGAAGCTACTACAAGGAGCTGAAGAACCGAACCAACAAACGGAAAACCGGCCGAAGAAAGGACGAACCAACTGAACCCGCAAACAAGCCCAATGTGACCTGCTATGAGTGCAAGAAAAAGGGCCACTATAAGTCAGAATGTCCAAATCTAAAGGAGTCCAAGAAAACAAGACGGAAGAAGGCGCTCCAAGCAACCTGGGACGAATCGTCCTCAGAAGAAGAAGAAGAGGCACCCCAGTCCAATCTTCTAGCTCTAACCGCCTCAGATAAAGTCGAAACCGAATCAGAAATAGAACAAGAAGACGGCGAGCTAACCTTGACAGAAGACGGAGAAATTAAGGTAACTGGTTTTAATAGATCACAATTAAGTGATTTAATTTCTTTTCTTTCTCGAGATTTGGCAAAAACCAAACTCCGAGTCGAGTCCCTCCGACAGGAAGTAAAACTCCTGAAAGAGGGAGCTGACTCTAAACCCTTAACCGAGAAGGTTCAGGAAGGAACTCCTGCTCAAGTTGAACAACTTGAAAAGGAAAACTCCTCCCTGAAAACTCAGGTTAAGGATCTTAGATCAGCATTAGAACGGTTTACATCTGGTTCCAAGGGTCTTGACATGATCCTTGGAAAACAGAAATCAGTTCTAAATCGATTCGGATTGGGCTACAGAACCAAATCTCGACAAAGATCATACCTTGCTGTACTGAATCAGTCCAGAGGCAAAATTCAGGCATGGGTACCTAAACTATGCTTGAACAAACCGACTGGATCAAATCAGTATTGGATCCCCAAGGACAAGATTCACATATTGCCTAACCATCACCGTGGCTTTAGTCCAGGGGGAGCCAAACTGAAAACCATTTTCATTATTAGATGAATTTGTTATTATTGATTTAAATTGATTGTTTGATTGTTTATTTAATTTCTGCAATATACCATGCTTAGACTTAGGTTAGTTAAGGACTGAACAAACTTACCTGAAATTTGACAACATAGTATTGGGTAGAGGTGAGATGATAGTACGTTAGGGAAACCAATTATAATAAGATCAAGTTCACTTGGTCTCTTTAGACTGGCGGAACTAGCTGAAGCTACCGATCCAAAACCCAAACTAGTTAGACCAGAAATTTTTCAGAAATTGATTTTGAAAATGAAATTTCATTAAAAGACTTTGTCAAGGAAAGGGTGGATGATCCCATAAGGCTTCGGCCAAAGAAGGCCTAGTGCCTCGCCAAGACCTGGAAGTCAATTTTTGAAATTCAAATTCAAATTAATTTTTGTCAAATTCGAATCTAACACAAAATTTCAGTAATTTGTAGATTTAAACTTCTGTCAAAATTAATTGGTTTCAAAATTAATTGAGTTTTTAAAATTTAATTGCTTTGAAAATTAATCAATCTTTTCAAAACAACTTTTAATCATCAAAACCTGTCTCACGAAAACCATAAGGTTAACGTGATTGAAAACCCTAGGTTTGGGTGAGACAGACTAGGCAGTGAAACTCAATTTAAGCTATTCCTGATTCTAATTGGATCCAAATCAAGAAAATTCTTTATGCGTAGGAACATAAAGATTTGGACCAATGGATGTTGGATAGCGATTGCTCCAGACACATGACTGGGGATAAATTGAAGTTCACCAAGCTCAAACTCAAAAACCTAGGCTCAGTGGCATTTGGCAATAATGCTACACTCAAGGTAATTGGGTCAGGTAATATTGAGCTTAAATCTGATTTCATTATTAAGAAAGTTCTATTGGTTGAAAACTTTAATTTTAACTTGCTTAGCATAAGTCAGTTATGTGATTCTGGTTATATAGTTACTTTTAATAATTCTAACTGCCTGATTAGAAATGAACAAGACTCAGAAATCATACTTAAGGGCACTAGGAAAAACAATGTATACACTATAAATCTTCCCCTTATACCCAAATGTATGTTAACACAATTAGAACAAACAAACCTCTGGCATAGGAGATTAGGTCATACCAATGTAAGAACTATATCAAAAATTACCCAACTTGGCTTAATCAAAGGTATCCCCAAAATCAAAAATAATGAAAACCTAATATGTGAATCATGTAATCAAGGCAAACAAACCAAATCCAATCACAAACTTATTCAATCTAACTTAACTCAAACTACACTTGAGCTCCTGCACCTTGACCTATTTGATTCACATGGAGCCAAGTCACTAAGCGGGAACCGATACTGCTTAGTAATAGTTGATGATTACTCTAGGTTTACCTGGGTTAGGTTCCTAAAAACCAAAGATGAAACCCTAAACCTATTTGTTGAATTCTGTAAACTAATTGAAAATCAAAACGACACTAAAATAAAAAGACTTAGGAGTGATCACGGGGGAGAATTTGAGAATCAACGATTCGAAGAATTCTGTAAAATAAATGGGTATTTACATGAATTTTCATGTCCTAGAACCCCCCAACAAAATGGGATAGTTGAGCGAAGGAATAGAACCTTACAAGAAGCCGCTAGGGCTATGCTCAACGAATTTAATCTAGCAAACCAATTTTGGGCAGAAGCAATTAGTACAACCTGTTATATCCAAAATAGGATTTTAATTAACAAGCGACACAACAAAACCCCCTATGAATTGTACTACCATAGACTACCAAATTTACATTACCTAAGGGTCTTTGGATGTAAAGTCCATATCCTAAACACCAAAGACTATTTAGGAAAATTTCAATCCAAGTCAAACCCTGGTATCTTCCTAGGATACTCAAACACAAGTAGAGCCTATAGAGTTTATAACAAACAAACTAAGAAAATTGAAGAAACTACAAACTTAATTTTTGATGAAGAAATCAATTCAACATCTAATAATCCAGATTTAACTTTATCACACTCTGACCAAGAAAATAATGAACCCTTAATTGAACCCTTAAACGAGTTAACCATTGAACCAATTAATGAGTCAACTGAAACAAATATTGAACCAACAAATCAACCAGCCCAAAGAATCGAAACAAACCATCCAGCCGAACCTAAGGCTGAACCAAGCTCTAGGAGAACCAAGAAACCCAGACTTAGTCACCCAACCGATCAAATTGTGGGTAATCCAACTCTAGGAGTCAGGACTAGGTCTTCCTATAGGAACCTTAGTCAAATAGCTATGATATCAAAAATTGAACCCAAAACTATAGAAGAAGCCCTACCTGATCCTGATTGGATCATAGCGATGCAAGAAGAACTAGCTCAATTCGAGAGAAACCAAGTCTGGGAATTAGTACCTAAACCTGAAGATAAATCCATCATAGATACTAAGTGGGTCTTTAGGAACAAGCTAAATGATCAAGGAGAAATAGTCAAAAATAAAGCCCGCTTAGTAGCTAAGGGATTCAGCCAAGTAGAGGGACTAGACTATGATGAAACATATGCCCCAGTAGCTAGACTTGAGTCCATTAGAATGTTATTGGCCTTTGCATCCCATAAAGGATTCAAATTATATCAAATGGATGTAAAGTCAGCCTTTTTAAATGAATTTATAAAAGAAGAAGTTTATGTAGGACAACCCCCAGGGTTTGAGGACCTAGACAAACCTAACTATGTTTACAAACTAACTAAAGCACTATATGGGTTAAAACAAGCACCTAGGGCCTGGTACGAACGATTATCAACCTATTTAACTTCTAAAGAATTTAAACAAGGCCAAATTGACTCAACATTATTTATTAAAACCCTAGGAAAAGATATATTTATTGCCCAAATTTACGTAGATGACATAATCTTTGGATCCACCAACACCAACTTTCTAAAAGAATTTGTCAAGATAATGGAAGATGAATTTGAAATGAGCTTAGTTGGTGAGCTTACCTTTTTCCTAGGCTTACAAATTAAACAAACTAGGGATGGTAACTACGTTCATCAATTCAAATATGCTAAAGAGTTAATAAAGAAATTTAAAATGGATAACTCTAAAAGTATAAGTACCCCCATGGCCACTAATGTAAAAATAGATAGTGACCCTGATGGTAAACCAGTAGATCTTAAACTCTATATGAGTATGATAGGTAGCCTACTGTACCTTACAGCCAGTAGACCTGATATTCTGTTTGCTGTAGGGATGTGTACTAGATATCAAACCTGTGCTAAGGAAACTCACTTAGCAGCCCTAAAAAGAATACTGAGATATGTAAAGGGCACCCTAAATGTAGGGATTTGATATCCTAGGACCTCAACTTTTGCCTTAACCGGATACTCAGATTCTGACTATGCTGGATGTAAATTAGATAGAAAGAGCACAAGTGGAAGCTGCCAACTGTTAGGTCAGAGTCTAGTCAGTTGGTGCAGCAGAAAACAACACTGTGTGGCTCTATCCACAACTCAAGCTGAGTATGTGGCATTAGGAGAGTGTGTTGCTCAACTTTTATGGATGATGCACACACTTAAGGACTTCCAGCTCAACTACACCCAAACTCAAGTGTTTATTGACAATATAAGTTCAATTAATTTAACCAAGAACCCAATTCAACACTCCAGAACCAAACATATAGAAGTCAAACATCATTTTGTAAGAGACCATGTAACCAGGGGTGAAATAGTACTTAAATACATTGACTCTAAATCCAACCTAGCTGATATATTCACAAAGCCCTTACTTGAGTCTGAGTTCAGCTTACTAAGAAGGCAGTTAGGATTGTGCCTTGTAGAATATATTATTTTTTTTGGCTTAATTTAAAATTATTTTTTTAAAGTTGTTTTGAAAAACTGTTTCACTTAATTTTAAAATCAGTTTTCATTTTCGACTTAGTTTTATGTTTTAAAAACTACCCCCTTCAAAAACTAGGGTTTTTCGAAAATGGACTTAGCCTAGGTCCTAACCCTAGAACTGCATGCACCTATAGACTTAGAAGCCAGCATCTCACAAGCACCTTAGGATACTTTTTGATTGATAACCTAGAAAGGGTTGAGATGCTTAGGCCTTTGCCTTAATTCAAGATGCTTTAAGTCAGTGCATCTGCGGTAATTGAGGCACTAAATACAACTTATATAGCAATCAAGTTAAGTGTCAAGTTTAGAAAATCTAACTTGAACAGAAACACTTAACTTGACTAACCTTAGCAAAAACTACTGTTTATAACAGTTAGTAAGTAGCTAATTGGGTTAGACAGGTCCCTACAGAGAAAATTGATTGATTTAGTATAAATCTAATTATGAATTGGTTCAGTACAGCAAACTCTTATTTATTTCCTTTATCCATGCTATTTTTATTTGTTTTGATATATGGCAAAGGGGGAGAGATAGGAAAGGAGAGAGTAAGAGAGAGAAAAATTTTCAAATTTTTCTGTACTCTATCCTTTATTCAAAAAGTTTGCTTTCAAAAAGTTTTACTTATTCAAAATTTTTTGAAAAATACCTAAGTATTCAAAAAGTTTGCTTTCAAAAAGTTTTTGAAAAATACTTAAGTATTCAAAAAGTTTGCTTTCAAAAAGTTTTACTTATTCAAAATTTTTTGAAAAATACTTAAGCTTTCAAAAAGTTTTCTTTCAAAAAAGTTTTACTTATTCAAAATTTTTTGAAAAATACTTAAGCTCTTTCAAAATTTTTACTTATTCAAAAATCCTTTTGAAAAATACTTAAGTATTCAAAAAGTTTGCTTTCAAAAAGTTTTACTTATTCAAAATTTTTTGAAAAATACTTAAGCTTTCAAAAAGTTTGCTTTCAAAAAAGTTTTACTTATTCAAAATTTTTTGAAAAATACTTAAGCTCTTTCAAAATTTTTACTTATTCAAAAATCCTTTTGAAAAATACTTAAGCTGTCAAAATTTTGCTAAGTATTCAAGTCTTTTCAAAATTTCTTAAAAGCTTTTGAAATATTGCTAAGTACTCTAGCTGCAAGACTGTTACTCAAGCTTTCAAAATTTTTTTCTAAAGTACTCTAGCTTTTCAAAAGGTGCTTACTTAAGCTTGTCAAAATTTTCTTTACTCTAAAGCTTAAGTTTTTCAAAACAGTATTAAAACTGAAACTCTTACTTAAGCTAACATTTTCAAAAAGGTTTTCAAGTACAAATAAGTTTTTTTAACCCCACGAATTTTTGAAAAATCTAGGGGGAGATTCCTTCCAGGGGGAGGGAACAAAAGTTAAAACTTTTTCATGTTTTGCTTAAACTTAACTTTTTGAACTAAGGTTGCCATAAATCAAAAAGGGGGAGATTGTTAGTGCAGAATGCACCTAAGTCAAACCTGTGTTTTGATAATGGTAGCATAGGTCAAAAGTTAAGTCTTTCTTGTTTTCTAACAAGTTAATCAAGTGTGCAGGAAAAGCCCTAGCAAAGGACAGCTAGGCAACTGGCGAAGGACTGCCAGTGGCAAAGCCCTAGCGAAGGACTGCTAAGCAACTGGCGAAGGACTGCCAGTAGAAAAGACCTAGCGAAGGACTGCTAGGCAACTGGCGAAGGACAGCCAGTATCCAAGCCCTAGCGAAGGACTGCTAGGCAACTGGCGAAGGATTGCCAGCATCAAAGCCCTAGCGAAGGAATGCTAGGCATCGAGCGAAGGACAGCTCAGCACCCAAGACCTGACAAAGGACCGTCAGGCAAAAGTCCAACCAAAGGGGCGGTTGGCATCAGGTAAACTCTCCCGAGAGGAGTAGGTGAGGACGCGTTCCCCGTCGAGGGAACAGTAGGCGTCGGTTCGACCTAGGACTCCATTTTGGAGACCAAAAGTCAGAACCAAGACAGCTAAGGCTGTATAAAATAATAATATAATTGTTATTTGGACTAACCTTGGATGCAGGATCGAAGGACTGAGTATCTGCAGCTCAGAGAGCCTCAAAGGAGTGAGGCAGAAGCTGAGCAGGGCACCTCGGATGATCCGGGCGCCCCCAAGGTCAACCCAAGTCTGCAAGAACCTCAACGCGCCTCGACAGCTAGATTCGGGGCGCCCCGGATGCTTCGGGCGCCCCGCCTGTCGCGGGCGCCCCGCCTGTCGCGGGCGCCCCCACTGCCAGCTGCCGAAGCGCATCCTTGCGAAGCCGAGGAGATGAGGCTTTAACCGGTCAATCCGAGCGCCCCGAGCCCTCCGGGCGCCCCGGTCAAACTGGATCCCGAGGATAAGGGGATCAGACGGCGACCGAGCTACCACCGGATCAAACGCCACGTGGGGGGCACCCCCGACATCCCGGGCGCCCCCATGCCCTATATAAAGGGCCCTCGACCCCAGGCTTCTAACAACAATTTTCTCAACGCCTCAAAGCTCTTCTACGCTCATGCATTGCTCCGGATACTCTCCAACTCGAGCCGACGACGTCCCGCTGCTCCGAAAAAGTTGATCTACTCCGGATGTCGGTAAAGAAGAGCGTTCTTTTTAATTACTGCACTTATATTTGTAATTAAATTCTGTAAACCTTTTTGCGCATATATAGAATTGCCCAAAGTAAACGGTCAACGACCGTGGGCCTTGGAGTAGGAGTTGACACAGGCTCCGAACCAAGTAAATCGACTATGTCCCTGTGTCTTGTTTTTTATTTCCGCTGCGTACGTGCTCTTTACGCAAATCCAAAAATTTACCGATATTCACCCCCCCTCTATCGGTTTTCACGATCCAACAATATATATATATATATATACGCGTAATTATTTGCTTATATGTAGGCTGGCTATTTTTAATTAATTGTATAAATAGCTAAATTTAGTCTTTGACACAGGACCTTGACTTTGGCCTCGCACGGTTGATCGTGGGAGATTTATTGAGACACGTTCTACATAAAAGGCGAGTACTTCTCCTTTGTGTTCTTGTAGTTCGTTTATCTTAATGCATGACTTTTTATGTCTGAGTAGATCTGCTTGACCTTATGCTGTTGTATATTTTAATCGTCCGTTGATACTTTCTGTGTTTGACCCTTGAGTTAATTCGTAGTTTTATGTCCGTACAATCTCTCTTTGTTTTCTATTTTGAAAAGTACCACTCATACACGAGTACTTAGATGTTCATTAAACACTATTATGATGGTTGGCATTAGAGAGACCATACCTAGTAGTTTAGTTACATATTCGTTGCTTTCTGGTTGGTTTCTGATATTTGTTGCTTTTGTTGTTGCATCGTTGTTATTCGGTTGTTTGTGCGTATTGGTATCATGCACCATACTTGCACCATTCCATACTGATGACTGTTAGGCTTCCATATGGTTAAGTCGTCGTCAGTCCTCTAGTTGCTTTGTCACTCAACCACTTGTCGTGGTAGTTACTAGAGTGTGAGCAACTGTCCTGTTACACCACACTCGACCACTCATGTACAGTGGATGTTGGAGTTGTAGGCATGCAGTTGACACCATCACCGTTGTTTCCAAGGGATATCAGAGTTGTTGGTGGCTCCCCCTTTATCTCGGGGTTTTGGAGTAGTTGGCTCCCCAACATTCTATCCACTCAACCACATATATCAGTGGTATTCGTTGGAGTGCGTACAGTTGTCACAACCCTACCCACTCGGCCACACAGATGTGATGTGTTGGCGGCTTGACTGGCGTCAGGGGTGGCACATGTCATTGCATCATATGCATCTATTGCATTTATGCATTTTCTTGTGTTTGTTGCATTTATATGAGCTATGATTGCTGTATTTGATTGACATGCATGTATGTTTGATATTATGTTATCTGTTGGTGCAAAATGCATCAGTGATGAATAGTCATCCTCTAGGGTTTCGATGTTTGACAATATGCTAAAGTTAGTGACAATATATGTTAGACAATGTATGGGTTAGTCAAAGTGATCAAGGGTTAAACCAAACAGGACCTTATGATTGGTAGGGTAAACCCAGGTTTGATCATTTTGACATAGGGTTAAGCCAAACAGGATTTGATGTTTGGCAGAATAAATAGAACACAGGGTTGGTCAGTTTAACCAAGGGATTAAACCACACCGGACTTGAGGTGTGAGATTATATTTATCTATAGATTGGAGAAAGTCTAGTTAGGATCATGATGACTAGCAAAGAAGTGATTTTGGTGAAAGAACCCCTGGTGAGTGAAGAGGGGTCCTAGCAAGGGAAACTATGTGAACTAAATCCTGGTGAGTGAAGCTGGGTCCTAGCAAGGGAAGCTAGGTGGAAGAAATCCTAGTGAGTGAAGCTAGGTGAACTAAATCCTGGTGAGTGAAGCTGGGTCCTAGTGAGTGAAGCTAGGTGGACTAAGTCCTGGTGAGTGAAGCTGGGCACGAAGTCATGGTCCGGGGGACTGAGCACTAAGTCCTGGTCGGGGATCCGGTAACGAAGTCTTTGCTGAGCCAGGATGACAGACAGAAGTAGAACGGGTCGAGGTCAGACGTCTCGAAATCCGAGTTCTCGGAGGCTGAACAAAAGTCCAGCCGAAGGCCCCGGTTGGCAAAAGCTTTAGTCGAGCGGGGATCGCGAACAGAAGTAGAGACGGTTCAAGGTCGGGCGTCTCGAGATTCGGGTTCTCGGAAGCTGAGCGAAAGTCCAACCGGAGGTTTTGATTGGTAAAAGTAACTTCTCCAAGTATGGAATAGGTGAGGGCATGTTCCCCAAGAAAGGGAACATTAGGATTCGGTTCAACCTAGGGTTTTGAGTGAAATCCAAAGTCAGAACCATTAAGCTAAGACTAAGATTATTTATGTTTTTGTCTTGTGTTTGTTGTCTTGGTTGTCTTGCAGGTACCTAGAGTTGGAGGCAAGATAGGAGAGCAAACACAGGAGAAAAGGAACCTGGGAAACAGCTCCTGGGCGCCTGACTTGAATCAGGCACCCAAGAGATGCTGGGAGCCCCAGTTGGGGCAGCCCACACCCAGGCGCCTGGCAAGCTAGGCGCCTGAGGGCTCCTAGGCACCTGGGAAGGGCAGATTCTATCCTGCTGTGATTTCGATGCAACGGATGAAGTTTGACCGACACGTGGCAGGCGCCCAAGACATCACAGGCACCCGTGAAGCTTCTATAAAAAGGGGTTCAACCCCTCATTCCAGAACATCAACTTTCACATCCGCTAAACCGTTCCGTGTGAAGCAAAAGTGCTCAAGGTAAAGCTCTGCGACCAAGGAGGCTCCAGGAGGAAGTGCACTGCACTTCGGACTTCCGGATTGGCCGAAGCTTCTTTTTCCGTTTGGTTTGCATTTTATTTATGAGTCATATTTACTACTTTTTGTGCTTGTAACTTGAACTGTAAGATGAGTTTCTTCGACTCCGGAAAGTCCGGAAAGGAGACCACTAGTGGAATCACGATTGAGTGCTTAGGCCTTGGATGTACTGACCCTGGGGGGTTGAGAACCAAGTAAAACCCGTGTGTCACTTGTCTTTTGTTTTTCTTTATTTTTATTTTCCGCTGCGTACTAACCCTGATAGAACGGATCTTTCCGATGAAATTTCGACAAATTTTTCGAGTCGATATTCACCCCCCCCTCTATCGACTGGCACCAATCCTACATTATCTCGTATGTTTCATGCTGTTTTATACATGCTTAGATGTCCTCTATTTCTTAGAGACTGTACACCGTTGTTTTTGTTGCTTGTTATATCCTTTATGATGTCATGCATTTGTCTACTCATATACCCGCAGAGTCCACCCGGACTCACCACCCCTACCACCTATTTTTATTTCAAGTAGCAGGTAGATGCATTACTTGGAATCAAGA
Organism: Boesenbergia rotunda; assembly: GCA_024364735.1. Lineage (NCBI taxonomy): Eukaryota > Viridiplantae > Streptophyta > Magnoliopsida > Zingiberales > Zingiberaceae > Boesenbergia > Boesenbergia rotunda. The sequence goes on from JAGFNQ010004668.1 coordinate 258,485, forward strand.
GAGGATCTAGTTGCCAGTCCCACCTGGTTGATTCGTTTTGGAGTTGTCTCAGGGTTTAGTTTATTTTTTTCGCAATTGCTTTATTTTCTGTACTTCGTGAGTTTTGCATTTTTATTTCTTAGACTATATATATTTTATTAATCCGATATTATCATAGTAGATTTATGTTTATATGTTACTGGACTGGCGTGTTCATTTTTTTGGGATTTATACTGGAGTTTTATTTTGATTATGGACTCTCTACTACTTTTAAATTTGCTTAAAGATATTAACTATGTGGTTGTGGATTTATTTTACTATTGTGATGCCAGCCGTGTGCGGATGAGCTATATTTTGTGGAGTGTTATGTATTATTTGTCACAACTTGTCCGTCGTATAAGGGAGATGCTGCTCGATTTTCGAGTAAGCATGTGCCTCTGGGGGCGTGACAATTTTTGGTATCAATGCCAAGTTTTGCGATGTTTTGGTGTCTGTGGGTTTACAGAGTTGTTTTACGAGGTCTAGCTGTATTTTACGGATTTGTATATTTTTGCTGAGTCATTTGTCTTGACATGGTTGTGTTTTGGGACTCAGCAACGACGAGATCTCTCCCGGCAAACATGAAGTAAGTTGGTTTTAAATTTATAAAATTATATCTAAGAAATGCGTGTTAGTTTTGTTAACAGGTATGCCTCGTCGTATTGAGTTGTCTCCGCCTCGTGCACATGGTCGTGGACAATGATCACGGGGGAGGCCAGAGGAGGCCGAGAGAGAGACGAGTCAGGAGGTTGAGGCCCACCAGGGTGGAGCCGACTGGTTGGGGATCAGCTCACCAGGACCTTTTGGGTGAGGTAAGAACTCCACCACTGAGAGTACCTCCTCCTTATCCGACAGCAGTTCCAGTAGTATCATCTGAGGCAGGTCCATCAGTGCCACTAGTGGCAGTCCCTAGAGTGCCATCAGTGGTACCCCCTACCCAAGCGGGCTGGATTTTGGACAGAGCTCGGATTCCGTTATTGGCAACATCTGTGAAGGGTCGTTTTACATTGTTCCATGGAGAACCAGATCCGTATGATGCTCGTGCCTGGTTGGAGACATTGAAGGGCACCTTCAGCTATATGACTCTCATAGACATAGAGAAGGTGGAGTTGGATACATATCACCTCTGAGATCAGGTCGTCACTTGGTGGAACATGCAGAAGACTATTATTGGTGGATGACTAATTACTTGGGTTTCTTTTCGTGAAGCTTTTGAGGACAAGTATTATCCTGTTGCGTTTCATACGGCCCGACGGTAGGAGTTTCTTGCTCTTCATCAAGGAGATCGCTCAGTTTTGGAGTATGAGGCAGAATTCAACCGCCTGGCGGAGTTTTGTCCTTAGTTGGTGGCTACAGAGGATGAGCGGACGACACAGTTCTCGCAGGGTCTCACTGTATATATCCAGCTACGTATGTCTGGATGGGCTCCTACTTCTTATCGAGAGGCTTTGGACTGGGCTCTACACATAGAGATGATCCAACATCAGTTGTATGGTGATAAGAAGAAAGGAAAGCAGACAACTAGGGATTCAACAGTGACTCAAAAACAGCATACTATTGGATAGAAGCGCAGTAGAAGGAGTCAGAGCACGTAGGAGATTTCTGGGCCTCAGTCTCGACCTCAGAAGTCGGGATGGTTTTCAGTAGGATTGTCGCAGGGTTCTCAGCAGACCCGGAAGTCTGCTACTAGTGGGGCTAATTGTTTTCAGTGTGGATCTAGGGACCACAGACGACCAAATTATCCCCTAGAGCACCTCATCTGTTATTATTGTAAGCTTCCGGGTCATGAGAGTCGAGGTTGCCCCTTAAAGCCTCAGCATAAGTCTATAGCAGTTAGTCCTTAGGGAGGTCGGTCAGGACAGCAGAGGCCACTGCGAGGAGGCCGTCAAACTCAGACGTCGTCTCGACAGCAGCAGACAGGACGTCAGCAGGCAGTTCCACCACCAGTTCAGATTTATTGTATGCCTGGGCATGAGTACCCCTCACCAGCGGCGTTTTAGTATTCTAGGATGGGGTCGTATTATCAACATCCATACTCAGCATACCAACCTGCAGTATATCAGCATCAGCAGTCGGCTAGAGCTTCAGGTTATCAGTCTCAGCAGTCGGTTGGGCCTTCTATATATCAGCCCCAGCAGACTGCCGAACCTTCAACATCTCAGCCTCAGCAGGTTTTGGCGTTGCCACCTCCATCTCCAGAGACAGGACAAGTTTATGCAGTCACTAGAAAGGAGGCACAGCGGGCCGATGGATCGGTCTTCCGTTGTATGATTTCCGTTTATGCATTTCCTGCTGAATTGCTCGTTGATACCGGTAGTTCTAGTTCTTTCATATCACGGTTGTTTATGGGAAAGATTAGTAGGTTGTCTACCCTTAGATCACAACGTCTGTCAGTGTCTCTGTCATTTGGTGAGGTATTGGATATCACGCAGGAAGTCAAGGCGTGTCCATTGAATTTCGACGATTATACTCTCACCATGGACCTGTCAGTTCTCGAGATGGTAGAGTTTGATATTATTCTGGGCATGGACACGTTAGCGGCTTATCATGCCACAGTTTATTGTGAAACGAGGGTGGTCATGTTTTGGCCTCCGAACCAACTCTCGTGGGAATTCATTGGTACTAGAGATGTTGGGATTTCGATTATCTCTGCACTTCAGGCCCAGAAGCTTATGTCGCACAGATGTCAGGGTTTTCTATTGTCATTGATCAACACTAATGACAGTAGTAACCCTCAGCTCTCAAATGTTCCAGTGGACCGAGAATTTCCGGATGTATTTCCAGAGGAGCTTCCTGGTTTGCCTCCAAAAGGCAAGTCGAGTTCATGATTGAGTTGATTCTGGGGACGACGTCAACATCAAAGGCTTCGTATCGTATATCGCCTAAGGAGTTGGATGAGCTAAAGGTCCAGCTTCAAGAGTTGCTTGATAGGAGATTCATTCGTCCTAGCATATCTCCATGGGGTTCGCCAATTTTGTTCGTTAAGAAGAACGATGGTTCTATGAGATTATGCATTGATTACAGGCAGTTGAATGCAGTGACCATCAAGAACAAATATCCCCTGCCTCGTATCGAAGATTTGGTTGATCAGTTAAAGGATACATCAGTGTATTCTAAGATTGATTTGCGGTCAGGATATCACCAGTTGAGGATTAGAGATTCAGATATCCAGAAAATAGCTTTTCGCACCCAGTACGGACATTATGAGTTTTTGGTAATGACATTTGGGCTTACCAATGCTCCTGCAGTATTCATGGATTTGATGAATCAGGTCTTTATGGAGTATTTGGATCAGTTTGTTATTATTTTCATCGATGACATCCTGATTTACTCTCGTTCCGAGGAGGAACATGCGCACCATCTTCGTATCGTCCTGGAGACGCTCTGGCAAGAGCAGTTGTATGTGAAGTTCAGTAAATGTGCTTTTTGGTTGTCTTCTATGGGTTTTCTCAGACACGTTATTTCCAGTAGAGGTATCTCCATAGATCCCCAAAAGATCGACGCTATCACCAGTTAGGAGCAGCTGAAGTCAGTTCAGGATGTGCGCAGTTTTCTCGAATTGGCTGGTTATTATCAACGTTTTGTTGTGGGGTTTTCCAACATTGCTTCACCGTTGACACGTCTGACCAGAAAAGTCATGAAATTTATTTGGACAGAGGCTTGTTAGACCAGTTTTCAGGAGCTCAAGAGGCGATTGGTATCTGCACCTGTTTTGGTGTTACCTTTCAGAGAAGACGATTTCGTACTCTACACGGGCGCATCACATCAGGGTTTGAGCGCAGTTTTGATGCAGCATGGACGGGTAGTCTCTTATGCTTCTTGTCAGTTGAAGGAGCATGAGAAGAACTATCCAGTTCATGACTTAGAGCTTGCAACCATTATTTTTGCCCTGAAGATATGGAGACACCATCTCTACGGCGTCACGTTTAAAATTTTCACAGATCACAAGAGCCTCAAGTATCTATTCACTCAGAAGGAGCTGAATCTCCGCCAGAGGAGATGGATGGAATTCTTGAAGGATTATGATTGTACTATTAGCTACCATTCAGGGAAAGCTATGTGATTGCAGATGCACTGAGCAGAAAATCTCAGAGTGTTCTAGCTTGTTATCGGGTTATGGTCACAGACTTAGTTCAAAGCTTCTCAGAGTTGGGACTGGAGGAGCTGGGTTAGACAGAGAAAGGGTTATTGGTGACTATGGTTGCTCAGTCTTCGATCAGGACAAGGATCAGAGAGGCTTAAGACAGTGATCAGCATCTGCAGTTCCTAGGCAGCCGGATAGCCTCAGAGCAGCAGACTGACTTCACACGTGATGACGAGGGTATTCTATATTTCCGAGGGAGATTGTGCGTACCTAAGTCACATCCGGTCTTGGTGGAGTTACTTCAGGAGGCTCATCGATCTTGGTTTGCTATACATCCTGGCGGAACCCGTATGTACTGAGATTTGAGACGTTCCTACTGTTGGAACGGTATGAAGAAAGACATCGTGGATTTTGTAGCTAGATGTCTAGTGTGCTAGCAGGTGAAGGCCGAGCATCAGAGACCTGCTGGATTACTGCAGAAGATCTCTGTTCCTGAGTGGAAGTGAGAGCACATCACAATGGATTTTGTTGTCGGGTTACTGAGGTCTCGGAGAAAACACGATGCGATTTGGGTGATCGTTGATTGATTAATTAAATCTGCTCATTTCTTGGGGATTCAGAGGATAGATTCACTAGACAAGCTAGCAGAGATATCCTGCCATGAGATTATCAGACTACACGGTGTCCCTCTGAGCATCATATCAGACAGAGACCCGTATTTCACTTCGCGATTTTGGTAGAGTTTACAGCAGGCCATGGGTACCGAGCTTCGATTCAGTACAACCTTTCATCCGCAAACGGACGGACAGTCAAAGTGTACTATTCAGACTCTAGAGGATTTACGGAGATCCTATGTTATGGATTTTGGAGGCAACTGGGAGGATCACCTGCACTTGGTTGAGTTTGCCTACAATAGTAGCTATCATTCGGCTATTCATATGGCACCATTTGAGGCGTTGTATGGTAGAGCTTGTAGGGCACCCACCTTCTGGGAGGAGGTTCAGGAATCTTAGTTGCTAGGACCTCAGAGTATTCAGCGTGACACAGAGCTAGTCCGTACTATCAGACGCAGGCTGTCAGAAGCTCAGGATCGCCAGAAGTGTAATGCAGATCGGAGACGTAGGCCCTTGGAGTTCTCCGTGAGCGATCACGTATTTTTACGAGTATCACCCACGAAAGGGGTGAAGAGGTTTGGTTTATGAGGTAAGCTAGCTCTGCGTGACATTAGACCGTTTCAGATTTTGGAGCGGATTGGAGCGGTAGCTTATCGTCTGGCATTACCACCGTCTTTGGCTAGAGTTCACGATGTGTTTCATGTTTCCATGCTGAGGAAATATATACTAGATCCTGCACATGTTTTATCATAGGTGTCGATCACACTTCAGCCAGACGCGAATTACGAGGAGGTACCTATGCGGATTCTGGACCGCAAGGAGCATCGGTTGAGGAACAAGACAGTCCGGTTAGTCAAAGTTGGTTGGTAACACCAATCTGATGAGGAAGCTACTTGGGAGCTCGAGGATACGATCAGAACTCGCTACCCTCATCTATTTACCTGAGGTGCGTATAGTTAAGTTGCATTAAGTATTGATATTATATCTGTGTTGTTGATACCTGTTGTGGTTGACTAGTACCTGTTGTGATTTTCTAGCAAAATTTGAAGACCAAATTTTTGTTAGTGGGGGAGAATATTAAATATCAAAATTTTAAGGGGTTAAAAAGGTAAAATTTGAAACATAGTGGTGTAGTTGGGATTATTCGAATTTGTAGGGCCTTTTTGTAAAAAGCCAAAATCATTATAAACCCTAAACAATTCCTCCTGAAATCACTTTCCCCTCTCCTCACCATTTCTTTTTCCCCCGATGACGAGCGGTTCCCCTCTGCGGCCGTCGAAGCCCATCGCAAGCGTCCTCTTCTTCTTCGTCTTCTTTGGCGCGCACAAACAGGACGCCATGCGTCCCGTTGCTCGGATCACGCCCCACGCCTCTCGTTTCCACCCTGACGCCGCCGAACTACCGCATGAGCGGTTCCCTTCGCCGCACCGACGCCAACGCTCTCTCCCTCGCGATTCCTCTCCCTCACAGCGGATCCTCTCCTTTTCGTGTCGGGTGTGAGCACAAGGCAACATTTTGTTCTCCTCTTAGTCGTGCCCTAGCATTGGTTTTCGATTAGGGCAAAAGAATTATGATCAGTGCTAACTCATGTATGAGATTGATCGTTTAGGAATTTATTAGTAGGGTTGAACTTGATATGGATTTGGTTATTGCTTGAACTCAAAAGATTTCTTGTAGATGTTTCTGTGTTGGTTGTCGGGAGTTCCAATGGGAGTTTATTTTGGTTAATTGCGTTGTTTTCCCTTGGTTTCCTACCGTGGGATTGCTAAATAGGGTTGCATGTGATGGCAAATAGGTTGTGGAGTTGGGTAGCAATTTATCATTGATTTATTTTGAAACCGCAGTCCTAGTTCTCAAAGTTTAAGGTTGATATTGGATGATTGGTAGATGAACATGTGTTTGATCCGTTGGGTATTGTGGTTTCTATAGAAAATTTTCTTTGTTCTTCTTGGTTGAAGAAGTATCCAGTATATATTGCTTTTGTTTTTCTTTTCTAGCATCATCGACTTCAAAATTTGCCTATGTCATTTTATCTTTATTATGGCTTAATAAGGTTGAATTAGATACCTCCACTTTCCTTCCATCCTTGCCTAAGCATTCCACATGCTTTTTGGACAACCAAGATGATTTATTAATAGTTTATTTCAATTTGGTTTAAGGTTCAAGGTGGTAGAAATTAATTAACTGATTTCTTAAAGGCAGTATTTCTGTGTGGGGGCCTAACTGGGATAATAATGTTAAAATGGAACCATAGTTGTTATATATATATATATATATATATATATATATATATATATACATGTAATTATTTGCTTATACGTAGACTGGCTATTTTTAATTAATTGTATAAATAGCTAAATTTAGTCTTTGACACAGGACCTTGACTTTAGACTCGCACGGTTGATCGTGGGAGATTTATTTGAACATGTTTTACATAAAAGGTGGGTACTTCTCATTTGTGTTATTGTAGTTCGTTTATCTTAAATGCATGGCTTTTTATGTCTAAGTAGGTATGCTTAACCTTATTCTTTGCTGTTGTATATTTTAATCGTCCGTTGATACTTTCTGTGTTTGACCTTTGAATTAATTTGTAGTTTTATCTCCGTACAGTCTCTCGTTGTTTTCGATTCTATAAAGTACCACTCGTACGCAAGTACTTAGATGTTCATTAAACACCATTAGGATGGTTGACATTATAAACACCCTACCTAGTAGTTTAGTTGCATATTCATTGCATTTAGGTTGGTTTTTGGAATTTGTTGCTTTTGTTGTTGCATCGTTGTTATTCGGTTGTTTGTGCATATTGGTATCATGTACCATACTTGCACCGTTGCATACTGACGACTGTTGGGCTTCCATATGGTTAAGTCGTCGTTAGTCATCTAGTTGCTTGTCACTCAACCACTTGTTGTGGTAGTTGTTAGAGTGCGAGCAACTGTCCTGTTATGCCACACTCGACCACTCATGTACAGTGGATGTTGGAGTTGTAGATAAGCAGTTGACACCCTCACCATTGTTTCCGATGGATACCAGAGCTGTTGGTGGCTCCCCCTTTATTTCGGGGTTTTGGTGTAGTTGGCTCCCCAACATCCTATCCACTCAACCACATATATCAGTGGTATTCATTGGAGTGCATATAGTTGTCACAACCCTACCCACTCGGCCAAACAAATGTGATATGTTTGTGGCTTGGCTGGCGTCAAGGGTGGCACATGTCATTGCATCATATGCATCTATTGCATTTATACATTTTCTTATATTTTTTGCATTTATATGAGCTATGATTGCTGCATTTGGTTGACATGCATATATGTTTGATACTATTTTATCTCGTATGTTTCAAGTTGGTTTATGCATGCTTAAATGTCCTCTGTTTCCTAGAGATTGTACACCGTTGTCTCTATTGATTGTTATATCTTTTATGATGCTACACATTTGTCTACTCATATACCCATAGAGTCCGCCCGGGCTCACCACCCCTACCACCTATTTTTGTTTCAGGTAGTAGGTAGATAAATTACTTGGAGCCAGGAGAGGATTTAGTTGTCAACCCCACTGTGTTGATTCGTTTTGGAGTTGTCTTAGGGTTTAGTTTATTTTTTCGCAATTGCTTTATTTTCTGCACTTCGTGTGTTTCGCATTTTTATTTCTTAGACTGTATATATTTTATTAATCCAGTATTATCGCAATAGATTTATGTTTATATATTACTGGACTGGCGTGTTCGTTGTTTGGGGATTTATACTGGAGTTTTATTTTGATTATGGACTCTCTACTACTTTTAAATTTGCTTAAGATATTAACTGTGTGGTTGTGGATTTACTTTACTATTGTGATACCAGCCGTGTGTGGCTGAGCTATATTTTGTGGAGTGTTATGTATTATTTGTCCCAACTTGTTCGCCGTACAGGGGAGATACTGCCCGATTTTCGAGTAAGCATGTGCCTCGGGGGCGTGACACCCCCCTCTATCGCTCTATCTCGATCCTACAAATACCTCCATCTTCTATTTTCATATGGTGAAGTCTCCCTCAAATGTAGGCGGTTGAATGTTGGATCTAGCCATCGTCTTATTGCTTTATCAGGCAGTGAGTCCTTCAAAATCAGACCTGACTCTGATACCAATTGTTGGACAGTTGGCAAGTTGGCAAGAGAGGGTGAATTGCCCTACAAGTCAGATCCTTGATCTTTTGTAAAATCTTTACAAAGATGGCAAATTAGTTTAAGAAGTTAATAAAAATGAAATCATAAACAACAACTATAAAAGAGTAAGCGACACCAGAGCTACATGGTTGTAACCAGGATGGTTGTTAATCCAAGACAGTGAAAAGCACACTAAATGTCTCCTTCGTTGTAGGCGGAGAAGCCTCTTACAATCTTGGAAAGCTCAAAAAATGACTAGGAAATTGAATACAAGTTGTTTATTTCTGAACTTAGCTTCTGGGGGCTATTTATAGCCCGAAAATCAAAGTGAACGTTGTGCTGACGTGGACCTGAGGTGCCTCAATTGTGATTTAAGACGCCTCAGATGGATAGAATTTCATCCACGACGCCAACGGTCACTCAACGATAAACTTTGATCTGAGGCGCTTCAGTTCTGACTTGTGGCGTCTCAGGTTTAAGCTGAGGCACCTCAGTTCTATTTGAACGCAGAACTCAGCTTTACAACTGAGGTGCCTCACTCATTAACTAAGGCACCTCCGACAGGTCAAAGTCAATATCCACGTTGACTTTGACTTTTTCGTACTTCTTTCGCTTTAGTGATTTCCGGCCAACCAGAGTTAGGCTCACTCGAATCCGACTTTCACCTTTTGCCTCGAACAAGCTTCCTCCCTCGCTTCTTGTCCCTCAGACGTCGCACACACCCTTCTCGCTCCACCGGTGTACTCTTTCGCAGTCTTCGTGTCTCTCGAATGCACCGAGCCCGTTGGCTCCCTTCTCGGTGTCATCCTTCTCATCTGCTGAATCTTTCGTTTGAATTTCTGCGCTCCTAAGCTCTTGCACACTTAGACACAAGGATCAAAACAGACCAAGACCTAACTTGACTTGGTTGATCACATCAAAACTAACCCGGGATACTTACAAATTATATCCTCTTTCCTTTTAGAGTTATTTATGTTTTCAATTGTTTTAATTAATATTTCAACTAATTAATTATCTTTGCTAAAGAAATTATAAAAGATCTAGTTTATATTTGCATAGCTATTCATCTCCCCCTCTAGTCGTGTCACGCCCCGAGACCCAGGAGCCGCTGATCCAATATAAAATCGGACAGCACCTCCCCTGTCCGGCGGACAATTTACACATACACACAACTACTATAACAACATCACGCAGTTTATATTTGGCCTCAGGCCTCCAAAATAGATAAACACCACATAAAACACAAGACAACTAAGTAGATCATACCTGACTGCGGACCGGTCCGACTTACGACGAAACAACCAATACAAAAACCCCTTAGGGCACACGACAACACTCCCAAGACATATACAAGTCCAATAAGTAAATATACAAATAGACACCACTAAGTACAAAACGAAACTATGCCGTCGCGATGGGTAGGGACTGGCTACTGGGCTCTTCTGGCGACTCCAAATATCTCAACCTGAAATAAAAATATATGGCAACGGGGTGAGTCCATAACTCAGCGAATACCCAGCAGATATGCATAGTATGTTATAATAGCAATAAGCATCTACGTTAATACAGTCTCATATCAATAATATGGAAAAACTAGTACTGAAAATACTGAGGTAGATACATACCAGAATCCAGCTAACCTGAAAAGAGGACAATGAGTACCATGGAAATATCATTAGTCATATAATCTCAAATAACAAGTCTCCAGAATATGCATGTCAAACAAGTGCAAGAATCAAGTGCAGCAAACAATGCACGATGCAAAGTATGCACATGGTGCAATGACATGTGTCACCCCTAGTCCCAGTCAGGATATCGTCCACGACGTTCGCGTGGGTAGAGCTGTGACAAACTGTACACACCCTGCCATCACTGCTCCTGAGTGACCGGGTGGATAGGATGCTGGCGGGGGACCACCCCCCTACCCTAAGCAATGGGGGAGCTCCGCTCTCATCTCCTCGTGGCTCAGTACGAGAAGGGACCCCTGGCTGCTACCACGCCCGCGCTCACCCTCCTCATAGTGGCCGAACGGAGCAATACAGAGCAAATGCACACATCTACGGTATCCACTAACCCATGAGTGGCCGTGTGCGCATATCATGTACCAGAAGACGATTAGGCTCAACCACAAGGGAGTCGCTGATCGCCGGCATGCAACAATGCAAAATGATGTATGATATGCACACATACATCCCGATATCTAAGCATACATATAGATATGACAATACCTGAGACTGTATGAAACTAAAAGCATAATAACTCAGGGATAAACAACAAGTATCCAGAAGAATCATAATAACTCAGGGATAACTAACAAGTATCCAGGACATGCATAATAACTCAGGGATAACTAACAAGTATCCAGGCCATGCATAATAACTCAGGGATAACTAACAAGTATCCAGGACATGCATAATAACTCAGGGATAACTAACAAGTATCCAGGACAGGCATAATAACTCAGGGATAACTAACAAGTATCCAGGACATGCATAATAACTCAGGGATAACTAACAAGTATCCAGAACAGGCATAAATAAACAAGGCTAGCGTATAATCTTACTGTTATCTATAACCAACCATGCATAGCAATATGACAATATCTAAAAGATAAGTCAAAGGGTACCCACCTCCAGAAAGTAGAAGTAGTCCGTATCAAATAAGAACCTCCGATCCAAAAGTCTGAAAGCAAGTCAGTGCCCTGTAGCAAAGGCATAATGTTTAGCTACAATAATATATAAATTATAGCTAAACGAGTTATCTCAATTATTAGGATCGTCCCAATTATCCCGTTTCATTTAATTAATCCTAATTAAATGATTAGCTCTTAATTGCTCCAATCTACCAAGATTATATTCAAGTTAGGTTTCCGAACCCAAATCATCAAGTTTAGGTTATTAGATTTAAATCTCAATTTAATCCTAATACATAACCTAACCAACAGCTCATCCAACACTTTATGGTGACTCGTGATCTCAATGGTTCTAATTCTAGAACATCACCCTTCAAATTGGAAAAACGATGTCAACTCCCGGTAAAGACTAATAAACTTAAGCTAGACCTCTTCCAAAGTCATAACATACTCAAACAAGAGTCACAGCTGTAGAAGCAACACCATAGAACTCAATCTCTAAAACCCATGATCAGACACGCAACATCACCAAGAACAATAAGAAAACCAACATCTCATGAACAGATAACATATTGCTCTTACACCCATTGATTCCTCAACAATAGCCTGCTTCCATCAAAATCTAGAACATCACAAACTGAATCCGAACTAGAACAGAGTTGTGGTTCCCAAAAATAGCACAATAATAAGATTACAAACCTAAAACAGATTCAGTACATATTTAATCCAAGATCAAGAACACAAACACACCCACATCCAATACCTCACGGTATCAAATTGGCACAACCTACTACTCATTTAATCAAGAATATCATCAATCTAATGAAGCTCACAACATCATAGAAGCAAAACACAGAACTACACCAGCCCAAATCAGATCCTTCAACAGAAGCTAGATCAAATCGAATTCAAAGGAAACTCTACAAAACCTAGCCTAACAAAAACATGCCACAACAAAAGCTCCCAAACAGATTGTATAGCTCTCGATAGTATTAGAACAGGGCAACAAGCAAAACAACAATCTCACAATTATCTCCCACAAGTATTTCCCTTAGCATTATAGCTCACGGCAACACATGAACAACCACAAATCCAAACACCCAAAATAGGAGTCTTACCTTAACCAGTAATGACAGGACCCCTCCCTGATTCAAATCGGCACAATTCCACAGCCTTGTCGCATTCCTTATCAATTAGGGCAAATCGCCACAGGTTTGCTCTCCTAGTAACACTGTCCCAAATCAATCCAAGGGAAGAGGAAGAGCAAGGAAAAATCCGCTATCCAAGGAGGTCCTTACCTGTACTCACGTTGCCAGGATGATCTCTGCTCAGATCTAATCAAGCTAGGAGCCCCTCTAATTTTCGATCGACCAGCTACGCCCTCCCTTCCTCGCACGTGCCCTGAATCGTCGTGGCTCGGCCGGAGAGGAGTCGACGGCGTCGATGAGGGCTCGCGAAGGTCTGGAAAGTAGTGGGCGCGAGGCTCAGGTGTTGGTTGTGGCGAAGCCGTGAGGAAGAAGAGAGCGACGGAGAAGTGATCGGGCGCTCGTCTGTGGCTAGGTCACGCGAAGGAGAATGGGAGAGGAAGGCGGCGTATCTGCTGCTAGGGCACGCGGAAAGGGAGGAGTCCGCGGCTTTGGCTACGGGCGAGGGCTTTAAAACAAAAGAGGCTTTTAACAGAAAAGTCCTTCAACTTCAGAAATTTCCAACCCTACCCTTAGGGTAAGGGTTTTAGTGGTTTAACCCTCTAACTAGTTGTAATTTCATCTCGGTTAAATTATTTACCCTCTCATAATTTGAGAAGTATCCAAAACCACTTTATCCTAGTCCGCTAATCCTGATATTCCAAATAAATTTTCGAAAAAAAAAATTTATTCTATCGATTTTAAATTTGCCGTATTTTACATTCTCCCCCACTAATAAAAATTTGGTCCCCAAATTTCGTCATTTCTCATACGGCACACACTAGCAGCTAAACATGTTTGTACTCATCATGAGTAACTACTTCATCTGATACCCTAAGGTTACACTGCTACGAAGCAACTGGAGTTATCAATCCAGAGGTTATCATCGATAACCAGGTACATCCGAACAACCAAACAATCATCACTCCTATCCAAGGTGCTCAACCCTAAGATCACTGGCCCAGATCCTATAACCTGATCCTCAAATGTACAACGTTAGATCCATGAGTATCACTCAAGTATCCCCAAGTCAATGACATCCTCCCAAACATCACATGTCATGTATATGTATATATATACTTCAATAGACCTTCAGAAGATAACATATAATTTAGAGATTGTACCAATATGTCGTACCATATGCTGCTATCAATAACAACCTTCCTAAATAATCAACCACCGAAAGATCATTTATCCACCAAATGATCTATCAAAAAGCTACCTATCCTGTAGTTCCATGTCCACTACTAGAATTTTCAAAATACAACATATAACAGAAGTTCGTCAATCTCAATTCACCTCTCAACACCAATGAGAAAGTCCATGGTGATATCAACCTTATCATCCCGTGAACTAATAGGTCCACGATAGGGGTATAATAACCAAAAACAGTGGGCATCTTTAACCTCCTGATTAATGTCCAATATCTCACTGACAGGTAAAGCTACAGCTAACTCCACATTCTTCGCACCCTAACGGGTCATACATCCCGATGCACCGTCGAGATTATCCAACCATACACACTCCATTTATGAGTCAAGATCCCTTATAGCATAGCGTAGCAACTAGCGAGTCACATCGACCGTCGACTCGTAATCCAATACAGTCCAATTCCTCCACTCCATGGTCAAAACCTTATAAGGTCCTACTCCATAACAAGGAGATAGAGACATGCTATCTCTCAAGAGTATCTCCACATACTCATGAAATAATTCCTTTATTTTCCAACAGGTTATCCTCGATATCATCTAACCAAAGGTGGTCTAGTTTTATAAGTGATTTGCCTCCACGCAAATCATAAGTCCGTAGGTACCTTTTTAGTTATTCAAACCAAGTACAAGTGGTAACCCGTAAGTGTTAAGCAACTAGCTTCACACTTTTCTATATTAGCCCAAATCATCTATCAACATGTACCTTCTAGGTCAACTACCAAGTACAAGTGATCCATGGTCAAAGTCCCCAAGGAACAGATTGTATCAATCCTCTACTAATCATAATAATATGTAGCTACTGCTACCCTATTGCATCAATGCAGATCATGTACTCAAAACATGACATCTAGCTTATCTGTCCAGATATACCCAACATAAGAAAAACTTGTAGCTCCATGAGCTACTGTGAATTGTTCCAATAACATGAGAAAATTTATAACTATACATAAATATATAGGAATAACAACCTGATCCAATGACATGAAAGAATTTCTAACCATACCTAAATATACAGGAATGGTAGCATGATCCAATAACATGTGAGAATTTCTAAATCATACCTAAATATACAGGTATAGTAACATGATCCAATACCTAAATATACAGGTATAGTAACATAATCCAATAACATGTGAGAATTTCTAAATCATACCTAAATATACAGGTATAGTAACATGATCCCATAACATGTGAGAATTTCTACCAATACCTAAATATAGGAATAGTAACCTAATCCAATAACATGAAAGAATTTCTACCAACCTGATCCAATAACATGCAAGAATTCCTAATCCTACCTAACCAGGATAAAGGATACAAGAGATCAGAAGAAATACCTGTCGCCTGAAGAAGTCCCATCACGCCAAGTCCCAAACAACCACATCGAGAAAACAACTCCAAACAAATCCGAAAAGACTCGTAAAATAAGTAGGCATCGCAAACCTACGGTCTTATACCAAAATAAATTGGTATCGGATAGAAACCGTAAATCCACAAGTCCTCAAGGTATCCGACAACCTGGGCTCTGATACCAAAATAAATTGTCACGCCCCGAGACCCAGGAGCCGCTGATCCAATATAAAATCGGACAGCACCTCCCCTGTCCGGCGGACAATTTACACATACACACAACTACTATAACAACACCACGCAGTTTATATTTGGCCTCAGGCCTCCAAAATAGATAAACACCATATAAAACACAAGACAACTAAGTAGATCATACCTGACTGCGGACCGGTCCGACTTACGACGAAACAACCAATACAAAAACCCCTTAGGGCACACGACAACACTCCCAAGACATATACAAGTCCAATAAGTAAATATACAAATAGACACCACTAAGTACAAAATGAAACTATGCCGTCGCAATGGGTAGGGACTGGCTGCTGGGCTCTTCTGGCGACTCCAAATATCTCAACCTGAAATAAAAATATATGGCAACGGGATGAGTCCATAACTCAGCGAATACCCAGCAGATATGCATAGTATGTTATAATAACAATAAGCATCTACGTTAATACAGTCTCATATCAATAATATGGAAAACTAGTACTGGAAATAATGAGGTAGATACATACCAGAATCCAGCTAACCTGAAAAGAGGACAATGAGTACCATGGAAATATCATTAGTCATATAATCTCAAATAACAAGTCTCCAGAATATGCATGTCAAACAAGTGCAAGAATCAAGTGCAGCAAACAATGCACGATGCAAAGTATGCACATGGTGCAATGACATGTGTCACCCCTAGTCCCAGTCAGGATATCGTCCACGACGTCCACGTGGGTAGAGTTGTGACAAACTGTACACACCCTGCCATCACTGCTCCTGAGTGACCGGGTGGACAGGATGCTGGCGGGGGACCACCCCCTACCCCAAGCAATGGGGGAGCTCCGCTCTCATCTCCTCGTGGCTCAGTACGAGAAGGGACCCCTGGCTGCTACCACGCTCGCGCTCACCCTCCTCATAGTGGCCGAACGGAGCAATACAGAGCAAATGCACACATCTACGGTATCCACTAACCCATGAGTGGCCGTGTGTGCATATCATGTACCGGAAGACGATTAGGCTCAACCACAAGGGAGTCGCTGATCGCCGGCATGCAACAATGCAAATGTATGATAGATACACATACTCCCCAATCTATATAGTCATGAATCATACAGAATACAGTACTACGATATGCAAACTACATCCTCAATCAAGCAGGAGATATCAGATCTAAGCATACATATAGATATGACACTACCTGATACTGTATGAACTAACAGCATAATAACTCAGGGATAAACCACAGGTATCTAGGACAGCATAATAAACAGGGAGTCAACAAGTATCCAGAATAGGCATACTAACCAGGGATAACTAACAAGTATCCAAGACAGGCATAATAACCAGGGACAGGCATAATAACCAGGGATAACTAACAAGTATCCAAGACAGGCATAATAACCCAGGGATAACTAACGAGTATCCAGAACAGGCATAATAACCAGGGATAAATAACAAGTATCCAGAACAGGCATAATAAACAGGGATAGCGTATGATCTTATTGCTATCTATAACAGACTATGCATAACAAGATGACAATATCTAAAAGATAAGTCAAAGGGTACCCGCCTCCAGAAAGTAGAAGTAGTCTGTATCAAATAAGAACCTCCGATCCAAAAGTCTGAAAGCAAGTCAGTGCCCTGTAGCAAAGGCATAATGTTTAGCTACAATAATATATAAATTATAGCTAAACGAGTTATCTCAATTATTAGGATCGTCCCAATTATCCCGTTTCATTTAATTAATCATAATTAAATGATTAGCTCTTAATTGCTCCAATCTATCAAGATTATATTCAAGTTAGGTTTCCGAACCCAAATCATCAAGTTATCTCACAGCTGTAGAAGCAACCCCATAGAACTCAATCTCTAAAACCCATGATCAGACACGCAACATCACCAAGAACAATAAGAAAACCCACATCTCATGAACAGATAACATATTGCTCTTACACCCATTGATTCCTCAACAATAGCCTGCTTCCATCAAAATCTAGAACATCACAAACTGAATCCGAACTAGAATAGAGTTGTGGTTCCCAAAATAGCACAATAATAAGATTACAAACCTAAAACAGATTCAGTACATATTTAATCCAAGATCAAGAACACAAACACACCCACATCCAACACCTCACGGTATCAAATTGGCACAACCTATTACTCATTTATTCAAGAATATCATCAATCTAATGAAGCTCACAACATCATAGAAGCAAAAACCAGAACTACACCAGCCCAAATCAGATCCTTCAAAAGAAGCTAGATCAAATCCAATTCAAAGGAAACTCTACAAAACCTAGCCTAACAAAAACATGCCACAACAAAAGCTCCCAAACAGATTGTATAGCTCTCGATAGTATTAGAACAGGGCAACCACCAAAACACCAATCTCACAATTATCTCCAACAAGTATTTCCCTTAGCATTATAGCTCACGGCAACACATGAACAACCACAAATCCAAACACCCAAAATAGGAGTCTTACCTTAACCAGTAATGACAGGACCCCTCCCTGGCACAATCCAACAGCATTGTCGCGTCCCTTATCAATTAGGGCAAATCGCCACAGGTTTGCTCTCCTAGCAACACTGTCACAAATCAATCCAAGGGAAGAGGAAGAGCAAGGAAAAATCCGCTATCCAAGGAGGTCCTTACTTGTACTCACGTTGCCAGGATGATCTCCGATCAGATCTAATCAAACTAGGAGCCCCTCTAATTTCCGATCGACCAGCTACGCCCTCCCTTCCTCGCACGTGCCCTGAATCGTCGTGGCTCGGCCGGAGAGGAGTCGACGGCGTCGATGAGGGCTCGCGAAGGTCTGGAAAGTAGTGGGCGCGAGGCTCAGGTGTTCGTTGTGGCGAAGCCGTGAGGAAGAAGAGAGCGACGGAGAAGTGATCGGGCGCTCGTCTGTGGCTAGGTCACGCGAAGGAGAGTGGAAGAAGAAGGCGGCGTATCTGCTGCTAGGGCACGCGGAAAGGGAGGAGTCCGCGGCTTTGGCTGCGGGCGAGGGCTTTAAAACAAAAGGGGCTTTTAACAGAAAAGTCCTTCAACTTCAGAAATTTCCAACCCTACCCTTAGGGTAAGGGTTTTAGTTGTTTAACCCTCTAACTAGTGGTAATTTCATCTCGGTTAAATTATTTACCCTCTCATAATTTGAGAAGTATCCGAAACCACTTTATCCTAGTCCGCTAATCCTGATATTCCAAATAAATTTTCGAAGAAAAAATTTATTCTATCGATTTTAAATTTGCCGTATTCCAAATGTTTGCGTTCACAACAGCTTCCGAGACCTTTGAATCTCTGATCAAGGCAGGTGAAGCAAACTTGACCAAGTCAGGCCTTCATTATAACATCCATTAGGCAAATATAAAACTCGTAAATCATTATCGTAGATCTTGCAGTTACTGATACTTTGATATACAAAATTACAGGATACTGAACGCAATTTGGAAAATATTCTTTGCAGAGGGCTAAAATGGTACAAAAACATTTTGGTGTGAATTAAAAGTATACATTTGTATGTATTGTGAGATCGAATGCAGACATGCAATCTTGTGATTGATTCTACATATGGTCAAATGCAAAACCAACTTTATTGACCATTGGAGATCAACCAACATTGCCTGTTTTATCCCTCAACTCAGTTTTGAACTTCGGGCAAACCTCAGTTGAGAGCTTGACTAGTTGACTATTCACAAAATTATATATATGGGAACTTCTAGCCTTTTTGTATGTTATGATTCCAAAAAATAGTTTCCCAATTTTAGATGCTATGTGTCTCGAATAAGTACCACCTTCATTTCCTATACCAAATAGTCAAATGCTGCAGTATCATATGCTCCTTCCTTCATGCTTTGTCAACCGTGCTTTTGTAGTTTACCATATAAATGCCTACTAAGGTGATTAAAGCGCCAAGAAACTGGATCGAGGAGAATGTTTCACCAAGGTAGAGGTACCTGGGGATGGTGTGTGCATTGTTAGTCGAGAACATAATGCGTGTAAATTGTGATGATTAAGCAACAACTATTTGCAATGAAGTGGCTCAGTCTCAGTGATAAAATTAAACAAGATTAGATTTGGAAGTTAAGAAAGAAAATACCCTTTCTAATTACAAGATACTAAATACCGAAAGGGGTCATGGAGTTCATACCCAAAAATTGAGGCAAACATTGGTGTTAGAAATGTGAGAGAGCTAAGTCTTGTCAAGCTACCTGCATGAATACAAGAGGCCTATTGGGTGAATTCCACAACCATAGAGCATAGATGAAGATAGAGAAATCTAACCTCTAGTTGCAAAGTAGAAAAATACACCATAGCTGATTGCACTTCCAAATAAAGAGGTGTAACAAAGAGCAAGAATATCGGCAGAAGTAAGATCAACTAATTTTCCATTCATAGCAGGGTCGTGGTTGAGAACAGAAATAGCCAACATAGGAAGCCCTCCAATAACCATGTGCTGAATCAAATTAAGTTAAACTTGATTGAGCACTAATCAAAAGCCAAAACTTATCAGTAAAGAAAATGATAGAAATCCAATCAATGAGCAAGGCTGAACTTGAAACAACTAAACTAAATTTTCAAGGAAGTTCGTTGATAAGTTAGGCCAATATTGATTTATTCTCTTCTATAGGAGAACATCTTCCACCAACCAATACCCAAAATGTCCATTCATTCCCCCAGATCTCCTTTTCAATTCTTCAAATTGGGGTTGGGGTCATTTATATTTTTAAGGTTGCAATGATACAGCATAGGATGCAATCGCAAGATAGTACATATTCACGTGCATGTATCATTGAAGTTTAAATATTTTTAGTTTTTAGTCATGTTCCAGAAACTGTTTAAGATGACTCAGATCCTAAATTGAGTCGAACTAACGTTGTTCCATCCAGAACAGGCAAAATAAAGAATTCAGTTAATGCTGCCTGCCATCAAACAGGTGTTGGTTATCAATGGCCAGAACAAACACTCTTAGAGAATTATTTCAGTGTCTGTATTACCCATCCAGTTGCCATGACTGGATCAGAGTACTTGGACACCCAGCGGACCATAACAGTTCCCACTGCCATGCTTTGTGCTGCAAGAAGCATCCACCACTCCCCACTGCCCCATATTGAGGAATCACTCCCCTCAATTGAAAGTGCTGGAACCTGTACGGTAGACATCCAGGTAAATGTAATAAAGCAATTAGTAATTGTAAGTAATTTTCTGTATATTTGCTCATAGATGGAAATACCAAAGCTCTAGGAAACAATATAACTATCTAAAACAGAAATATAAGTAGAAGCTTGACCAAAAAAAAAGTTGTACTGCCTAAACCGACTTCTGTAGATTGCATTGTATAAAATGGCCGAGAAAACATCAGATGAAAAATTGAAGTTTGCCTCAATATAGTTACATGATTACATCCATAACAAACTAAACAAAGAGTAGGCCATATCAATTAAACATAGAGCAAATAAAAATGCAAAAATAATAATAATAATAATAACAAAGGCTTTTCAAATGAAACCACAAACTAAGTTCCCATATCCATAAAAAAGAAATTACAAACTGTAGTTTTGGGAACTCTTGTTCAGAGATTCACAGAATTCAAAGTTAACATGGTAGGAAAAACTACATAGAATCAGCAGCTTCCTAATGAGGAAAGGCATAAAGAAGGCCCTTTCTTAGGTAAATGAACAATAAAAAATTCTGGTTCACTCCTACATTATACTATGAAAAATCTAAATCAAATTGAATGACAAATTTCCCCGACAACTAACAATTAGTACCTCCATTGCTCAAGTGTATATCTAGTTTCACTGCGTCACATAGAATATATAGTATTTACAACAATAAATGACAAGAAATCATGACTAATGGGGATGGCTACATAATTTTACTAGTTGCAATATATAAAGCAACTAATGTTAGTATTATTCAGATCTAAATCTATTTTACTCTAATTGACTCAACTTGCCTAACTAAAAATTTATTGATTGTCATTGAACATGTTCGTATCATTTTAACATGTTTTTCTCATTTTATTGATAGATATCAGAGCCACATTTTAATTTCTTTCAGATAGATAGTAGTTTCAGATAATAGTGTTTTATTCTACTCTTCCAACAAACCACACAAATACAAATTAATATTCTCAAATCAACTAATCTACCTTTTCTATGTGTTTTTCTTACCTATACAATGCTCTGATCCAAAATTGGTTTGTTATACCATAATATTCTACAATTTTTTTAGACTAAGAAGCTGACAATAATCTCACAAGAAACTTCTTTATTTTAACGCTCACTGTTTATTCTATTAATTATAATTTCATAAATGTCACCTCCTTATTGAATATAGTTCGCGATACATAAAATTCTCACTTGAAAAAATTTCTCATTCATCCACAGATGAAACACGACATGGTGGATAAGCACATCAAGTAGGAACAACAAAATAGCAATCATGGTTGTAATGGGTTGTGCATACCATCAAAACATTGATATGCGCCTCCACTCAGTGATTATGGAGTAGAACCAACCAAACACAAGGTCCATTTTGATAACATGAAGCCTGTTACAACCAAATCTAAGAGGGCAAGGAGTGATCGTCGAAGCATAGAGCCCAAAAGTGCAACTCCTAGGAGGCTTCTAAGAGACATAGGGCAGCATCGTAGTAAAATACACACTGAATCAAGCAAATGTGACTGGGCCATGAGTGAAGTTGCTTTATTGGATTAAGTATTCTAAGCAATGAGGCATTTTTTGATGGAATTGACTAGGTTCTCAGCAAGAATTCCATAGTTAAGCGTGCTCGGTGTGGTCCATGTGAGGCAATCAGAGATGGGTAAACTTTCAGAAAATTTCCCACCTTGAAATCAAATTCCACCTTGGGGCAAAATCTGATAACGTTAGATATTGGCCAAAGTGGGCAATTGATATTGGTGAGTACATAGTGTGTCATAAAGCTTATGATTACAGTGTGTCATAAAGCTTATGATTATCTCCATGAGCAAGCAAAATTTCTTAGTGATATAAAATTAACAAAGGACAAATTTTAGTTAATATCTTCAGAATGAACAAGTCAACATCAAATATTGAGACCATATATCTGTCTCTTCTGTAATACATCAAAATCTGATCAATTCAATATGCAGCATACAACTTTGTAGTATAGATTACGTTAATTGTCACAAATGGTTTCAATTAAGCCTAGAAAATATGACCTCGAGAAAAGAGTAATTGACACAACCGATATAATTTAACCTCAAGAAAAAGAAGTCCAATGACACCAAGAGCAAGTCCTGCAGCTCCAACGGCACCAATTGATTCACCATATAAGATTGCAGCAAGTATGGCAACTGTTAAAGGCTGTGAATCAATGATAACCTGCAAGTATTCCAAACACAAAATTAAAGTTACAGCTAACACAGAAAAAAAAACTTCTCTTAGCAAACGTGAGGATTATCAATCCTAATTATTAAATATTTTTCTATTTATAGATATAACCAAAAAAAAGTGCCGTAGATACCCACTCAGAAGAAGCATACATGTTTTTACATAGTGGAGATATTATGCCACATGCAAATAATTCTCATAAGAAATATGAAGAGAAGCTCATCAAATATCAGGAAAAAATCAAACAAGAACCACTGGCCACCTTGAACAGAGAATCCAACAACTAGAGCATCCAACGATTGGTAGAAGAACACATCTCGAATATCATATTATAAGACAAGGCACTCATCAAGGAATTGGTTATTGCCTCAGACTAAGCATTTTCTTCTTATGAAAAAGAAAGGAATTGTAGGACAGCAATTCAAGGTCACGATACAAGCTAGGTACATCAGAGGTTAGGACTCAAACCAATATTTATGAAGCATATCTCACGTGTCTGATGCCAATGCTGTAAACGTTGGGAAAACTTCTTATACTAACAGGAAATAAACCAACAAGATAATTTTGGATTATGATATATCTGAATAAATATGCAAAAATATTGTGTTCCACAATTTTTTTTTATTAAGAATTTGAGGTCATGTTGGGTATAGGGTGGAATGGCAAGGAATGGATTATTCCTTGAGCAATTCCATTTTGGAATTTAGATCACCAATCTAAGGTTTCTTGGAAATTTAAATGAAACTACAATTCAATTTCATCCATTCCATAGTTTAAGAGCTGGAATGGACATTCCACCTTAATCAAAGATCATTCTATCCACTAGGTAGGATAGGCGAGCCAACCAAGAAAAGTGGACGACCAGGTTGGGAGAAGGTTTGACCATGTTAGTGGTACCCAAAAAAAAAAGATGGATTAAATATTTGGATCGTCTATCTTCGTACTGCAAAACTAAATTTGAGTTTATAAGAAATTAAATACTGGATAATTTTGCATGATATCCTCGTTGAACGAGTCTATTAGGACAGCTGCCAAACGCATCCATGTAGAACGAACAAACATATATATAAATAAAAAGAACGTACACTGCCCAACCCAGCTGACGTCTTTTGCAATCCTTCTGCAAGAAATCCCTGCAAACACATAAAACAACGAGTTTTGGTAATTACATCATGAAATCACCTAGCAAGTTCACAAAGCCAAATCTTTCCAAAGCTTACATCTTGATTGAAATAGCTAAAGCCTAAGTTCCCCCACCTGAAAGAACGCACCATCCACGACGGCAAACAAAAAGATGGACAGCCAAGCCAGCGTTCCCGCCGGCATCTTCCTACCCCTGGACGCCGCAAATCCAATCAATATCAACCCCGCGGGGATCAGGCGGAATGCGGAGACAAAGAAAGGCCCCGTCTTGGGGATCACCTCCTTCATCGCCACCATGGCCGTGCCCCAGAAGAAGAACGGAGACACAAGGAGAGCCCAGCTCAGCGCCTTTCCTACCAACCCGGCACTGAAGTCCTCCCGTTCCCCGCCTCGATCGACCTCGAAGCTCAACAGGGTCTTATTCGCAGTCGGAGGGAGGAGCCGGTCGGCCTCGTCGGAGGAGGTCACATCCACCGTGTAGCACTCGACATCGGAGCCGGTGCCGACGCAGTCTACGGCGGAGGGGTATTCAGCCGTGGAGCTGGGCGGCATGGGGGGCTCCCTGGTGCTGCAGCGGGCGAGGGTCCTGGGAAACGGAAGCTTGACGCTAACTCTAACCCTAAGACCGGGAATGGAAGGGGAGAAGGAGACATGGGGATTCGGTGAAGAAGGTGGATGGTTGAAATGGGGAAGGAGGACGGAAAACGCGGTGGTTGACATCGAGCTGTGCATTTTTTTATTGAGTTCCAAGTAGAGAAACAAGATCGAGAAAAGCAGGCGAAATGGATAACGTGGCGAAGAGCGGAAGAACAATGGAATGGTCAGAGAAATCCAAAGCGACAGAGATCGAGGAGGAATGTTTCAGTTTCATCACGAGAGTTTGAAAACATTTTCACTTCACACCTCAGAAGTTTAGAAATTACAGTAACCTCTCAACAGAACATGTGAGTCAGTGTAAACTGTAAATCCAATAATAAAATTGTTTCTAGGGGATTATATAATGATTATTATTTATTAAAAAATCATATCCATTCTTGAAAGACTTTAAAAGCAATGTAGTCAGAATTTACTGGTTGAGTTCTGAAGGCATATGACCATTAAATTGTGGTAGGCTAGGTATTTGACTAAAATTTAATAGCTGAGCGCGTCTAAATTCCTGTAATGTTAGATGAAAAGTTTTCGACCAAGTCAGTTGGTCCAAAATCCCACGGGTGAAATTGGTTGAATACCAAGATAAGAGAATAACTTTTAATTTTAGACTCTAATATTAAGAATAAGAAGAATAATCTAAAAACTAACTCTAATATACGAAGAGTACACCTATTCTAATAATAAGAAACATATCTTAAATCAAACATAAGAATACATGCAACTACTATCATAAAGATATAAGAGTTAATAGAACGGAAAATACGAATCACTATACTCACTTCTGAAATCAGCCGAAGACGCATACACTCCAAAATTAAACTCAATGAACGAATGCTATGTAATAATCATTGGGTAGGTAGTATATTTAATATCAACCAAACTCTAGATAGTCACATGATAATTTAGAGTGCACGTGTACGAGCAGTACTCTTTTGATCATAAATCAAGGGTTAAGATTGTATAACTAAAAAATCTAGATTTTTATTCAAATGTCAAGCATAGAAAAAGTATCAAACTGAAAAACAAGTGGGAATAGATCTAAGGTAAATTAATCATACTCAGATAACATAATAGTCGTGCATTTAGAGATAAAAGAAGTTAAAAAATCAAGCAAGAAATACCTATCTCATAATACAATATATATCCGAAAGAACTTTCGCGATCAAACACACATGAACGATCAATGTCCTTCCCTGGGTCACTTGGATTCTCAGCATATATAAGATAAAGGGGAGGGAGAAGACCGATATCCATGGAGTAGTATAGACAGTGCCCAAGTTTGTCCATATGTTCCTTGTCGAAGTTCATATAGACATGACCTCCATAGACTGCACAACCCGATCTTGAAGAGTGAAGACCAACAACTATGCCAAGTTCCTTCTCAGTATTGAGAATTAAGTCAGGCCGGATTTCTACTTCAACAAGATGTCTAACTTTGTAACAGTCTAGCAGACAATTGAAGGCAGCACAAACAATCGCACTTGAACCCGAAAACCCAGTCTGACAGGGGATATTGGCATCATAAGATAAATTGAACTTTCCTTCCTTTAGATTAATATTTTGATCATAGCAGTAGAAAATTTTGCAAGTAGCCATGAGCAATCTCACCCCACCGTAGTAGCCTTCACTTTGCAAATGATTCACCAGATGTTGAATGGGGGAGAAGGATACAAGCTAGTGGAAAGGATGAGGGCGTATAACGGATATCTTGGGAGGGTTCGAGGCGAACGGTGGTGGAGAAGTTGGCATTCGATAAGGAAATGGTGCGGCCGAAGTAGACGTCGCTGGGGTTCCCAAGGAGGCCAATACGTGCGTACGCCCGGCGCTCTATGACTTCCTCCGCCATCGAGTCGCCTTTCGAGTTCGATCGCTGCCACCGATCGACGCGCAGTCGCCGGCCCTGGTCGCTGCTCACAGGAAGAGGAGGATTGCGTGGAGATGGGCCTGCCAAGTTGGCTTCATTTAGAAGAGGGAGACAAATCGCCGTGGGGAGGGAGGAAGAGAAGTCCCGTGAGAGAGGATGTAAAAAGTTGGAACCGTAACCTAACGGTCCCTTGATCCCGGCCCCACAAATGTCCAGAGGTAAATCATGATTTTACTGATGGGGTTAAAACGCCTGAGGGCCGAGAAAATTTAAGGCCAACAGATCAAAATTTTTATCCCGTGCCGACTGACCAACTCTCAAACCTGAGACCCT
The DNA here is from genome assembly GCA_024364735.1 of Boesenbergia rotunda. Lineage (NCBI taxonomy): Eukaryota > Viridiplantae > Streptophyta > Magnoliopsida > Zingiberales > Zingiberaceae > Boesenbergia > Boesenbergia rotunda. Next base: position 285,303 of record JAGFNQ010004668.1, read on the forward strand.
CCAAATACAAACAGCCAGAATCACCCTGTACCAACTCGAGCCAAACCCGTGGGGACAATCGGTCGTTGAGAGAAGAAAACAAAAAGGTATAAAAAAAATAGAACCGCCACCCTTCAGGCAGCCCCCTTAATTCCTGGTCTCATAGGTATCCAGAGGAACGATAATATAATTTACTAGTCGGATAAGAGAGGAGTTCGCGATTGTGGTGGCGTCGGGGAAAGAAAATGGAGAGGAAATTTAGGATTTTTTTATAAGTTTAAAGCATTTTGCAAAAAGCCTCTTAAAGTTTGGGCTATCCAATTTATACCCTTAACTTTTGATCTTTAATCATTTTGGCCCCCCAAGAACTCCAAATTTAACACATTTCATCATGACTAAAATTAGTATTGAGGCGTTTCAGAGGAAAACAAAAGATGCCAAAATCCAAAACTAATTAGTTCTAATGACGGAACAATATCAAAGACGAAATGTGATAAGCAGATTTAATACCAAAAGGCATGAACAAGTGGAGACAATCACTTAACAAACAGTCAGAATGAGTATACTGATGATAGAAGATTCAACATAATTAAAAAAAAATGAGAATGTTTGCCAAAGAATCCATGCTTGTTGACATTGTCATTGTTGATATGAACATGCATGCCTAAGCACATCATAAAAATAAATTTGATTGAACGCAGTTTCTAAAGGAAATTTCCAGAGAATATCATGATAAAGAAGAATATTTAAACAATAAGAAATCAAACTAAATTCTCAAACTACATGATATAGAAAAATAAAGATCAATACTCGTGAGGCAATAAGATTTAGTCAACAGTGATGAGCCATTTGAAGTCCTTCCTCTCCTTGTTCAAATGTATATTTGTACAAGCAGTCTTAAAATTTCTTCCATAAATACTTCAAATACATAAGGATCCACTTAAACATTTGTGCACTATTGCATCTTGTTCCAAAATTAGAGAGTTCCTCATTGATTCCATTACAACCGGAAATCTTTCTCAACAAGGAATCAAAATATGCTGTCCAAATACGTTCTTGATAGTCTCAGGAGATCCTCAAGAAGAATGGTTGGGCAATGCTATAATGGCCAACATAAATGCAGATTTAGCTCATAAGGATGATAAATATCATCGTACATGAAGATCCATTGTACATTTGCATTTTATGGTATCGAAGTTTTCACTATGCATTTAACCATGTTGTTGATTGTAAACCTGCTTTCTTAATAGTTGAGGGACAAAATAAAAGAAGTTTCTTTGGTTTTCCCTGCTTGTATATTTTCAAAAGCTTAGGCAGTTCAATGTAGCAAGTTCTCTAACTACAAACTTGAAAAATTTCCCAAATGAACCAATTACAGGAATTTCACACAATAAAACACATGTTTCCTGCCAAGAAGATACCATTGCAATGCAAATGACAGGGTATAACAAGGATAACTGCAGTCCAAACAGATTGCTTTGTGATACCACAATCAAGGTGTTCGTAGTAATACATTCAGGCCCTCATCATAGAATAAATACACATTCCTAAGAATCCATAAAAAATGAGTGAAAGAAACCTCTCTTTACCAGCCAAGACAATACCTCAAATAGGCGAGGAGAGGAATCAAAATTCAAAACAACGGATGTAAGTCATAGAAAACACATATTATGTGGATTCAATCAGACAACAAGTAAACTACTATTAGCAGTCCAAGAGGGAAGAAGGAGAGAATTTAGAAACTTACTTCAGGGCATCTTGTAGCTCCTCACCTTTTCAATTTTTCACTTTCAGCATCCTAAATCACAATTTACAGGATAATATTTTCACTGTATCATGATAAAGCTAAAGCTAAAGTATTTGCTAGTTACACCAAAGCATCTTCCTTCTCGCGAATCTGAAATCTCCATCTTAAATTCGAAAGACACATCTCCCGGAGTGATCAATCCACATACTCGAACTCATCCTCCTTGAGATGAGAGATGAACTTGACTGGGCGGGGTTGCCCTTCGACCTCGATTTGGAACTCAATCTTGAATGGGAGATTGGCGGAGATCCTTTTCCCTTTCCAAACCCCGACATACTGCTTGATCACCCCTTCCAGGCCGTTGAGATCCAGGTCGGGAGCCTTCTGCACGTGGTAAACCTTCAGCGGCACGATGACGCGAACCCTTTTCCCGATCTTAGCCGCCGCCAGCTGCTCCTCTGCCTCTATTTCGGCGGAAGAAGAGACGTCAGCTGAGAGGACGGCTTGGCACGTGACACGGTGTCTAGCCCTAAAAGGGAGGATGATCGCGGTGGGGCAGGGGCGGAACAAAGAGGGGCGAGAAAGAGGGGCGATTGGAGCGGCGGAGGGAAGGGACTGGAGGAAGAGCGACGGAGAGAGGGCAGCGGCTGCGGCGGTCGCCGGCGTCGGCATTATCGGGAATCCGATCTCGAATGGGATGGGCTGGACAAGAGCGGGCGGAGAAGGGATAAGCAAAGGGCGACGAAATGATGAGCTCCACAATTTTAGGCGATCCGATCCGATGGTTGGCCAAGGAGTTTTAACGAACTAGTGGTGGGCACGCGTTTGTTAAATTTGGTCACACAAGGTTAAACAGCCTGAATTAAATTTTCGAATCTCCCAACATTAGGTTAATATTTTTGATTTACTTTTATATTAATTTAAAATGGATTAACAGAAAATAATAACGAATGAATCATTTTTATAATCTAAAAATAATAAATTTACTATGATAGGATGATAGAACCGATTAATCCTGATGACTATATATTCTTAAAAAAAAAAATTCTCCATCTTCTAGTCATTTAATTATTATTTATAAAGTAATTCCATAATTTACTAATTTAACTTAATCTGAAACGGTAAGAAATATTTGGAATGAAGATAATCAATTTTTTTTCTTATAATGAATTAATTCTTCAAGAATTATCCAAATGATGCGCATAGAATTCAAAATTGATAAAAAAAAATTATCTTTTTTTTTCGTTTTCCTCTCTTCTATGCGTGTAATTTTTTTTAATATATAATTTTTCTTCTCATTCCTTTTTTTTTTCTTTTTCATATGCATATAATAATTATTATAGTGTTGATTTTTAAAATCAACACCACAACTTAATTGCATTAGCATTGCTAATGGAGCTAATTTGCACTACTACGGGTCTAATTTGATTCAAATTAGGCCCAACATGATCCTAATTTCTCAGAGATAGGACAACTTTCTAAGTTGAAAGTTAATATAGCATTTTAACTCTTTAAGAGAGATTATCGAATTTGTCTATGATCAATTTTAAATCCTATGGATTTCTAAGATGGTAAGGAGTTCAACGGTGCCCTCTATTGTTTATTTCGATCTCTCCGAAAATGTTATAATATTATACTAACTTTCAATTAGATAATGGTTATCTTCTCCGAGAAATCGGGATCACATTGGGCCTAATCTAAATCAGACCAAACACGGAAGATCTAAATCAGCGATGCTAATATAATTAAACTGTGGTGCTAATTTTTAAAAAACAACGACAAAATGTTATTACATGTATACAAAAGAGAGAAGAGAAAACCCCCGAGAGAATGGTGCAATAGCTAAACCTTTTAAACAATTTACCAAACATTCAAAGGTTGACCCTCAACTGCACTGTACCGATTTTCCTTTGATGGTACGATAATTTTAAAAATACCGACCGCTTAGATAAATTTCTGTCAATGCTTTCTGATTTATCTTAATAATTGATGAAAAAATTTTATGAACTAAATCGAATGAATCGATCTTTCTGATTTATCTTAATAATTGATGAAAAAATTTTATGAACTAAATCGAATGAATCGATCGATTCAAGTAGCTGAATAGAGGAGAATTATTAAATGTATAGGAAAAGAAAAAAAACAAATTTCACCAGAGGAATAAAATAAAAAATATACACTTTTTGAACCTTTTCAAACTTTGAGACGTCTTTTTATTAACCCCAAACATTAGGTGCACCCTTAGACCATTCCTGTTCTTTAAAAAAATCATTATTATTTTATACATCATATAACTCCATTTTTAAAAAAGCAATTAATCTTACCTCTTCTAAAGTTATTTTTAAACTATACAATTAAATCAAATATCATTTTATATCTCAGTAAAAAGTCATTAACACAAGCTCAAACGTGAATTAAGAAACAAGATAGTTTGATTCTTATCCGTATACATTTTAACAAATATCAAAACAAAAGTCATAATCACACTCACTGAAGGCGAATCTAGACATGGCTACTCTATATAAGAACGCACAGGGGTACCTCATTCCATAATGTACAAGTAGCCTAGGAACAAAACCAGGCAAGATGACCTTACTTTAATGCCTCGAGCCATTGTCCGACGACGAGGCCTCATCGCTCTCGCCTGAGCCTATGACTTGCGCTCGACTATCCGGTTCACAATGCCGACTGCAATTGTATTGCCTGATGACCTTAGGAATGCCCTTCCGAGGGCTTTAGATTTCGAGAACTCCTCCGCACATACAGCTCCATCAAGTTGCACCTGGAAGGACAACCAAGTAGAGCAGCCAGATCAGAAGGTCGACTAGGAAAGGAGGTAGTGAAGTGACGAACATTGCTCTAAAACCGGCAAATGACTCAGAATCTCGGGTTAACAGATAGACGAACCTCTATGATAGCACTTTGTTTTCCCTTGAGGATGCGTGGTGCTGTTTTGGAGACTTTTCCAGTCTTCGGGTCCAGCAATGCTACCATCTTCGACACCCTTCCAGCCTCTTTTGCGTGATGTATATGGAATTCAACCTGTATGAACCTATTTTGTTTTAATCTCTCTAAAGATGAGGGATGGTAATTTGTCGACCGAGGTTGGACAAATGTATTAGGATCTGAAGCCAGACCTGAGATCCAACTAGAATTGGTGTTGGAATGTCCAAGACGAGTATCTTAAGCTCCAAACAAGTTGCCACTTGCACTGGATAATCAGGATGACAGAGCACTCCACCAGCTAAAACACGGCCAGTATCGATAGCTTGTAAGGTGACAGCTATATGATCCCCAGCTCTTGCCAAACGGCAGCTGATTGAGTCTCGCTCGATAGACCGCACTGTTGCTAGCTCTCCTATAGGCATAACCAGAACCTGCATAGAAGACCATATTATCCCTTTACGAATTGTCAATCACAAAATTCATTATATAATAAATTAGCAGCACAACTAGGCGCACAAAACAACCATGCATAGTCGAAGATCGATATGTGGGATATAGATTTGTGTAGCAACTTCAAAATGAACTTACAGTTTACACCTTTAGAACTCTTTCATAAGAGGAAAGATATATCGACGACAAATATTACAGGAATACAGGATTATGAGATTACAATATACAAAATAAATCACCTACACTTAATTTCGACAGTTGTTTTTTCCATTTTATTATTCACCTTTTTAATTTTCCCTAGCAAATAATTTTAAAAAAAAAACATAATAAACCCCACCAATGCAAGAAGAGTAAATGAATACAAATGTTCAGTTGTATGCTTGGACATCCTTTTTTTTTGTTTATTTCCAAGAAGATTTAAGTAGAAAGCTAAGGGGGAGTTTGATTTGCTTATTTTCCATTTTCATTTTCAGTAGAAAATACGGTTTTCTGGAAAACGTGTTTGATTTGTATTTTCCAATCTTGTTTTCCAGAAAAAATAGCGTTTTCTGGAAAACTAGAGAATGAAATAAAATTATTTTCAGAAAATGAGAAAATACGATTTTCTGAAAAATGAAAATAGAAAATGAAATAAACCAAATACCTCCTAATAATCTATGAAATGTTTCATAGTAAGATAGCAGCAAACCAAATGAAATTGCCATGTTGGAGATCTGAGTCAACAGCAAACCCACTAATTTATGATAAATATATATAATCAAAATCGTTGGAGTAAGTGAACAAGGTTCCCACCATTATGGAGTCTAATACGGGTCAATGTACGTACCCTTTACCCTTGAATAGCAAAAAGGCCGTTTCGGCAGCTAGAAACTTTCATGCAGTTCGCAAATGGAGCAACTCAGCAACCTTACCATTTCCGGAAGTAATCATCATATAAAAGTCAAGCCTACTATAAAGTGTTTAGTTCCGAGCGTACCAATTAGGTAAATTGTTGATTCAATGTCAAATGCAGCAACCTAATTTGTTACAGTACACATGGCAACATCAATTAGGCATTTTGATAGTTAACCTACATGGAAACTAATAATGAGTGTACATTAATTAGACCGAAGTAGATTTTGTAATTAATGGTAAGCAGTGTACAAATTTTACCTTTGAACCATTACGGATGGCCCCAGTCTCCAATTTTCCACAAGCTGCAACCTGCCCCATAGAGGTCTTGACAACATCACATATAGGAAGAATAAGAGACTTTGACACATCCCTCAAAGGTGTCTGAAATGAATCTATTGCATCCAACAGGCAAACCCCTTGATACCTGTGTCAACTGTTTTTAGTTACAACAAATTTAAGAAAGGATTTTCAATGTGCATATACATAAGAAGGCACGGATTATTAAGGCCTTCAAGATTGAAATAAGTCTACTATTATCAACATTTTGGTGATTTGCTATTCATTGCCAATAACCATAAAACTGTATGAGAATAATTAATGATATTACACATATACATGGAAGACCCGCCAAGATAATAATACTGTGAATTGCATGGCTATCTTGAATCTTAATCCCTAATATATAACCATCACCGCACTAAAACACAAATGTGAAAACTAGTAGTGAAATTAATAAACCACAAGTTGTGTTGCGAGAACTACAAGCTGAATAGATATTTGAGCATGCTCTACATCTATGCAGCCTTTTGAGCATACAAGAATTATTATCACCCTTCCTGAACACAAGAAGAGGCAGTATTGAAGTGCGTTTAATGGAGTCTTGGAAATTATCTAAAAGGTAAAGGATGCTACATCTATGCATCTTTTGAGCATATGAGCATCATTATCACCCCTTCCTATATACTAGATAAGGCAGCATTCAAGTGTCCTTTATGGATACTTGAAAATGGCCCTATTATTTATTTTCATTAACTGCTTAGGTAGTTGCTTCAAAAAACATGCCACTTCCTTATTGGAGTGCATCATAGATCTCCAAAATATTTTTTCTTTAATCAAATACAATTTTTTTGTACTTCAAGGTAGAAAGATATATTAGATCCGCTTTAGCAATTGCCAATGGAATTATTAGTTCTATATCCACAAAAGAATATTGTATATTTTGTTTCTTTATCAAGCAACATACAGAACAACCGCAACAGAGTACGGTAAGAATGATGGAAGAAAATATTTGCCCACATATAGCCCAATAGCAGAGCCCAAGATTATTTGCTCATTTTCCTACATATACTAAAATATTCAAAGAACTTAATTTTAAAGATTCAATTTTTAATCGCAATTTACAAGCAAATAAATGATACTAATCTTATCTTACCAGGAAGATAACCTAACATCAGCAGAGGTTGTGACCAGATTCTGGTTTTCTACTGCACTAAGAGGAACCCAAATGATAGAGGAATCCTTGAAACCACAGGAACGTAGAAATGCACCAAGTTGAGATTTTATAAAATCAAATCTTTCCTCAGAATACCCCACAACATCCATCTTATTAACAGCGACAATGATTTGCTCAACTCCAAAACTTCTAACTAGTTGAGCATGCTCCCTTGTTTGTCCAACACCATAACCATCCATGCCTGCCTCAAAGGAACCAGTCGATGCATCCACAACGAGAATGGCTGCATCAGCTTGTGCCGCACCTGAAATCATATTTGGTACAAAATCTTTGTGACCAGGAGAGTCAAGTAAAACAACATGATACTTCTTGGAGTCAAAGTATGCAACAGCAACAGTCATGGTCACTCCCCTTTCCCTCTCTTCAGTGCTCTCATCCATTGCCCATGCATAAGCAAATGAACCTTTTCCCTGCATTAAATAATGGCCTGATTATCTAGAATTTGTAGGAAAAAAGGATAGTAGTAGTAGGAACAGAGAGAGAGAGAGATGAATTAAAGGGCACACATCAGTGTTAGCATCTAGTATATATACATATATATGCATCGTAAATATACCTTTTCTTTAGCCTCTTTTTCATATTTATGCATTTCTTTCTTAGAGACTTTTCCGAAAAGATGTAGCAATCTTCCAGATAAGGTAGATTTTCCAGAGTCCACATGACCAACCTTATAAATTTATTAATTAATTGCATGGCAATAAAAAAAGGTAAGATAAACAATCAGTGGAGAAAAACCATGCTCGGGCTTAAGAATCAGTTTCTCACAATTGCAAGATTTAATTGCTTCAGAATTCCTGGTGGTTCTTTCTCCATTAACATCCATTCCTCTGGTTGGTACTTGGACTCTGAATTCACTTTTTTGTTATGAATGGGATGTTTACCCAACTTTAACTGGTTCAGATTACTGCTAAGTGGTGCTGTTAGATTCTTATTCTCCCTGGAATGACTGCTCTCACTTTCACAGACGCTACTTACTTTTGAGCGATGAACAGAAGGCACAAGTGTTTCATTATCTGAAGATAATACTAGAGCCTCCTTCCCTTTACTGTTGGATTCTCCCCTTCTATATTCTGGTTGTCCTATGCGAACCAGAAAAAAATGTCAAGAAAACACATAACTTCAAGAGGTTGATTAGTAAAACTGATGCAAATTGTCGAAGGATAATAAAAAATTCAATTACCAAAACAATTATAGATAGAACTAAAAGATTGCAGGTTGCTAGGGTAAATACCAAAATAGCAAACTTGTAAAGATAATCAAGATATTATATGATATGCAGATGATAAAGTACATAAGCAATATAGAATTGCTAAAATACTGTTAGAGCATATTATTTGATGTATGATAATATGGAACTAAGGTATCAAAGTACGTGAGACTAATAGTGTAAGACAATTAGACAGAAGCAAGAGAGAAGGGAAGGTTAAAAAGGAGAGACAAGAGAGATGCATAATTACAAAAGAGCAGTAAAGAGAAGGGACTACAAAGATGAAGAAGAGAGTTCAAAAGGGTGAGAGAGCAGAATATAGCAGAGAGAGATCTCAGTGAACAGAAAAGTGAAAGATGAAGAAGATGGGAGACAGAGCAGAGAGAAAGATAGAGAGGGGAGAGTAAACGGAGAGAATGCTTGAAGGAATTGACAGCTTTTGCTCCAGAAAGATTGCATGATAATTACACTATAGGCCTTTATTTATGGACTCAACTCAAGATATCATGATATTCAAAATAATATATTAACTATCTAAGTCACTTTCAAAGAAGTGAAGCAGATTTCAAAGAAAGACGCAGTGATATGATTCGGGGGCAAATTCTAGCAAAAGAAATCTTTGGATTAATAATTTGTTATGTAGTACATTCGTTAGGTGTTTCACTGCTCGGACAATGGCTCAGTGTTCCTCACCTTCTGAACACATTTCATCTAACACAAGACCATAACATGCAAAGAATGACTAGCACAAGACAAAAACATGAAAAGAATGTACTGTATTAACCTATTGATGATCCATAAAAACATTGGTTATTTGGTTGCCTGTCGCAAGCAGATCAAATTCCAACAGTGGTATATTAGTTTGGCAGAGCAGTTGCACATGATATAAAACTCTGAACAACCTATACCAGAAAAACTAGTAATGTCAAACATCATTGGCAGCATTAATATGTATGATATGATACCTTTCTCATACAAATTGGGTTTTCTGCTTTTAAAGTCATCAACAAGATTATTACTTTTAGGTGCCACATATATTTGTGCATGAGACTTGGATATTGCAGATGCTCCCGTATCTTTGGTTGCAGGATTTACTGCGCAAAGAATATACTCAGTGAATAATATAGTAGTATCTTCCACAATCCTTTGTAATCGCCTTATCTTGAAGCACAGAATTATACAAGTTATGCAATCTCATCGCATATACAAATCTATTTAATTCGAAAACTTTAACGCACCTTTTTGTTTGCCATAAGTGGAAGAATAGACATAAATAGCGCCACATATGTCACAACAAAATGAAGTTTCATCATTGTCATATGAACAAATTGGGCATTGCCAGATTCCATGCTTACTGCCATCCTTACTAAGCTGGGATGTCACATCTGTTCCAGGGAATAATGTGTAAACCAAAAAAGGAATATTAGAAGATTTAAGTTAATTATTAGGAAGATATTTAGCTGCAAAATGCAAATCCATGGCAAAATAACACAAAAACGATTGCCTAATGAACTGCATCAAATTGACACAAACCAAGAAGGGAAAGAATATCACTTACTATCTTCATAGTCATCATACCCATCAACTTTTACTTCATGCTCATAATCGTAGTCATCATAAGTGTCATAGTCATCATCATAGTCAAGCCCATAACTGACTTTTCGTGGCATTTCCCTGAAAGAAAAATTCGAGGAATCTAATATTAATAAGCAAATTAACTGATGAAAGAATGTTATTGATCCATTGAAGCAAAAAAATCTATCCATAAACTCTGCCGATGATAACACTCCCAAAAAGGGGATGAAAAAGAAGTGCTTTGGCTTCCATTCTGAACAGAAGATGAGTGATAAATGGTACAAAGCTTCTATTTAAGTAGAAATGAATGGCTTAATTCACCCTTAACACTTAAAGTCTTGTTAGTATTATTAGTATTAGTAGAACATCATTAAATGTGCATGAGATGAAGAGCACCAAAAAATAATTTGACCAACAAGTCTATACGAAAAATGACCATCATCATTAGACAGTGCCAGATGTGTTTGCGAGTCTTTTATCTTTGTTAGGGAAGGAGATTCGAGAAGGTAGATACAGACCACATTACAAAGAGGATACATTGAGTAAAAAACAAAACCCTCGAATGCCAGAGAAAGGGAACAAGAAATTCTATAGGGAATATATCTTCAAAATTTCCAAAATCAGGAAATAGACCGCCATGTTTTCTGTAATTCAAAACAAAAACAGATATAAAAGTCAAATTTTTCAATAAGCATGATAAAAATGAAATTTGGCACTGCTTCGACAACATGGAACATAGGCAAACCACGTTTCAGAGGAGCTCATGACTTTCAAATACCAATTCTGTTCTATAGACAATTGATTCTCCAAACACCAACTATATTAAACTTAGCTTTTCTCAGTTTGGCGCTAAGGAATATGTATTCGTTGAATAACCTCAAAATGGTACACATTAAACAAGAGTTACTAATCTACCCAAAGCCACTGTGAATGTACCACTGTATCCCTGAAATTTGCTAATTTTATACATATGCAACTGAAAGGCTTACAGTATGCATCACACTCAAATCGCACTTAAGCAGACTAAGTGCAAAACATAGCATCACTAACTTCCACTTGAAACAAATTGAAGAGTAATTATAGCATGACCTGCATTAGCAACTGACAAAAGTCTCGTATTTCAAAGCTAAAGAGTTCAAAAATAAATATCATCTTTTTAATAACAGAAAGAAGAAAACGAATGAAGAAATATCGTCAAAGTCTCGCCAAAGAGGAGCACAAAAGGATTTAAAGAAAAATAGGTGGAGACATGATAACCGAGTGGAGACGAACCTTGCCAGGAAGAATGGTCAGAACCGGTTCCACTTTAAGAACGCAAACAGAGGCGATGGAATGGAAGAATGGGACAGGAACCGGCTCGATCTCGAGCAATCGCGAGCCCTGCTGGACCACGACGACGACAAAACGAGAAATACGGCGGGGTCGAAGGCCGTGGTGGGTGGAGCAGGAGCTAGCGCAGGAGGACGTCGACGAACGAATTCGAAGGTGGGGGAGGAGAGAAAGGGAAGCACCGCCGCATCCCAGCACCGATGCGATGTTTTAGATTCGGGTTTTCAATATCAGTATATTTTAACAGGCCGGCCCATTATTTTGGGCCATCGTCTTAATCAAGCGGCCCATTATATTTATCACAAGAGTTGGGCTCATGGCCTATGGGAAATGAAATGTATATGAACATTTATGTAATTATGAAATATTTATTTCATGAAAATGATCAAAAACAAATCATATATGTGCCTTTATATATAAATTAAGTACTTTCAAAATATTAAATAGTTTTAAAAAAATATTAAAACCTAAAAAAAAGTGCAATAATATCTTATTCAGCATGTGAATTGAGTTTTTGTAAACTTTCAGAGGACCAACAAAGTACAATAATACTAATTTAACATAACTACTAAAGTATTTAATAGAAGAATCAATACTTTAGCTTCTTATAATGGATTGGTTAAGATTATTGTATAATTTTGACCAAAATTATTTCATGGATGCTTTACATGATCGATCCAACCTCCCTCCATGTCAATAAATATTCATTATGCTGAGGTCGACCTATATATTATATCATCACCCTATGAGCCTAGCTTATACTTATATATATACACATGCAGCATCAAGACAGGAAAACTAGTTGGATAAACTTAACTAATACCTAATTATAATTAATTATTTGTGAGCCCTAATTATCATCTCTATGCACTACGTACCATTAATGGTGCCATCATCCCATTGCTATTATATTAATTAATCGACAAGCAACGCAAGGACTAAGTACATGTCTTTGTTTATTTATAAAATGAGAGTTGTAGTTGATGAAATATACACATCATGCTCAACTCCAAGATGTAATTAGCTTTCGTGGGGCGGGGATCGATCATCCAGGTTTAATTTGTCTACTGTATGATTCATAAAAAAAAATGTAATTAGCTCTTAGTGTTTAATCCGCAATAATTAAGGATGACAGATTAGTATAACACTATTCGCAATTAAATGGATTTGAGTTAATTGCATGGGAGTAAAACGAAGTTTAATATTTATTTGTTGAGAAATATAAATATTGATTTATGGGAAAATTTTCATAAACTCTCCATCCTCAAATTCATCTTTGCATGCAGTCCCCACTCAAGTTTCACTTTGCATGCAGTCCCTAATGGGATTGACAAGACTGTTTGATGAGTATTATTTTAAAAAAATTGAGTATAAAAGTTAGAAATTTGAGTATGTAAGGTTGCATCCACCACATCAAGAAACTGTGTACTCAATTTTAACTCTTTTATACTCACTTTTCACTATTTTATACTCATTTTTTATTAATATATACTAAATTTTTTACTCTTTTATACTCAATTCATCAGGGAGTAAATGTAAAAAATTTATCAAATGGAGAATGGAAGCAAAGATCAAATAAGAATTGGGGAGTTTTTTATCATTTATCGTTAGTTTATGCTAATTTTCAAATTTGTATTTTTTTTATAGAAAAGAATTTTAAAATAATTAAAAATGAAGACGGCTCTTAAAGCATGGGTGCGGATGGGTGGGAGGACGGCGGGGTTGACGTTGACATTTACGCCGTGACGATAGCGAAGGGCGTCTTGTCCGCCGAAAGAGAGGTGGATTCTGGATGTGACCGTTGACTTTCTAAATCCCAACAATCATTAAGCAGTTTTTTTTTTTTTTTACCATTCTCTCTTCTCCCCATCAAAGTATTTTTTTTTTTTAAAGATCCCAGAGGATCTCGTTCCAATTCTCTTGCTTAAAGATGTCCGATTCCATTGCTCCAGGAAGAATTGTATCGAGAAAATTGATTTTCTTTTTGGCTTATTTGATTTAATATTGATCCTGTCGACAAGTGAAGATCGGTTCTTCTCGGATGATTCGGTCTGACCAAAATGACCCGGTCTGTTATAGCTCGGGAGGTCGGACTCGGGCTCAAATAGAGGGGGAACCCAAGTCACTCGGCTCGGACCGAAATGGGGCTCACAAAAGGGGTGGTGCGGTTGTAAAATGGCAACGATCCCCCTTCTGGAGTCCCAAGGGGGGTTTATATAGGAGGAGGAAAACCCTCTGCTGTGTCAGAAATGTCAAGTCTCATTTAAGGGATAATCAGCTGGCAGACTGAACCGTGGCAGCTTTATTACCCCTGTGAGACTGTCACAGCAGCCTGACATCCTGCTTAAACTGTCACTTCTAAGGCTCATTAATGCTGATCAGCCCTGTCAGGCGGCTCTGTCAGGTGATGATTATGTCAGAGGTCTATTGCGTTATTACTTACAGAGGAGGCCTTACAGTTGTTCGGTCAGCATGTCTTAACTCGTAGTTCGAGTCGGTCGAATAAATCTGGACTAGGAGTCAACCAATGTGGGGCAAGACTTCGAATGTCCTACCCCGAACGACCTCGGATACCTCGGGTGTCCGACCCCGAGTGACTGACCTCGGATGACCTCGGGTGTCCGACCCCGAGTGACTGACCTCGGGTGTCCGCCCTCGAGTGACCCCTGGTCGAACTTCGGGTCGGGCCCATAAACTTAAGAATGAATCGGTTTGACTCTCCCTGATTTGGGCAATGTTAGCTCGAATCCGATCGGGCTCCTAATATGATGCAAAAATTTACCCGACCAGATCAAATATGCCAAGAGATTTGTTTTTCTTTTCGTACCATCGTGGTCGAATTTACCGAACTCAGTAGTTTCTTGATTTAAAAGATACGTGATATAGTATTAGAAAGAGGAATGAGTCCGTTGTTGTTGAATAAATCTCTGGAGGAGCCGCGTTAACTTGGTCGACTCTGAGAGAATCAGGTCTATGTCTAGTGGGTTTGGTATAGGGTGAATGAAATCAATACAAGTCGGCTTTCTCTAGCGAACTAATTTTCCTTTGTCTTACAAAATGGCTAACGAGGTAATAAAAGATAAATTCGTTCATTTTTAATATTTCTGTCAATTCATCTCAGGATCAACACGAAATAAATAAATCACAAGGATTATAAATCCGGATATAAAGGATGACAGATAACTAGCTTCGTTAAAATTTAACTCCCTTTGATGATGACAGTGTCTCATACGTTAGTCATCAATCCATCCTACGAGAACTACAAAATAACCAACAAGGGATTAGAAAAGGAAGTCTAAACGGACCTTAGTGTGACCCATTTGGCATTCAAATCAAAATTATTGTAGAGAAGATGGGAGTAGAGATGGAAACAGGTCAGGCCAGGTCAGACTTTTGTCTTAACAGGCCAGGTTTGTATAATAATAAAATGGTTTGAGCTTGGTTTGTGGCCTGTTATAGATTTTGTTCTTGGCCTAAGCCTGACCTGTTTAATAGTCTGGCTCGGTCTGTAGCATATTTATAAAGTCTGTAAATTAAAACATTTTATACAGGCCAACAGGCCAAAACATTAAATAGACCGAAAATCAAACTTAATAGGTCTTGCATCATATAGACCTCAAAACATGTCTTACATCACACAGGCCTCAAATAGGTCGGACCTACAAATATATACATATGTATATAATCTTAACAGGTCTCGACCAATCAGGTTTGGTTGTTTTTATATTAAGCCTGAGTCTGAGCTTGACCTGATAAGAAAAATAGACTTTAAAATAAATCTTAATATTATTCTTTTTCTAAACAGGTCAGGCTAAACACAAGCTCTTAATAGATCGTCTAGCCAATTTTCATCCTGAGATGGGAGAAAAGAATTAAAAATAATAGAAGAATTACATTGTCAAATATATTCCGCTGGAAAATTAATGTGAACGAGCAATTAAATTTATATAGTTAAATTAAGATAGAATAAATCGAATTCATTCAATTTGGGTTAATTAGTTATTATTTTATAACATGATTCAATTAAAAAAACAAGTATGTCAAAATTATTCACTTAAAATATTTATTAATTTTAATCCCGATAATCCAATAATTAATAAAAAAAAAAAAATATATCAATGAAAAAATAAAAAATAAAAATTAATAAAAAGAGAAAATGATATTAATTTTGATATGGTGATCAACCTTACATACTCATTTTCTAATTTTATACTCAACTTTTTTCAAATAATACTCACATGTCTTAATCCATAAGACTATATGAAATAAAATTGATAAATTGCATGTAAATTGAAAAATAAGATTAAAAAAATACTTTGTTATCTTATTCATAATTATTTTTTTTTTGCGTAAACTATGAGAACGTCATTCATAAGGCCTTGCAATCTCTCGTTTTGTGTCCAACGGCTAGGGCTGTAAATGAATCAAGTCGCCCGCGAACTATTCGGAGCTCGATTCGATGAAAGTTCGTTCGAGTTCGTTTAATAAAGCTCGTTAATATTAACGAACCAAACTCAAACTCAATAGTATTCGACTCGTTAGCTCGTGAACATGTTCGTTAATAAGCTCGTGAGCTAGTTCGTAAAATATAAAATTAATATTTAACATTAAATATATATTTTTGATACTTTTATATTTAATAAATATAAAATATCTAATAAAGCTCATTTGTATCAATAAAATTATATATTTTAGTAAGTATTTTATATTTTTTAGAATATATAATTTATTTTTTCAACAAATTGATGAATAATTTATATTTGGTAAATTTTTTTAGGCTCGATTATCTTATGCTGAGCATCACTATATTCGATAAATTAAGCTCGAGCTCGGTTCAATAATAAATAAATCAAACTTAAATTTTTAAATATTCGACTCGATTCGGTTACAGCCCAACCGACGGCTTCCTCCTGCTCCGAATTTGAACGTTAAAGCCCACCGTGACGCCGGCAGTTTCTGCTTTTGCCCGTCCACCGCCGTCCCATCATTTTTATCCTCTTTTAGTATTCTATAAGATTTTGTTTTCTTTCAGCGTGATTGATACAAAAATAGAAATAAATTCCACAATCATATTCCTTCTTTTGATATTATTAACTTTAATAGGAAATTTTATTTTTTTTGCGTTAGCAATTTATAGCAGTATGTTTTTTTTACGTTATATAATGATTTTTATATTATTGTATATAACTTTAGATTAAAAAAACTCTCTCGTACAAAATTCACTGTCGATCTAATTAAATTCGGCAATTTATAAAATTACGTACTCAAATTTTTTAATTTATCAAAAAAATATATACTACTTTAATATTTATCAAATAACACATATTAATTATGTACTTTTTTTCGTTATATTTCTTAAAAATTCCAAAAGTTTTCTAGTTATCTCTTCTCTATCTTTATTTTTTAATTTACCAAAAGACATAAATTACTTTAGTAGTTATCAAATGACATACTCAATTATGTACTATTCTCGTTCTCTCTCTTATAAATTTAAAAATTTTTTCTTTATCTATTCTCTATCTATTACTCTCTCCTATCCATACATTAATTATCGAGCTATGATAGAGACTGAAATTAAACGGAAACCAACATGAATACGTGACACTTTTGTATACATATCCGATTACCATTTGGACACCGACGGGGTCACGATGAACCCGTCAAGGATCGCTGCAATTGGAGTGTTACGTCATTCACATTAAAAATTCATGTTATCTATTATTTTTGTTAATTCTCTTTCCACTATTTACTATTTTTTTTTGTCATTCATGAACGCTTGATTTATATCAGGTACAACGTTGGTAGTTTTGATGATTTATCTTTATTAAATTTTAACACTATCAACAAATTAAAATAATATAATAGATAAAAATTATAACGATAGAATAAATACAAATATATGTAAATGTTGACACAATAAATTATTTTTATAAAAACATTTATAGATATACAATAAATAAAAATCAAAATAAATCTTCAAACATCTAGGTATTTTTTTTGGACCCTAAATTTTTATCGATTCTCGTTATTTCATTTTAATATTTTGATAGCAAAATAAATAATAAATAGTATAATCTTAAACTTAGATCCAATTATCGATCTTGTTATTTTATTTTAATATTTATGAATAGTCAAAATAAATAATAGATAATATATTTAAAATTTTTAAAATCTCAAAAATCCATAATAAAATAAATGGATATAATCAGAAATTCTTTTAAGTTAAATTTTAAATATTATGAGTTTAAACATGAATCAGAAGAGAAAAAGATAAAAAAAAGTTTAATTTTGTCAGAGGATAAAATAAAAAAATATATAATTAAAATTGTTCTGAGGTAAACATAAAATTAATATCTATTTTTAGTCGATTCGAAAATTTACTTGCGTCCGTAGGTAAAAAGTCGAATTAAATTTCATTACGTAAACTTGGACAGCCTTTGAGCTTAAGCCAAGGCACGCACCGAACCGTGACAGAGATGTTTTTATTTTTATTTTTTTTATTTTCAAAATAATAAAGATAACCCAACAACGCCGGCGATAGAAGTCGGAGCAGTGAGAAGAAGACGAGAGTAAAAGAGAAGGAATATTTAAGATATTTCCGCGCGAATCTCAAAGCCCGCCGTGTGACTCATCGGACAGTGAAGGAATTTAACGCGTGGTCAAAGGCAGGCTACCGTGAGGGAATCCAGAAGTTGACGTGTAAGGTCCAAAGATGTTGCGTGGCGGGCCCCGCCCACCGACTCTTCTTCGAGGCCGGGAAAAAATATCTGCATCCTTATCGCCGTTTCGCCTTGCTGCTTAAATCGCTGCCGGCTGCCCGCTCCGCGTCAGTCGTCACCAAGCACGCAAACGAGCCCTCCAAAAATTTTCTACGCTTCTCGCCCTCGACCCGCCTCATTGGCCCGATCACAATCGCCCCTCGCCGGCCGGTCGTCCGCTCTATCCGCCACTTCGTCGAGCGACTCGCGTTCAGTAGTTTAGTTCTGCTGCGCGCTTTGGTTCTTCCATGGAGCGGCCGGCCGGCTCGGGCTTGGAAGGCAACGAGAGGACAGGCGATGGAAGGAGGCGTAAGGGGAAAGCGCAGCAGCAGCTTGTGGTGCTGCCGGAGGGAGCGCGGTCATTCGGGGAGGCCGCCTCGGCGTCGCCTCGGCCGCTGAAGAAGATTAGAAGCCCAGATCGGTTGGGCCGCTCCTCCAATCTGACCACGCCGGCTTCTTCGCCGAAGTCAATCTTTCCGGTCGCTTACGAGGATGCGCAGTCGCTACCGCACTCGTCGGCGTTGCGCCTATCCGGAACCGGTCAGCTCCTGCAGCAGCAGATGATATCTTTTTCGCAGGGTCATCCGTATCCGATCCGTGGCCATCTGCACTCGCCATTCTTCATGGCGGAAGGAGCTGCCTTGGCGACGGCAGCGCGACAACGACAGCAGATGTACCAGGAGCAGTTACTCAAGTACTGGAGCGAGGCGCTCAACCTGAGCCCTCGCGGTAACTTGGCGATGACGGGCCGTTTGGCGGGGCAGGAGGCGGCGGCGCGGCGTGCCGCGGTGGCGTCGATGTATCCGGGACTCTTCCGTGCGGCGCCGATGTTCGCCTCCCCTGCACCCGCTCCGCCGAAGCTGTATCGCGGCGTGCGGCAGAGGCACTGGGGCAAGTGGGTGGCGGAGATCCGCATGCCGAAGAACCGGACCCGCCTCTGGCTCGGCACCTTTGACACCGCCGAGGACGCCGCCCTTGCCTACGACCGCGAGGCGTTCAAACTCAGGGGCGAGAACGCCCGGCTCAACTTCCCCAACCTCTTCCTCGGCAAGGGCGGCACCGCCGGCGTTAATAGCAGCAAGGAAGCACCTTCTTGCTCTTCCTCCTCCTCTGCTCCGGCAACTCATGAAACATCGAAGCAACCTCCGCAACTACAAGCCCAATCCGACGCTCCAATACCTCCAGCTGCTCCTCCAATTACGGACACCAGCAGCGCTCCCATGGGAAACTGCGATCTCGCTTCTGTCGTTGGTACAGCGGCGGCGCATCCGCCAGGAGACATGGTTTGGGGAGACGCCGAAGAAGCCTGGTTCAACACTTGGGGTCCGGGCAGCCCCGTGTGGGACGACATCGACGGAGCCAACAGTCTTCTCTTCCCTTCCCAGCTCACCAGCATCAGCGAATCCGACGTTGAATACTCCAACAACACCGCACCTCTTCCCTCTTCCTCCTCCTTCCAGTGTCCCTTCTCACTCTCCTCCCTTTTTTACATGGAAGGAGTGATCACACCTCACAACCTCTCCTCTCCTGTCCGCTCCTCTCCTCTCTTCTTCTATGTTTCATATAGGAAATTAGACGAACACAAGACGACACATTAGAACAGATCACAGATTGCAGAATTTTAACTCCAGATTAGAACAGTTCACAGATTGCAGTCTTTTAATGCCGATCTGTGGAACTTACACTTGCGCAAGCAGAGGAGTATGATTTAAGCATGTATTCCTCTCTGCTGCTTCTCTTCATACATTCCAAGGGAGCCCCTGTTCTGGCTGCATTTTTCAGGCCACAACAGATCGATGCCCACCTCTTGCTTCCTCATTTCATCTTTGATCGATCTCTTCCATTCACCAAGTTTAAATTTTTAGCTTTGATCCTGTCATTTAGTTGAACTTTATCACGCAGTCACACACGGCCTGCATGACCAATGCTTTAGAATTTAAACAATCTCCTCTGCATTTTGTACGCAAAAGAATGGAGAGAGTTTTGGGTTCTCCGTTCATGTATAAGCTTGGATATGATCGTACTAGCCAATGCATGTTAAGTTATTAATTTATGTTTTTTTTTTCTCGCGGTTCTTGATAATAAAATAAGGTTTGAAAACAGTTTGTACATGTAATTATATTCGGCAAAGTAATTTATAGTGAATATGAAAGATCCCGCGTGTTCATATTCCGTCGAGCTCAGTGCGATTTAAGAAAGAGCCGGAGAAGAAGCCTTTCATCACTGTGATCCTACAGTGACCAAAGACAGGAAAGCTCATTGATCTCTCCCGAATGCGTCAGGTCTTGGTGAAGATGAAACATACTCCCCCACCACACATAAACATCTCTATGTTTCATTTCATTTTCTTTTACTCTTATATTCCATCTCTATGTTTGGTTATATATATATATATATATATATATATATATATATATATATATATATATATATATATATATATATATATATATATTTATTTATTTATTGATCCTGCCCTATATTTGTCACCCTACGGGCAGCCAACGTGGCAAACGACCTGGCCAACTTCAGGGTCCACGTCATTGTACGGGCAGCCAGCTCGACAAATATCCTGGCCGGGCCCAGGGTCTTCGCCGGCCGGTCGGACTCAAGCCGGCCGGTTAGAATAAATATAGCGGCTCATCCGGCCGGTCAAACCCGGCCAACCACATTAAGGCTTACACGCCTCGTCTAGCCGGGTACTGCCGCCCGGCCACATTAAGACTTACCCGCCTCGTTCAGCCGAGTGCATCCGCCCGGCGGTCCTTTATGCACATGCTTGATATCCATCCGGGCGTGCCGTCCCGGCGTCCACTCGGGCACTCTCTCCGAATTACCCTGGGATAAAGACAATACACTTGCACCAGCTGCAGGTCACAGGCTATCACCACTCGTGCGAACCGACACTCTCTGACAGGCGCGCCGCCTGTCAGAGACTTACGGCAACCTGTCTTTGTCCTCACGTAAGACAAATAGTATACGACAAAGAGGGTTGGTTACAAATCTACATAACCATACCATATCTTCTGACCCTGTCAGAGAATCCTGACACAGGCCATACTCATAACCATACCATATCTTCTGACCCTGTCAGAGAATCCTGACACAGGCCATACTTGGTCCTTTTCCCCGGCTATATAAGCCCCTCCCCTCCTCATTATCAGGTACGCGCTCACGAGAGCCTCTCTTCTACAGTACTCCATTATTTCTCTTGTTCACCGGAGTATTGACTTGACCGTCGGAGTGCCTGGCCGGGACCCTTCCCGGCAGGTTGCTAACGGTCATCTTCCTCAGCAGGTCTACTTCCATTCCGCCGGTGGTCCACCAGGCGGTATCTGCTTGCGTCATTGGAGGAGCATTCGAAGACACCCCCCACCCGCTACCATTCGGCGCCAGGACATCCAGTCAGCATCCACGTCATTCATCCCTACACTGTCATCCGGTTGCGGCCCCATCTCGCTCGGCGACAGGATCATATATATATATATATATAATATGTTAAAGACCTTATCACGTAAACTCGTGCACACTTAATGAATTTGATTTTTTTCCTTTTATTTTATGCTAGGGTTTAGTCTTCTCATTTGAATTATATATTTAGAAATTATTTTATATTTTAATGACATCGAATTTACATTTATAAGCCGTTTCTAATAAATGACGTGAAAGTGGCCTTTAATCATGTGCCTAGTGGTTAAAAGTATTGTAAATTACCTTTAAATCCTTAACCACGCTCTAAAATTTATCGTCTCCTATACATGAAAAGATTTATTCCCAGTACTCTACACAAATATTTATTTATTTCAGTTTCATAGATGTTAATTTACCTAATTATATTATTTTTTATATATTTTATATGTATAAAAAATTCAAATGTAAGTATAATTTCTTTTAAATTTAACATATTTAAATTATAATCTAGTATATTTTCTATCAAATTTAGTACGATTTTTTTTCGTCTAATTAATTGATTGATCAATTAATTCAGCCTAAGTCAATTGATCAAGCGGGAAAAAAAATCGTGATTAATTTGATAAAAAATATACTATATTCTTTTTAAATAGTGCTAAATTTAGGATAATTTTACTTGCTTTTAGATTTTTTGTAGCTATAAAAAATAAAGATTTTGTTCTCTCACGACAAACTCAACTAATCGATTATTGATCTGATTCACAATCGATTAGAGCTGCCCAATTGACTTCCCAATCATAGTTGATTTATTCTAAGCCAATCGATTGGTATAGACTCTCAATCGATTGGTCAGAATGAAAAAGAGACGTATTTAATTTGATAGAAAATATACTAGATTCCGTTATTTTTAAATGGTATTGAATTTAGAAGAAATTATATCTTATTTTAGACTTTTTATACATAAAAAATAGGATAATTAAGTAAATTAGTATGTATTAGAGAGTTAAGTAAATAAAAATTTGTATATAAAGAGGAGTTAAGTAAATAAAAAATTGTGTATAAAGAGTGAGAATAATTTTTTTTTATGACGTATGAATTGAAGAAAAAATTTAATTTACTATAATGAAATTTAGGATAATTTCCCTTAAAAGTATTAGATTAATCCACGCATATAATCTCAACCACAAGAATCGCCACTCCAATAATTAAGGTACATAATATTACATGCTGTTATATAACTGCCCATGATAGAAAAACAAGTTAAGAACAAATAAAAACACAAAATAACACAACAAAATTATGAAAATGGATCGGATCACTTTTTTTTTGTCAAATAAATTATTTAAATACTTGTATTGCAATCAAATTTTAGGTATTTAAATTTTGATCCAACTAATCTGGAGGTGGATGACCTTGTACCTTGATTCCTTCATCAAATTTTAGTAATATTTGCATAAGAAGTCATTACTGAAAAAGTAACATACATAAATTTTTCATAAATTCCCCATCTTCAAATTTATCTTTGCATGCAATCCTCACTCAAGTTTTTCTTTGCATGCAGTCCCTGATGGGATTGACAAGACAGTTTGGTGAGTATCATTTGAAGAAAGTTGAGTATAAAAATTAGAAATTTAAGTATGTAAGATTGTATCCATCACATCAAGAAACTGTATACTCAATTTTCACTTTTTTATACTCAAGTTTCGCTCTTTTATACTCAAGTTTCACTCTTTTATACTCAATTTTCACTTATGTATACTCAATTTTCACTCTTTTATACTCAATCCGTTAGGGAGTGAATACAAAGAAAAATTCAAATGGGGAGTGCATGCAAAGATCAAGTGGGTATTGGGGAGTTTTCTGTAATTTATAGATAAATTTATTCATGATAATTTAAAAAACTTTTGAGTGTATTAAATTGATTTGGAAATTGTGAGTGTATTTTTTTTTAAAGGCAAGTTCATCGGAGATATACAGGTGAAAGTATACGATGGAAAAATAACAGATCATCAATTCTTAGAAAAGGCAAGTTTATCGTTTAGGCAGTGCTGCATTTTGTTTTTTTTTTTAAAAGAAAATAGGATAACTCTGGATATGGGGCTCGTTTCAATATTTAAAGATTTAGATACTTGCTTGCTAAATTGCCTGCGATATTAGTTTCCGCTTTTACGCCGAGGTAAACCCTTCGTCTATCTCCGATTGAGCTCCCTCCACCGTCGCCCCGTCCGTCACCGTCACCGGCGTCTTACTCTGCGTCGATGTCGGGACAACTCCAGGGCGGGTCGCCGTCCAACCACTCTCTCGCCTTCCGAGTCATGCGCCTCTGCCGCCCCTCCTTCCAGGCCGAAGAAGCCGTCCTCCGCCTCCTCGATCCCCTTGACCTCCTAGTCGCCGAGGACATCCTCGGAGATCCGAGCTTCTCGCCTGACGATCTTCTCCAGATCTCCGACCCTTCCACCCCCGACGCCTTTGCCAATAGCGACTTCACATTCCGGGATCGATTCCAGATCCGTAACCCTGTCGACGCCATGGCCCTCTCCGGCCTCCTTATCGTCCCTCAATCATTCGGGTCCGATCATTGGCGTCTCTTTCAGCAGCTCTAATTAAGTGGGCGCGGATATTGATCTCTGTGTTTGTATTTGTTATGTTTGTAGAAATATTTATTTGGGCGAGACGTTCTCGAGCTATATCAGCGTCAATAACAGCTCTAAATTTGAAGCACGGGACGTGATAATTAAGGTGATTTGTTCTGGTCTTTTGCCTCTGGCGAAGTTGATTTTACAGCAGTTGTTCTTTGTCTAATTGTTCACATTTTATCCACATTGATGTATGATTATTGGAAACCTTTATTCTATTGTTTTCTTTATTTTTACCCAGTTACAGTTTTAAGCATGGATTTCAACAAATATTTCAATGGGAAGTTAGGATGAACATGTAACGAAAGGTGTTGTTTTGCACGCTGTAAATTCTCTCTGGGATTCATACTGTTGTTTTCTGAAGAAATGTAAACTACTACTTTCCAGAACATTAATGGAAGGAAGCACGTAGAAATCTTGTTGGACATGTTGAGTAGTATTTGTATTTCCTAGTAGTAGGTTTCTAACTGCCGTCTTCAATATATCAGTTGCAACAGCATGGAATCAGGGTTTGCTAGGACCAGTGAATTCTAGTACAATTCAAATGAAAAACATTCCATCTTTTATTAGATAGACAGAAAGCTGTTAAAGATGCTGACTTGCTGGAGTAGCAAAATTGTACATGCACCCTTTGCAGTTTATTGGTCCATGTACTCCACCATTTTTTCTAAAATATCCACTCTAGTGCATAATTTGATTAATTAATTGTAATAAGTAAATACACATATTATCTCATCTAAGTAATTTTATTCTCTGTTCTTCATTCTGAATTACCAAACATAATCAAATATTCGACAACGTCAGCTCTTTAGGACGAATGTCAGGGTTATTTTAACTCTACATGTTACCCGCTACTAGATTAATAAGTACGATCCCAACTCCCAAGGTAGGTTGAACCAGCCCTAGCTTCTGAACCCATATCCCGAAAGTAGACTAAATGCCATATTTTGCACGCGCCCACACACACACACACATCATATTCTCTGCTAAAGTGGAGAATTTAGAAAAATATGGGATGAACGGAAATACGGAATGACAGTAAATTACAAGGGTGCATGCAAAATCTACCATATGATGTACATAGATGCAGTTGAGTTAAGTTTTAGCATTTGTGTTACAAGAGATATAGTACAGAAATGAAAGCACTGAAAACAATTAGTGGAAGTTTAATTTATTTGTGAAATTGAATTTGATTTCCATCTTGTGTTAAGCACTTTTCTGACAAAGAAATATGATGTTTGGGTTTTTGTAATGATAGCTTGTGTGGTTGGTTGATTGATTTCCATCTTTCCCAGGCAGAAATTCAAACGGAAAGGCAAAGGATTCTGCTTTTGGATACGTCTAAATCACCTGTTGAATCAATACGTTCTGGTGGCAGATATGATTTCATTGTAGAGCATGATGTTAAAGAATTGGGGCCTCACACGTATGTTACTATGTTTTTATTTGCCACAATTTGATGAAAACACTAATAATAACATTGTTTAACTGGTTCTTCTTGCAACAAATTTTAGGCTTGTTTGTACTGCTCTGTACAATGATGGTGACAGCGAGCGTAAATATCTTCCGCAGTTTTTTAAATTTATTGTTAACAATCCACTTTCAGTTAGAACAAAGGTATTCTAACTTACTATTTCATTGCTGTCATTAGTATGTTGAGTACTGTTATTATGGATTCTGCTTGCTGATTAATCTTTAGCTAAAAGGGTATTCCAAAGATCTGTTTTCTGTCACTTACTTTTGTTTAATACTCTGGATTTTAATATCTTTATGCCTAATGGACTTTATTTTTTCTTAATTTTTTAAAATGACATGTTCTCTTCTTTTTGTCTTTTCAGGTTCGCACAGTCAAGGTATGTTTTTTCTGTGGTTTTTGACCACAATAACTTATTGTAAGTTGCTGCATTTTCCTTTGATCCCTCCCTATAGTGGATTCATTTTTTTCTTGGCAAATGCTGGGTTATACCATTTTTTTTTTCTATTTCTTTGTTGAACTAACTCCTAAGACTCAGTTTGTTGCTTCATTTGACTTTGAAACATTACACATAATGAGGAGATGATGTGCAATGCAATTTTTATAGAAAGAACACATTGTTCCATCCATAGTTTGTGTAGCTTCAAAGGCTTTGGAGTCTAAACTCCCTAAACCCTACCCTAAATTTCCTTTTATTTATATTTAAGAGCAATTAGGTATAACTCCAACATATGATAAAATGATATAAAATAGGTTGAAATGAATGATATGGACATATTTAAATACAATTAAAAGTTGTCTAGTTAGAAGAGTTCAATCAATTAGAGTGGATGTCATAAGAGGGATAGAGTTGTCCTAGAAATTTTTTGTTACTGATAAAAGGTTATTTAATTAATTTTAATTTTGTAACATTGCATAGATCTCAATGGAGGGATAAGATCTATGTGGCCAAATATAGGATAATGATCATATATAATACTTGAGCATGAAGCCTTATAACTGAATACCCTATGTGGGATTAAACCTATAGCAAATATAATTACTACTCGTATATAAACCTTTTTGGGTGCTATTTTTTGTTTGCATCTTTTCTAAATTAAATCCATTGAGTTCATGAATTGTGATGTTGGTTTCAGAGAGCATGCTAGCTACTGATCACTAAGCTTCCACCTACTATTGGCTGTCTATCCTAGTTCACTCTACCACCACTTGCTCTA
Source organism: Boesenbergia rotunda (assembly GCA_024364735.1). NCBI lineage: Eukaryota > Viridiplantae > Streptophyta > Magnoliopsida > Zingiberales > Zingiberaceae > Boesenbergia > Boesenbergia rotunda. The sequence continues at coordinate 312,439 of JAGFNQ010004668.1, forward strand.
TACACAACATTGCATTGAAATATACGAGACATGAAAACATCTGAAAGGCTATAGGTCTAGTTTGTTGATAAATTCACTTCCTCTTTAACTATTTTGTACTATGCTTATAATTATTATCACAATTTTTATTTTCTCTAAGGCTCAAATTTATCACTGCAACTGTGTGTCTCGCAAGTTAACCATGATCCTAAAACTATTATTTGCAGGTTTCAGCCTTTTTCGATCATTCATATTAAAATAAATACATTGATTCTGCGTTAACTACAAACCTTTTGCCACCGTTTGTGATTTATCTTTCCATAACATAGATTTGCCTTTTACTCCAATTTTTCCATTGAATAGAAAATTTGGTTTAGTTTATGTAATCTTCACGTATTCTAATAATGCTACAAGAAGATCAGATTTTTCTGTCCTATCAAATGAGATAACTCAGATTTGCAATATGTTTATCTCACATTCTCAGTTTTAGGATAATACATATTTGGAGGCCTGCATAGAGAATCACACAAAGTCAAATCTTTACATGGATCAAGTTGAATTTGAACCTTCACAACAATGGACTGCAACAAGGTTGGAAACTAGTGAATACACTGCCGAAGCTAACTCTGAGACAAGGTGATTCAACATTAATAGAAGTTTCCTATGATCCTTGAATCGTCCTAGTACGAAATTGTATTTCACCTTGTTGTTTATTGCTCTCACGAAGTTCTACTTGAATCTCAAACTCATACAGAGGATTACTTAAGCCACCTGTTCTAATCAGAGCTGGAGGTGGAATACACAACTATCTTTATGTGATAAAGTCCACAATTGAAGAATTTGGACAATCGAAGGTTGATGGAAGCAGCATTCTTGGTAAATTTCAAATAACATGGCGAATGAACTTGGGTGAACCTGGCGACTCCAGACTCAGCAAATCTATGGCACTGTAGTACATCAGAACCTTCCTATGTGCTAACTAGCTATTAATATTTTTAGAAATTAGAAAAAGTATTTCTTTAGTTGCAATTCCTTCTATAAATCTTGATTTATTTGTTCATATTTCTCAGAAAATATTAAAAAAAGAATTTAATTAGGAATTATATTCTTTAGTTGAAATTCCTTCTCTGGTTAATAACGAAAACTTCTTCAAATTGGTCCCTCAGATCTTATCATTTTGTTAAGATTACTGATAATAACTATCATTTCACTTTTAGTACTGGGACGTGCAATTTTTAGTGATAATTTGATCTCAAATAATGGAGTTATAGAGTATCTTGAACTCCTAGTAATTACTAGGTTGCACGTGTGGTTACTTAGCAAATTATGTAGACAATTTTCCAACTGCACAATGTTCCAACATCTTGATCTGAGTTGAAAACGGAGTGCTGTTGCTTAGCAAGTTATTCACTATTATTTTCAAATTGCTTCAAAATGAACTCCATCTCTCTAAGGTCATGTTCTATTTGCAATCTTACAACTTTATGTAGCTTTTCCAAATGTTCTTTTGTCTGTATCTCACTGTTCTACTACAGTTAAATATCCATAATACCAATCTTCAATTTTTGAAGCTTTATAATCTGATGCACATTTTGTGTCCTATTTTAAAAACAATTGCAATCTTAATCTTATCTTCTTATCCATGCAACGGATCAACAGTATTAAAAGTACCTATTGTCTTCTTGAATAATTATTTTTAATTTCTCATGTATTCTTTTTTTAATCAAGTTGTTAGACCTACTCAGATTTTAGTCCTAGTTATCAATGGGCATCTTCTAAGTTGGGAATGTGTTTAGGGATAGTTAATTTTTGTCGGTCTGTTGCTGCAAAATAACTATATCCATATAAAGAGAAAGGATAATATTTTTTTGAAATTCGTCTGAACAGCCTATTACTCAGAAGGACATTGAGTTGCGGATGCTTGATATTCCGCCCATTATCATTTTGGAGAGGCCATTTCAGGTATGGATCTGTCGCCACTGTTCATATGGACAGAACTATGGTTATGCTACTATCCATGATTCTTAAACTTTGAGATGGTTTTGCATTGCTCTTGAATAAAGGTCTTATCTTGTGGAAAGTTTGTTGCTTAATCCTAGCATTGTGACCTTACGGCGAATGTATTGTTGCTTTACCTGTAAATGGTACCATCAACCTACTTGCTTTTATCCTAGCATTGAGTTGTTTTTAATGCAATGCTTAATTACTTTTCCATGCAATCATTACGGTATGATGTCTCCAGATGAGTCATCTTAATGAGAGAAATCTATGGATGTTATATACATCATGGGGTAAATAATTATCGATGTTGTACTCTTCTTATGTTAGCCTAGAAGATCGTTATTACAATGTCATTCTGTATAATTTTCCACCTTAGTGCATTCCTTATAAATATGATGACTTGATACGAATAGGTTCTTTGTAACCACTTGGTGGATAATTTATTGATTTTACTTGATTTGCCTGTCAATGATCCCCTATCCTCTTTGTGAGTAGAACTGTGCTTTAGGACCTTTAGCCGAGCTGTTTCAGAAATGAAGATGAATAAATTTGATGTTTGTCTAGTTTATTAATATAAATTGGAAAATAACTTAGACAACTTGTCTGAAAAGAAAAACATTGGCGGCGCCTTTAAAAATGCATGTTCTACACTTTTCAGGAATAAGATGCTAATAATCTGTTCACTATCTTCTACAAGTTCTTTCCATATATCTTAACTTTTATGTTGGATTTCTTCAGGTTCATCTATCTATCACAAATCAGACAGATAGAACTCTGGGCCCATTTGAAGTTTTTACATCTCCAGGCATTTCTAATGATGAAAAGTTTGTCATGGTTAATGGAATCCAAAAGTTGGTAAGTATCACTTGCAACGATGGTTGGCAAAATATGTTATTTTGTGTTTTTATTTAAATTGTAAAATATAGACAATCGATCTCCAAATCTCTGTGCATTTCTGCTTAGAGAGCGAGAAACCATGAAGGATACGAGATTTATTTGTCAATTTTGTTTTTGATGATAATGATTATTATAAAAATATATGGCAATTTTTTTATTGCTCGTTTTATTTTCATTAATGAAAAGAAATAAATAATTAGCCGGATATTTTATCAATAATATATGAATTTTTATATTGATTAATTTAAGATATCACCATACATTCTTAACGTAATGTATTCATTGACATGATATCTTTATTGTACTTTACGACAGGTGCTTCCACCATTAGAAGCTTCCAATTCAAACATCTTTGACTTGGTAAGAGATCGGAAATGTATAATTTTTTTTTATGAATTTTCATTTTGCCACCTGAAGTTTACCCTTTTAAGAAAGAATATCTATTTCAGAATTTTAAATCATTAATATACCCCTTAGGCTTTTCAAACTTTAATCATTTAACCTCTAATTATTAACACTGTTAATTCACCTATGTTAGAGATGCAGTTGTTTTCCCCACTATTTTAATCAATTCAATGAACTGTAAGAGACATATTAAGCTGACTTGGAATTTATAATGGTCAAACAGAACTTGATCGCTACTGGATTAGGTGTTCAGAAAATTTCTGGAATTACAATATTTGATGTTCGAGAGAAGAAACTGTATGATCCATTGCCGGACGTGGAGGTAATTTTTCTGTTTTTTTGTGTGTGTGTGCGCGCGCGCGCGCATTCCTTAACTGCTGATATATATTGCTTATCGTTTGTACGTATGTTCATGGGAACGCAGATCTTTGTTGATACGACGACCACTTGAGAGTATTTTGTTGTTATGATTATTCGTGAAAAAGCAACACATTGCAGTTTGATCGAGATCGAGTTGTATCTTTGTTGCATAAAGGATAAGTTTTTGCAACAGAACTTGAAAAGTTTGTCTGAATATTCGCTTCACGTGAGAATGTAATTTAAAGCTTGATTATAGAATAGCTGTAATTTCTTTGTTAAATTTTCATTGTTCTTAATATTGACGCTGTAAAATGGTTGAAAAGCGAAATCGTGCACAATGACTAATGAATTCGGCTCGGTGAATTTGGTAGGGTATTAAATGACTAAGGATTAAAGATTACGATGATCATATGAACTTGACAATTTTAAAATTATTAAAGAATAACTAAAAAGGCCATTAGGCATTTGGTCTATTTCAAAATCCTGTGTCATTTTAAATTGGAGGTAAACTCTCAGGGCTGAAATGAAATTGGTCAAATTGTTATCAAGTAACTGTAGGGCTAATGTGTTCAAGATTGTACATTGGTGAGCCAGCTGCTGGACATCAGGAGTAGTCAACAGCTAGCTGTGGACGTTGGAGCCGTCGGAGAGCCTTCGCCGCCGTGTTAATATCCAGCGTGCAAACATTCTTCCTCTTCCTCAGCATCTCCTGCTTCGCCTTCGGCTCCGGCTTCTCCTCCTCGGATGTCTCCTCAGGGATCGGACTGAGAGTGCGCGGCGCTGCTTCAGTAGTTTGTAGCCGTTGTTGCGCTGCCGTCATGGCCTCTGCTTCCGCTACGACCGGCGATGACGAACTCTCATCTGCAGCGGTCAGTATCTTCTGGATGGCACCCACAATCTGCAGCACAACCATAGATAAGCTTAGGAAACTCGGGCCACAATTTTCAGTCTGAAAACTGAGATCCAAGCCAAATCAGTTAAGATCCGTTTTTATTACCCGAACTAAAATTCCAGCTCGTGAAAAAAAAAAAGGTACTGGTAAGAGAGTAGGTGAAAGTACAGGAAGGAGTTCAGTCCATCGTAAAATACCAAGACAGGAAGAAGCTCAATCACTATTGCAAAATATCAAGACTCTTAGATGAGATAGATGAGAAGTTTTTAATATTTAAAATATTACAATATGAAGCTCAATTCATCCCAAATTTTAAGCATATCATACGAGTCCTAATGTAATCCTGATTACATTACAAAATTAATTACCCTTTATTAAACATAACCTTAATGAATCTCTTCCATCAACGTGGACTGTCATGTGGAAAATCGTTAATGTGATGATTTCATATTTTGCTAAATTTACTTCCCATTTTGACTAAAATATCATTAGAAAAGTTACCGGCCCTTAAAGGGAAAGAGTCAAACAAAAATCGAGGGGCATTCACAATGAATTTCAAACATCACTTTACCATTAATAAAAACTAACATCATTCACATTCGACAGTTTAGTATAGTAATTTTCAATTCTACATTCTTATTGCAAAGAGGAAGAACGTTACAGATACCAAGATCGAACAATCGATCCTGCAATACTTATATATTACACAACTTTGACAAATTAATGAGAAATGGAAAAGTGTTTAATAACAGACTACACACGCTTGTTCATGGTAACTTGGCTGACAAACTACATCAGATATGATGCGTAACACCGCTACTTTTGGAAGGAAAAGGCAATCTTGACGTTCTTGTAAACTAAACGAAATGTAGCACACAGACAAAAACCTAGAAAAAAGGAAAATGCATCATCATCTTCAACCACTTGGTGCTGCTATGGCTATATCATCCATCGTCCTCTGAACCACTATTTCGGTTGGTTTTAAGGAACCTCGCATCTGTTCATGGCCGAGTTGCGCCCTTTCATTGTCCCCAAAGCCAAATACTAGACCTCTATTTGTGACACCAACTGTGTGGTAGAGTCCAGTGCTGATCTGGGATACATATTGGGACCTCAAGTTATCGAGCATCCGTGGTTTCGTGACCTTGTCGGAGCTTCCTCTATCAGAAAAGCCTAAGCTACCAAAACCCATCCATCCAAACGCGAAAACAGAACCTTCATCAGTAAGCACGAAAGTTTTTCTTTTCCTTGCGCACACCTGCAAGTATCAGTGGTCAAGCATTTACATATACATATACACACACACTGTTACACTTCCAAAAACAAGAAGAATAATTGTTTTCAATGTGGTGTACTTCAAAGGGATAGGAAAAGGATGCATTACTCAAAAAAAGAAAAGAAAAGAATGGAAGATGATATTCCTTGGATAGAATCAAAAGGGGAAGAGGAATGCCACTGGTGTTTATTAAAAGCTCACATTCTTCTCACCACATTCACCCTACTTCTTTGGTGGAAAGAGATGGGAGGATTTGGAATAACGTAAACATAGAAAAAGTGGACCAAAGATTAAACAAATAACTCAATTACTTGCAACCAATTTGTGTGAATGCAGGTGCGTTGAAAAGTATGAATACATAGTCATTGGAGAGAATGAAGGCTAGATTAAAAATGCACAGAATCAACAAAATTATCAGAATCATCCCATTAGATGTGTGACAACCAAACTCAGTGGAAAAAAAATTAATGTTTTACTAATTTACCAAATTAGCAGTTTGTTGCTTTGTTCAGTAATCCATCAAGATGATTAAATGTAGAGATCTTTTAGTAAGCATAAAAGCTGTAGAGAAGTTATTTCTTTTATCCATTAAGTTAATAGGCTGTCCTATAGGAATATATAATTTGATTTAGTATATTTTTTATATTCTTTTTATGTTATGATTATGATCAAGTATATTTGTGACCACCACACGTTAAATAGTTCCTTCGCTCTGTTTTAGTAAAATTCTGTCCTTAGAATAAATGAAATAGAGGGAATTAAAATATATTCACCTGTACAGCAAGGTAACCCTTTAAACTTGCCAGTGTCTCTGGAATGGTTTTATCATTCTCATCACCATGGCCCAAGGCTCCACAATAGCCTCTACCCCATGTATATACCTGCAAAATGGGCATGATAAATCATTGTTTCAGCATATAAATGGAAGCTGGAAAAAACTTGCAATTGCAGGTTAGTAAAACAATCACAACAGACATACAAAGCCACTAGAATCAAGAGCCACTGCATGCTCATCTCCAGCAGAGACGCGTAATATATGAATATTCCTCCTCTTAAACGACTGGATGGCACGGGGTACAAGTTCATCATGTTGATCTCCATGGCCAAGGCAAAAGTTGGTACAAGAACCAAAAGAATGAACAGTTCCATCTTCAGTCACAGAAAAAGTATAACTTGCACCAGCAGCAACCTGAACCACTTGGCCTAGCTCCTCAAAGGATTCAATAATTTTTGGAGTTGATCTATCTATGGTATCACCATGACCAAGTTGGCCATGTGCATTGCTCCCACAGGTGAACACTTGGCCTTGGACTGTAAGAAACACGGTAAAATTCAACCCAGTGGCAACCTGAAAAATAAATCCAAGCTAAAGATTCATAAACAAATAACAACTTAGAAAAATTAAAGAGATAATAAAACAGTCCTGATTGTCAATATTACCCATCTTGAAATTGGAATCTTATAAGCATATGGTGTTCAAGCCAAATTACCCTATTCGCTCTCAGACACTATTTTAGGTAGGATCTCCATCCTCCTGGTTACAAATATGTAAGGTAATGTACTTGCATTAATATAAATAGTTTAAATGTTGATGTTTGATGATAGTAAACCATCTTTTACATGTCATAATATCAGCTTAAACAGAATCCTTTTCGACTTCGTCTGTCATCTATCTTGTTCAAGTTAAAACTTGTACAAATGCACTGCTATTATGGCCTCGCGGACTACATTTAAAGCAGACTTCAGATGGTTTGGAAATATTTTTTGTTGGTCCCTATACTATTGCGTTGAGCAACCATTGGAATCATTGTAACCCTACTGTTTGAGACTGGCTATCTGTATCATTCTAGGAGTTACATAAATATAATAATTTCCATTAAATAAATAACATAGTAGCAAATAAATTATATACACAATATTATATTTAAATTCTTTATTAATCGAGAGTATATTAACTCTACAGTAATAATACAGAATTGTATGATAAATATTACAAAACATCAAACAGAATAAATATTAGTGATCAGGTTGAAATGTAATAATTTAAGCTTGTTTTGCATTAGTTCTTTTTCTGTCTTAATTTTTTTTCCCTTTAGTCCTACTGATCAAATAAGGCTAGTATTGAGGGGTTTGCCCAGTAAATCCACCAAATAAAGTCGATCTATTATTTCTGAACAACCAAATTGTTAACTATTATGTATTTTTAAGCTAACCCACCAGCCTAAAATTGTTTTTCACCTCATATTAAATATTAGATTTTCTCTTCCATAGTCTGGAAATTGAGAAAAGACATTCAGAAGGGCCCATCGTACTAGAAATCTACGATGTAAGTCATTTATTTGCCTGAGTCATGGAAGTCAGAAGTATGGACTGCATTTGTAATGTTATATTGGTGCTCTTTCTACGATGAACAACAGAGATATACCTGCTTGCATGGAATTCCCTTTAGTGCTTCAATGCGAGTAGGCCTGAATATGGTTCGGCGGACTTCTCCATGACCACAACAAAATGAAGAATTATCGCCACACGTGAACACCTAGAAGAATAACAAATGCTTAAGTTAAAAATGAACAACAATCTTTAACTGTCGTATCAAGTTCAGCAAATTTATAGAGCAATTACCTCTCCAGATTGTGTGACAAATGCTGCATGGTTGTAAGAGGCTGATATATGAATGACAGGAGAGAAAGATGGAAAAATAATGCGGCTGAATGCAGAGCATTGGGTTGTATTTTGACCGTGACCAAGTACTCCACATAAGCTGGATCCACAAGAAAAGACTGATGAATCATGAAGTACTAGAGTATGATATTTTCCAGTGGTTACCTGAATCTGCACAATGAAAATGCATTTTAGCAAAAAGGTACGTGTACATTTAGTGATACATTCAGCAAGAATAAAATTTAAGTTAATCATTGTTCTACTAAATGCATTTAAAAAAAATGCTCAGAAGTTTTTAACCACCAGGATGATCACAAAGCATGTAGATTATAGATGTTACGATTCGAATGTGACAAAAAAAGGGACTCCCAGCTCAACCAATGCAATCCTAGCTCAATTATACTGACAACATATAAAACAGAAGCCATACATTGCCTGCTGATGTCTCCACGCTATTGGAAGATCGCTCCACTGACTGCAAGAATCTCAGAACCTTCTTCCAATTCCTACTACAGCGGTCAAGAAGATTTTTCCGTGCAGTTAGTGGGAGGGAACTGAACAACGAGTGCGCTTGACAGAGGTAGAATGCGGCACATTCAACCATGGACTGGAATTTGCTAGGGAAAATCCCGTGCGAACCTCCAAACAGCCTACAAGTTGACTCCAAGCACGCCAGATCCACCGCGCTTAAACGCCCAGTCGTCAGTATCTCCAAAATTAAATGCGCAGGCAACTCTTCAATACAGAATCCTCGAGTGCGGTCTGCCATCGAAAGGTTCTCACTTTCTTAATGCTCTCGACCCAAAATAAGAACCCTACCCTCTCCCCAACTCCAAATTTTAAATCTTTCAGCGCTTTCACAGATCACCAATCCTCAGCAAGGACGCTTCGCTTTGCGTGCTACAAAATCACATAAGCATCCGGAAACCGAAAGTGGCGGAACGAGCAGCGAAGGATTAAGAAAACGTCCAACGGAAGGAGCATGCAAGAAATAAAGCAGGCGAAATCGGAGTTCGCAGATCGTGGCGACGAATCAAGGACAAGAAGCATCAGAAGATTCAGAGGATACCGACAGGATCAATCAAGCAAAATCCGAGAGCAGATGAGTCTCCAACCCTAGCGACGGAGTACTCAAGGAGAAGAACCCAAGCAGATCGAAGCGAAGCAAAACTGCGCGGATCGAAGGGGGAAACCGAAGAGGGCCGGATCGCACTCGAATTGGGATCGAATTGAGGGCATTAGGGAGGGGGGAAGAGGAAGGATCGCCTCCTTTTGCGCCGACCTTCGCCTTTTGCTTCTTTAGCTCTTCCTCCGCCTTCTTTTGCGTCCCTTTTGATGACCAAGGCTTCCACTCGCCTGTGGGTTGGTCTTTTGTAGGAGAGCACTTGGTGGGCGTCAGTAAAGACATCGCGGCCGTTGGTTCGGTGGGGCATCCTCGCTCGCGACGTGCTCGTCGTCCATTGTGTCGTTTGGATGTTTCTGGACCAGGAGCCGCTGCTTCGTCGCTAAGATTGACGACGATGAGAACGTGTCGCGCTTCCATTGGACAGCGCAGCGAACGCTTTAACTGAAGTGGGTCGCGGACGTTAAGGCGGGAGAAGCGACGAACGCGTGCCACGTCGGACGTCAGCGACGGCCAAAGTTGATATTTCGTCGTACGAAAACGGACTGATGGATGACGATACAATTATGGAAATCGAAATTTGATGAATTTTTAAATAAAAATGATAATCGAAGATTCTGAGAGTTCCTCGTTAGCTTTATTTAGAGGAAAACTTGGTAGATATGTAAAATCTTGTATTTTTTATATGATTTTTTTTCTCATTCGGATTTTTAGGACTCTTCGGATTTTATTTTAGTTTTGGTGAAGTATTTTGAGTATTGGAAAATAAAAAAAAAGTGTTTTTAATTATTAGATTTGCAAAAAAAAATATTAAATCACAAGTGAACATTATCATATTTTTATAATTAAAATATTCCTATTCATATATTATTACAGGACACACGAAATACAATGTGTTCATTTATTTTTTAACTAAAACAAAAATATTAAATATAAAATATATATAATTATTTATTAATTTAGCTAATATTTTTAAATTTGATTAAAATGATCGTGCATAAATTATAATGTCTACTTAATGGCTATTATAATATGAGTAATGATTGGGAGAGCAATGGCGGAGCCAGAAATTATAATTTACCCGGGCTAAAAATTTTTTAAGACACTTGAACAAATAATAATTATTTTATTTGATCATTAATGCATTTTGTGAACCAAAATCCATACAAAATTTCAAGATAATCAACTAAAATTCAAAGTTTCAAAGGAAATACTTAACAATAGATGGTACACGTCTTCCTCCAAAAAAAAAAAGTATAATCACCTATTCAAATTTTCCACCTATTCTGCAAGGAAAGAATTTTAAAAAATCAGATGAGTTTAATGACACAAAATAATATACGGATATTAGTTTACTAAAAAATAACATCGCTAATTAAAGTGGATAAATTACTTCCGAATTCATAGTTCGAGTTCTATATTACAGAGTAGAGGCAACTACACCTAAAATACGTATCCAAATTCAAAATAAAACAATTACCTAATACAGTTTAATTGCCGCTCTAGTTGTAATTTCAAATTGAAGAACTTTCACGCCATCAACTTCCTACAGAAAAATAGAAAAAAAATTAGCATAGATAACTCACAAAGTAAAAAAATCATTTTATGATCGATATATACATACACATGTTATTTAAGTTGTGCTCTACGATTCTTCAAAGTATAATATTCATCAATTATAGAATCTGAATCAATATTTGAAGCAAACTCTCTCTCAATCTAGATAATCATAGAATCTGTCAGAAAATCCTCTCCCATTCTATTACGAAGAACTGTTTTGACATGCTTCATAGTCGAAATTGCACGCTCTGTAGTTGCCGTAGAAACAGGCAAAGTTAACACTAGACGAATCAACTTGTCAATCAAATTATAGTATTGGAATTTTTTTGTTCCAAACAACCCTTGGCACAATTCTAAGATAGTGGACATATTCTGAAAATTTTCATGACAAATCACATCAAGCTCATAATGTTGTAGTTGACATCTCAAATTATGCATTTCTTGTTCGGTGAAGTCCTCAGGATAATACTTCTCAGCGAGAGTACAAATCTTATCAATATTGAACCAATTAAAGTTATCTTTTGGATCCAAAGCAGAGCTAAGCATAAGAAGTTCTACTGTTTCATCACTAAATCTAGAGTTTAACTCTTCCAACTGAAAATCTATTGCGGCATTAAATATATCATAATGAAAGTGATGCTCAACTGTGATGGTATCCTTTTGCTGGCATGAACGACTAGAATGTTTATAACGAGCACTCATCTCTGGTATATCAACGTCCAAGCTTGTGCAAAATGATTTGATATATGAAAGAAGAATATCAAAACATTCATTTCTCAATGTAAGAAGAAGTGCTTTAGTTGTAGAGACCAAATCCATTGCATTTATGATATCAAGAGATTTTTTTTGTAAGTCACGACAAAGTAAATCTGTGATCCCCATAATTTTATGCATCAAATGCAAAATAAAAATGAAATCAAAAGACTTCATTGTTGATGCAGTCTGGCCCTGATTGTTGTTTTGGTGTTGACATCGATTTTAGTTTAGGTTGATCATTGTTGATTATGATTAAGTCCTGATCGGGGATCAGGCATGGTATGGAAAATCCTAGTCTGGAGGGCTAGGTGATGGAAAATCCTAACCTGGAGGGTTAGGTGTTGAAAATCCTAGTCTGGGAGGCTAGGTGTTTGGAAAAGTCCTAGCTTGGAGGGCTAGGTGTTTGGAAAAGTCCTAGTCTGGGAGGCTAGGTGTTGGAAAAGTCCTAATTCGGAAAGGTTGGGTGAAAAGTCCTAGCTTGGAGGGCTAGGTGAAAAGTCCTAACTTGGAGGGTTAGGTGCAAATTCCCATCCTGGAGAATTAGGTGAAAAAGTCCTGGCTTGGAGGGTCAGGTGCCTAGCTTGGAGGGCTAGGTTGGATGATGTTCTAACTCGGAAGGGTTGGGTGAAAAGTCCTAGCTTGGAGGGCTAGGTGAAAAGTCCTAGCTTGGAGGGCTAGGTGAAAAGTCCTAACTTGGAGGGTTAGGTGCAAATTCCCAACTTGGAGAGTTAGATGGAAAATCCTTAGCTTGGAGGGCTAAGGTGGATGGAAACTTAGCTTGGAGGGCTGAGTTTGAGTCTCTGGATCGGTCTGGTGATCGATCAGGGATTCTGGCACGCTGCTCCTTCGTGGATCGGTCTGGTGACCGATCCAGCGATGACTGATCGGTCGGGCGACCGATCAGGGAGCACACAGTGAGGTTGGGAACCTACTGTGTTGCTCCTGATCGATCTGGTGACCGATCAGGGAGTATGCGTTTCACCCATTGACTGGCTCCTGATCGGTCTGGTGACTGATCAGGGAGCGAGCAGTGAGGTTGAGTTCCCTTGCTGAACTGCTCCTGATCGGTCTGGTGACCGATCAGGATCACTGTGCAGATCGTTCCGGAGAACGGTCAAGTGTCGCAGGTTCCTCTCTATGATCGATCAGGACGGATCCTGATCGGTCTGGAGCCAGTCTGATCGGTCTGGTGACTGATCAGGAGGCTGCCTGATCGGTCTGGTGACCGATCAGAAGGCTTAGCCTGCGAGACTCAGAAATCGCTCAATATAAGGGTGGATCGGTCCGATGAACGATCCACGACCTGGGATCGGTCTGGTGATCGGTCCAGGAGAATCTCAAGGAAATCGCGATTTCTGATTGAGCGTTGGGGATCGATCAGGACGGAGCCTGATCGGTCTGGAACCAGCCTGATCGGTCTGGTGACCGATCAGGAGGCTCTCTGATCGGTCCGGTGACCGATCACTTTAATTCAAACTGCACTGTCAGGCGCTCTGATCGCGTCTGAACACAACTGATTCGCTGCCACTTTTCTCTGATATTTGATATGCTGCTTGATTTGGTGCTCTAATACTCTGATTGAGTTTCAGGTGACAGGGGAGGATTCAAACACTCAAGGAGAAGTCAAAGAGAGCTTTCCTTGGAGCAGGTTTGTCCCTTTCTCCACACAGGTTGCAAGGGCTGAATGCAGGACTGAAGCTGCTGACTGAGGCTTGGCTGAGGGAGCTCAGGAAGTTCAGTTAGGGTTCAGTGTAGCTGGCGCGTTGGTAGTGAGGCAGCTGTAGGCTGCTGGAGATGAGATCATCTGTCGCTTGGCGGAGAAACAAAAGGAACGAGAGTTGTGGTGTTCAGTAACGATTTTGATCCTTGTGCTCTTGAGTTCCTGCGTTGTGTTCCACATCAAGCTTGCTGTTCTTGAGTTCTTCAATCATTCTGAGCAAGCTATTGAAAAGCAATCATCATACTTGAGCACTTGAAGGAGAAGACAAGAGGCTTGGAGTCCGACAGTGGGAAGACACGGAGAAGGGTTCTTGCGTGAGATCGCCATTGGGTGGAGCTCAGGGAAGCTTGCTGTGGTTTTGTCCTTGCTAAGTGTTTGAGTAAGATCCTTCTTGTTGTTTCTTTGTGCTTAAACTATATCCTTATTTGAAACATACTGTGGAGAGGTTTCTCCACCGAGAAGAAGGTTGCTTCATATCCGGTGATTACCGGGGCTTGATCTGCCGACGATCAAGGGATCGCCCACCTTAAGGGCACGCCAAGGAGTAGGGGCAAGTTATCCCCGAACCTTGTAAAATCTCTTTGTTAGCGATCTTGCTAATCTTGCTAGTTAGGTTTTGGTTTAAGTTTCTACAAGTTTTGTTTTCATACTTCCGCTGTGCTATTAATAGCTTCAAGTGCAGAAATTTGATAACTCTTCAAAGAAGAAGTGATTGGCTATATTCACCCCCTCTCTAGCCATCTCGTTCCCAACATTCATCACTATTAAAGAACCACTAGCTTCCCCACGCATTGAAGTAGATGAACCATCAGTGATAATATTTTCAAGCACATCAATAATTGCATTATACTTATCTATTAAGCTGCAAATAGAATCAAAATGGGAACTCCAACGAGTAGTTCCTGCTCGATGCAAAGTACCAATTTGATTAGCTCCTCTCCCAGTTTCGCGTTCACCAGCACCAATAGAACGTGCAATTTCATTAACTTGAACAGATTGTAACTCAGCATTGCGTTTAGAAGAAGAAGAAACCAGATTAACAATGGTTGTCATATTTGAAAAGAAAAGCCATATAGAGGTCTCATTTTCAACAGCTGCAACTAACGCTAGTTGAAGTCGATGGGCAAAACAATGTACATAATATGCATAGGGGCAATCTTTAAGAAATAAAGCTTGCAATCCATTAAAAGCACCACTCATGTTGCTAGCACCATCATACCCTTGACCCCGCATATTATGTATTTCTAAATTATATCTAGTGAGGACATCACATATCTCTTTCTTAAGTGTTGCAGCTGTGGTGTCATGAACATGCACAATTTGAAAAAAACGCTCCCGTAAATAACCATGGACATCAACAAATCTCAAAATTATTGCCATTTGTTCTTTGTTAGATACATCCTTTGCTTCGTCCACCAAAATACAAAACTTAGAATCTCCAATTTCATCACGAATTTTATTTCTGACTCTATTACCAATAATATGCAAGATTTCTTTTTGAACTTCTGGTGAGGTATACTTTGCATTTCCTGGAGCTTTCTCTAAGATAACATCGCCAATATCAGTATTCCATTTTCCCAAAAGTTTTAGCATCTCAATGAAATTACCACAATTTTGGGAATCTTAAGATTCATCATCACCTCTCAATCCACATGCTTGCAAGCTAAGCCAACGGACACTCTCAATTGTTGCTGCAAGCCTTAATCGATTCTTTTGAATTTGTTCAGAAAATTCTCGATTTCATAACTTTATCTATATGTCGAATTGCATTCATCACATCAATAATAGATTTAGCAGATTTATTATGCACTGAGTTATAACTTCCCATGTGAGATAAAAAGGCACACTTGGCTCCATCATTAACGCGCTTCCAACTTTTAAACCCTTCCACTGTAAATGTAGATTGTTGTGCTTCACTTGTTTCAAAAAGATAGCATGGAAAACAAAATGCTGCATCCTTTGTAGGAGAGTACTCTAACCATGGAAATTTTTTAAACCATGCATATTGAAATCGACGATGTTGCTTTCCTGATTCAGATCGTGGGTACTCTTGCAATTTAGGTTGATATGGCCCCATTTTGATATAAGCTCGTCTAATTTCATCACGATGATTAACATGATGTCGCCACATGGAAATACGCAATCCAGGATCTCGTTCAAGTGATGTTTCATCAAACTCAACTCTTTGAGATTTAGAAGGAGGTTCGAACTCCTCATTAGGAACGGATATATTAGTCCTGGCCCTCTCGGATGATGAAGGATTATCAATTCTTGGCTTAAAGAACGACAGAATATTGTTTCCTCCTTTTCTCTCTTGATTTGACATTAAAATAACCTAACACAAATAAATCTTAACATGATTAACATAGAATCTTATAAATTTTAAATAACGATTTCTAATAGATAGTAGGACATCTAATCCAAACATAATAAATAAATCCAAGAACTGGCAAAATAAACTTACATGAATTATGAAAATTGAACATTGACAAGGTTAATTTTGTCTATATTCTTCAACAAAGTTAAACCATCACTGCGAATTTGAAAGATGACTAATAATATTATTTAATCAAATAACACAAAAGGTTACCTTATCAAATATTGCTTAAGCCTTTCTAGCAGTTAGCACATCCCATCCCTTCTTTGTACTGTCATCAAGTAAGCCTCATTGGTTAAAGCCTTTAAGTTTAAAGTCCACTTCTCTTCATTCACTTTAAAGTCCACGATTGAATTGTAAGGTCAAATGCCAATGGATGCTACGGCAGCAGTGAACAGCCAAAAAGCTTATACAACCTTCTTTGTTCTTACTTCTATCTTAAGTAAGAAATAAGAAGAAATAAGGTGAAAGAAAGATTCCTTATATACGGCATAGGAAAACCAAAGAGCGGAGATCCTGTATTCAATTTCAGTGTATTGTTAGCATAGGTCGGAGTTCACTGTAACGAGAAGGAGTTAGAAGATTGACTGCTTCGTCAATTTATACCGAAGATCGATCGGCGTCACGGCGTGTAGATCTCCTGCCAAACAGCGGTCGGCCGCCGGAGCACCAAACAGCAAGACTGGAGGAGGAAGAAGAAATAGGAGGAGTTCTGAACTTCCGATGGTGGCGTCGCCTTCTGAAGTTTGGCGTCCAGGACTCCAAGTCTCCAAGTTTCGTCGGGCAGAGGCGGCGGATGCAAACTGCGAAGGATTAGGGATAATAAATTCCCTCTTTTTCTTATTTGCAGAACCTTTTTCCTATTTGCAGAATTGGGCTACCGGACTATCCTTTTTGCAGAATTGGGCTACCGGGCTATCTTATTTGCAGGCTACCGGGCTAAACATTAACTTTAATTACCCAAGCTTGTTTTAAAATAAAGTTAATAGAGATGTAATTAAATGGACCCCGGGCTACAGCCCGGGTATAGTGAAACGTGGCTCCGCCCTTGTGGGAGAGTGAATTTGGGAGAGTGAATGGGAGAGTGAATGACGTGTAGATAATGTGTACATGTTCGATCGTCGATCGGACACCACCGATGACCTCTGATTGCCGTCCCGAATCAAACTATGTCTTGGGGGATGGTGAACCCGGCAGGGTCGCCGGTAATTGAGATCTCGCCGGATTGACGGTGAATGCGACGAGATCATAATTGTGACGATTCCCGATGAGTTCACCGATCTTCTTAGGACATAGTTTGATTCGGGACGGTGATCAGAGGCCGCCGGTGGTGTCCGATCGGTGATCGGACGTGTATAAAATAATTGTCACGTCATTCACTCTCTCGTTCACTCTCCCAAATTCACTCTCCCTATCATTACTCTTATAATATTATGATAATTAATCATGTTGTATAACGTTGAATCTAAGATGATCGATCCGATCTCACTAAAATTTTTCATCGACCATCAAAATAAATCAGGAAGCACTTGAGATAAGTGGTCCAGAAGTCTAACATCATACGGTTACATGTTCTATCTGAAGAAAAAATTCTTATAAAATTTATCATAATTGGAGATCGAACCGTAAATACTTAAGAGATAATTAATTGTCCTTCCGCTATATCATACCGCTACGATAATGACTATTATAATATTGCACCACCATTTTTTGCCACATTGATTACTTATATTCGTCTCACGGTATAGTAAGTTATAATTGTATGACAGATAGTCAAGATCGAATTTTAGGGAAATAATACTTTGAGAAATAAAATCTCTCCATCTAATAGATAGCTCAATCATCATATTTACTATTTTTTTCATTTCCTTGAGGGACAGTGATGAGAGACGGTGGCTTTGGTTGGGGGTTATCCTTAATAACCTTGGTTATCCATCTAAAGGTTATCATCCAAAATCTTGTTTGGTTTAGATAATTAGCGATTCTCAAATAATGATCGATACCCGACACGTCAATAAAAGGGTCATGCAACTAGAAAACCTTAGGAAAGTAAGGTTTTTCTTAATTCCGGAGTTTAGAAATTTATCTTTCCAAAATTATCCTCTATATTTACATTTACGAAGAAAATAACCATTACAATTTATTAACTTCTGCAAGTATTATTCGCGGCCGATAACTAACAATGGGTCGGCGACCGATGACGACCGCCGCTCCGGCGACTGACGACTGACGACCGGCGACCATCGCCGACGACCAACGCCGACCGGCGACCGGCGACCACCGGCGACCGGCGACCACCGCCGACGGGCGACGACGGGTGACCACCATCGGCGACCAGCGACCGTCGTCTGTGGACGGCCACCACGGACCGATGTCCAACACCGTGGAGTCGTGGACCGATGTCCAAACCACGACCTGCGACTGGCGACCACCACCGGCGATCTACGCTGATCTGACAGTCAGCCATCGGTGTTGGACATCGACTGCCTACATGGATACCGACGATCGACGTCGACGCCGACATAGATGTCATCGACGAATATTTTTTTAATTGAATATTTTAATAAAAATATCTAAATAAATTCAAAAGGGTAATATGGTGAAATATTATATTATGTTAGAGACTATTAACTCAAAAAAAAGATTTTATTTGATTACCTAAATTAAACCAAAAAACTTTAAGGGTGCGTTTGGTTCAAGTTATCATACATGACCTTGGTTATGTGATTACCTGGTAATCACATAACCAAGGTTATGGGGAATGAAACATAACCTAATGTTGTTTGGTTAAATTTAGATGATCAAAGAAAATCTTGTTTGTTTGGAGGTAATAGTATATAATCTAATGTAATATTTTACAATATTGCCCATTAGTTTAAAATTAAGGATTATGATAATATATGTTTATTTATACTAAAAATTAAAAAGTAAGGTAATATTTTGTATTAAATTTATTTAGTTTATCCTTAATTATAATTTATTTAATTTAATAAAATTTTAATTAAAATACTAAATTTTTTTTAAAAAATTATTTATCGCCCGACCGCCACCGATCGTTCACCGGCAGGCGTTCACCGGCCGGCGGCGGTCACCGGCCGCCGGTCTCCGGTCGCCGGCCGACGGCGGTCGCCGATCGTCGGTCGCCGGCCGGCGGCGGTCGCCGATCGGCGGAGGTGCTGCGATCATCGGTCGGTGAGTCGGCAACGAGTTGTAATTTAGTTAATTATTAGGGATATTTTTATCTTAAAATGTAAATATTAAGGGATAATTTGGGAAAGAAAAGTTCCTTAACCCCGGAATCAAGAAAAACCTCCGTTTTCCTTGTTGGTGCAATCTTGGTTAGGTCAGGGTTGACCTAGTTTGACTGAGCTCGGGTGAGCTTAGGTCTGTGGGAGATTGTTGGTGCAATCTTGGTTAGGTCAGGATTGACCTGGTGTGACAAAGCTCAGGTGAGCTTGAGTCTGGTAAGCTCGGGTGAGCTCGAGGTCGTATGTTTCGATGTTTGTTAATGATGTTTGAGTGGTCATGATGTGTGAGTCAAGTGGGTCAAGGTTGACTGGAGACTTGACTGAGAAAGACCTAGTGGGACTAGGTGAAGTCCAGGTAGATCGGGGAGATCGTACGCTGGCATGGCAAAAGACCTAGTGGGACTAGGCAGACCTAGTGGGACTAGGTGAAGTCCAGGTAGATCGGGGAGATCGTACGTTGGCATGGCAAAAGACCTAGTGGGACTAGGCAGACCTAGTGGGACTAGGTGAAGTCCAGGTAGATCGGGGAGATCGTACGCTGGCATGGCAAAAGACCTAGTGGGACTAGGTGAAGTCCAGATGGACCGGGGAGATCGCATGCTGGCAAGGTGGAAGTCTACCGAGAGACTAGACCTAACTCGAGGGTTAGGCAAATCTGGTTGGGAACCAGGTTAAGTCCGAGCTGGGAGCTAGGCAGTAGAAATCCAAGTTGGTCAACGGGGTTGACCGGACACTTGGTAAGGGATCCTAGGCTTGTGGGAACAAGTTAGGGTGGACTCAATCGATTGGGCAATCGATTGGGTCAATCGATCAGGTGATCGATTAAAGCGGCTTTCGCGAGAGGACAGAAGGGTCCTGAATCGATTGGATAATCGATTCAGGGTATCGGTAATCGATTGGCTAATCGATTAGGGCGGTTTGCGCGAGAGAACAGAGAGGCTCTGAATCGATTGGGTAATCGATTCAGGGCAATAGTAATCGATTGGCTAATCGATTACGGTTCGAAAACTAGCCATTGAACGGCTAAGTGTGACGTGGTAATCGATTGGGTAATCGATTACCAAACCCTAGACGACGAGTATAAGGTCTTTCGCGCAGGTTTTGACCGCAGCTCTTCTTCCTTCTTCCACGCCATTTCAAGAGAAGCTTTGGGGCTTAGTGTTGCTGCACTTCCAAAGTTCTAGAGGCGATCACAAGCTTGAAGATAACAAGAAAAGTAAAGTGTGAGCTTATTTATTGTAAATCTTGTGAGATTTCTTTTGTATTTGCTTTGTCTCTTGTTGTATCTTGGTGAAAGCTTGTAAAAGGTTTCTCCACCTCAAGAATGAGACTTTCATAGTGTATGAGAGTGTGAGGAGAGTGGATCCTTGGATTAGTCACCCGACCGGGGTGGATACCAAGTAAATCCTTGTGTTAGCGATTGATTGAAGTCTTCCGCCGCGACAAATCATCTACAAGCGAATCGAAGCTAATCACCCCCCCTCTAGCTCGTCTATCGGTCCCTCCGTTTTCCTTGGTTATCCAATTCTGGGTTGCATGCCCCATTTGATGACGTTTTGCTGATGTGGCGGTAATACTGCATTACTTGGGAATTGATGATAATCTAAACCAAACAAGGTTATCAACGATAACCTTGGACAGATAACCAAGGTTATCACTGATCACCCTGAACCAAACGCACCCTAAGTTATATTTCATTCCCTATTATTTTAGTTATGTGATTACTTGATAATTACATAACTAAAATAATCACATAATTAAGGTTATATATATGTGAACAAAACCTACTCTTAGGGTGAATGTATTAATCACCTTTTAACAAAGTGGTTGCTTATATTCATAATATTGCAATGATCAATAAATGATTACTATAATAATTTTAAGATAATTTTGATTATGTTTAAATATTTTAATTATATATATATATATATGTGTGTGTGATTTATGAATATTCTTTTAACATGGTGTTGAATTGATTTATTTTAACACAATACAGCCTAGTTTTATAATAATATTAGAATAAAAAATATTTTTAAAATGATAAATATATTAGCGTACTGTTTTTCTTTTTAAAAATAAGAGATGTCATTTATAAGGATTTTGATAATTGAGGATGTCTTTTGATTTTTGCCCTTGAGTTTTTGCATTTTTTATTTATGCCATTTATTATGTTAGATAAAAATCAAAAGGACATCCTTATTTTTCATTAATCTAACATAGTTACTTAAGTTTTTTAAAATATGAAAACAACATTTCATTCCATTTTTAATTTTGAGACTATTCTTAGAAAGAAGTATAGAATAGTTATATTAGCGGTCCCTAATGATCCCATGTCATATGAAAAAAAAAAAATCACCGGATAGATGATATGATCCCCTATAACGATTCCATGTTAATACGTCATATAAAGGAAAATTCAACAAGAATATAAATGATAAACACATGATGAAAAATGTGTGGAGAATGAAATTCCTAAGATTCGACCTTGCCTAACAATAAAAAGCAAAATTACCCTTATGTTAAAATTGCTCCATATGAAATATTATATCAGTTCAACTTGAGGAAAATTATTTTAATTGAATTGAATTAAATTTAATATTATTCTAATATTTTTATTTAAAAAATATTATAATATATAATAATTTTAATTAAAATTGATACAATATTATTAATTTAGTTAGATTATACTGAGACAGTTGGCTTAAGATAAAAAAATTATTTAATGTAAAAAATACACTCGTAAAGATTAAATTAGAAAACGGTAATAATGTAATCAATTGAATTTTTAATGTAATATAATGTAAAAAATACAAATAGTAATGATTGAATTTATAACCATGGTTTTTAAAATAATTATTGTAATTAAATGGATTAGACAAACGAGACACCATGGTGTGGCGTGGGGGAGAGGGAGGGGGCGGGGGGGCACAGCCCTCACTTTAAAGCTGTGTAATCGATACACGTTTGTTTAAATCGGATTATAATCGAGACTATAATAAGATTCTTTACAAAAAAAAAAAAAAAAAAAAAAATGTAATGATTACAATAAAGATGGAGCCTATCAAACACAGCCTAATTTGTTAAATTTGTGGAAGCCGATGCTTAATCGTATTAATGGGAACATTAACCAACACTTCTTACGCACGATTGTACCCGCCGGTTGATTCGGCCCTGACAGACACGTCATGCTGAATGGGTTCCGTTGACAATATAAGCGTCGTTAAACAAGCGGATAATAACTCGATAGAACGAAGCAGCTGCCACATATCCATTCTCCCCTTTAGCTTCAGTTCTCGGTGGTTGTCGTCATCTTAACGAGAAGAGGAATCCTTGCGGCATCTCCTCGAAGCATCTTCCCTTTGTTTAAATTCTCCACCAAATCGATTTGCTTCCCAGGTTCGATCTCTTTTCTCTTCTCTGCGAGAGAAAAAAAGGAGTTTTTTTCCCACACGTTTTTCTGTTGAAATCCTGCGGAGATGGCGATGGCGATGGCGGATTCAGTCGACCTTCTTTCCTCCATCGGCGCATTCGAGGTGTTTCCGGCGATTAAGCGGCGAGGGATATGGGATCCGAGGGTATGCGACAGTTTGCCTCACGCTTTCTTTCAAAATTAAGCTCTTGTTAGGGTTTGCCAGCGTGCTTTCGAAGGATTGATTATCTTGGAAACTTTTCTGTGATTCAATTTTTCCTTCGAAGTTGCGTTATTGGTCAGTTGTTTGAGATTTATGAGATCTGGGGGTTTCTTGAGCGAATTCTAGAGTTTACTCTTGCCAAATGGCTGGAAATGTTCGAATACCTGCGCTTTGATGCTTTCTTGGAATATGCTGTACTGTAGCTGGAGCGAGAGTCTTATAGGTATATTTAGTGACAAGCAAAAGCAAGCACGTTTAGATTTGGTCTAAAGTATTATAGATGGTGGGAAGGCAACTGATCCTTAGGAAGGAAGCACCAGTGAACCTTAGAGAGGTGGCAGCAAGAACTACTCTTCGTGAGGTTCGACAAAAGGGGCATGCGTATGTGGATCTGAGACATGCCGGAAAGCGCGCAATTTTCTACTGCACACTCTGTCTGACCCCTTGTTACAGCGACACTGTGCTGTTTGATCATCTACAAGGAAATCTTCATGCCCGTAGGCTTGCAGCTGCCAAAGTTACTCTTTTTGGTTCCACTCCATGGCCTTTCAATGATGGTGTTCTTTTCTTTGATTGTTCTCGTGAGTCTAGCTTGCTGCCGTCGGGTTCAGATTGTCAGAATGATATGTCTTTGGTTGTTTATAACAGTTCTGGAACGGATGATGAAGTAACATCACAATCCAATGACAATTCTCATGCTTTGAATCTCTGGGAGAATCGCCGTCATAGTGAAGACCATGTTCATGGCCTTAAATGCAATGACTCCCTGAATCCTAAGCTTAGTTTGGCTGTAAATAGGCGTAAAACATCTTCGAGATCGACCTCTGCAGTCCAAAACATGATTTTGAATTGCAATTGGACTGATAATACTTTAGCTATTCCTGCAGTCGTACTTAAGGAGCAGCTTTCTGATTTAGTAGTGCGACATTTAGGGGTTGGCCAGATTGCTTGCAGAAGCCAGGAGAACAAGGAAGCTTGCAGTAAGATAACAAAAATATGGTGTGCTTGGTTTGGTGAAGGAGGATCTGATTTACACAATGAATTGGATGTATCCACTAACTGTGACTTTGCGATAGTTAATTTCCCTTATGCATATGGCTTAGGTATAAAGCGTTCTTTGGATGCAGAAGAATCTCCAATGTCACCTGCTTCTTTCTTTGAAATTGATGAGGCTGGGCGTTCTAA
The DNA here is from genome assembly GCA_024364735.1 of Boesenbergia rotunda. Lineage (NCBI taxonomy): Eukaryota > Viridiplantae > Streptophyta > Magnoliopsida > Zingiberales > Zingiberaceae > Boesenbergia > Boesenbergia rotunda. Next base: position 336,511 of record JAGFNQ010004668.1, read on the forward strand.
GAAAAGGAAAACAAAATCATTGTCAGATCCAGAAGATTACTCAGGAAATCCGAATGTGCCTGGTGAGTTACCTGAGGGGAGTAGTAGTTACACAACTGTGGCAGATGATCCACAACATCTTGAAAGGAGAGTTATATCTAGCAAGGTTGCCAGGCACGAGTTGCGGAAGCAAAAACGTTTGGCTGCAGATAGAACATGTGACATTTGTGGGCAACCGATGCTCCCTGGGAAGGATGTTGCTACCCTTCTAAATTGCCATACTGGTAATTTAGCTTGCAGCAGTAGGAACACTAATGGAGTGAGTAATTTATCGCCGACATTTGATATTTCTTTTCCCCCTTGTTCTTCGATTCTAGATTTTGTTAAATGACATCTTTTGTGCCACACAGGCATTTCATCCGTTTCACGTATCCTGTCTCATACACTGGATCCTACTATGCGAGGTAGAGATGTTGGCTAATCCAAAGAAGAAGAAGAAGAACTTCAGAAAACCTTCAAGGGGACGCAAAGGCAAAGCAACTCTCCAAAATAAAATTTCTTCTATCTTTTGCACAGAGTGCCAGGGTACTGGAGTGGCCATCCAAGGAGAAGAGCTTGAAAAACCAACCATTCCCTTGTCTGAGGTTCGCAATCAGTTGAACTGCTTCTTGTATCATTTCTGTTTGTTACGTTCCCTTCTTGTGATGGCTACTGTTTTTTTTTTTAATAATCTCTCCAGATGTTCCTATATAAACTGAAAGCAATCGAAGCTAACAAGGCATGGATGAAGCATCCTGAAATTCTTCAGAAATGCTCCACTGGACTTCATTTTCCTTCTGAGCGTGTAGGCAATTGTGAGGTTAGTAGTTCATATACTTGTATATTCCCATTGAAAACCAACACACTTCATCTTAATATTACGTACATTTGTTTTTTAAAAAAATCTTGAATAGGAAAATGTGAAGCCTTTAAAGCTGCTGCATTTCTTTCGGGTTGATGGGTAGGAGAAGCTCAATATACACAAGACTCGGTGAATCAATTCACTTGTAGAAATCGTTAAATCCCTTGTACTAGTTTTCTGTAAATTTGGTTACGCTGGTAAAAATTAGAACAATCCTCTGTAACAACTCTTCAATTTGCTATTAAGAACTAGAGCTGCATTGCTTGTGGTGTGCATTGTATAAATGTTTCCATACTCTTGTTCTGATTGAATGTTAGTACTTTTACTGCAATTTTTCAGATTGCATTTTTCTTGTGGTGTGCAGACAGTGCAGTGTATCATATCTCTTCTTATGATTCGTTATCATTGAGGCTGTGATTAACCTTAATAAAGAATACTTATTTGCTCAAATACATCCGATTTCCAATTGTTAATAAGGAGGTTCTGATGACAAAGCCAACGTATGTGTTCTTCTGATCATAATTTCATATTCCATTTGATAATAATGCTCAGATGAGCAATTAATTAGTTAATATTGATAAAGAAATAAGAAAAACTGCCCTGTTTAATTATGTAATTACTCAATTAAGAGAACTGCGCCTTGGCGACGAAGGACTGTCCGGGGGCCCAGGTAGCGGGGACGACTCCGGCGAACTCGAGCGTGCGGCCGTCACCGAGCAGGAGTCGGAAGGAGAGGGTCTGTCTCCGGTAGTCGGCGGCGGTCTGCCAGTTGGCGCCCCAGTTCCTCTGCATTGGGCTCCATGTCGTCGTCGTCGTCGTCGTCGAGCCCTTGATCCATGCCGCTCTGACGTCGCCGCTGCCGCCGACGTTGGAGAAGAGCACCAGGTTGAAGTTGCCCTGCCCCCGTAGCGTGAACCGCACTCCTCCCGACCTCTTGCAACCCACCCTGCCATCGCACAGCACGTAGGCAAACCTCAGCGAATGAATGCTTTCTTAAACAAACATGTAGAGCAATTCTGTACGTACGTACCTTCTATAGAGGATGGGGACGATGCCCTCCCTCCCAAGGCGGGCGATGCGCGCGAAGGACGGCAGAGACATGTCGAAGTGTAGGCGCGGCGGATTGCACCACCCGTCGCCGCCGCCGTTGTTGGGCGGGCAGAAGTTGGTGGCGGTGACAGTGACGGTGTCTCCGTGCAAGCACCACAGCGGATCGGCGGCGGCATCGCATGTGATCTCGTAGCACGCGCCGCAGGCCTGCCCCATCTGGAAAATCGCTCCGCTCAGGGCCGCCGTGTCCAGTCCAAAGCCGGCACGGAATGTGTTGTCGTACCCACAAGCCCCACCTGCGTTTAATTAAATCAGCTAGAAGACCATTAAACTAAGAAAAAATTTAACAAAACTCCCAAATTAGTGTACTCCCCAACTCAAAAATTTTTTCAATATAAAAAAGTAAAAATTCAGTATACATTATAAAAATTTGAGTATAAATTATCTAAGATTGAGTACTAATTTAAAAAATTTAAATATTATTTAAAAAAAATTAAGTATATATTATTTCAGTATATAATAAAAATTTTAGTATACATTATAAAAATTTAAATACGAATTGATTTACATTGAGTATTATTTGAAGAAATTTCAGTATAAAATTTAGAAATTTAAGTATGTCAGGTTGCATCCACAACATCAAGATTTGCATCCACCACATCAAGATTTTCACGAGGGGTCATCGAAACTTTATACTCAAATTTCTTAAATTAGTACTCAATCTCAAACAATTTATATTCAATTTTTTAAAATGTATACTGAGTTTTCACTCTTTTATATTCAATCCATCAGGGAGTGAATGCAAAAATTTATCAAGTGGGGAGTACATGCAAAGATCAATTTGAGATTGGGGAGTTTTCTCCAATTAACCATTAAACTAAGACATTTATAGCGAAACTAATTTAAAATGGAAAGTTACCAAGCGAAGTAGGATCTTGGTCAGCTCCATAGTAAGTGGCATAGGCATGGAGCCACTGACCCGAATCGCCATTAATGCCTGCACTGCTCCTTGGCATTGCCAAGAAGATGAATAACGATATCAAAAGCATGGCTTAACCGGTAGAGAATTCAGTCGACGATCGATCGATCGATCGATCGATGCTATACGTGAGGAGAGAATGAATATTAACGAGGAAGCAACGATCGATCATATGTGTCTACTTATAGAGGCCTGAGTAGAAGATGGAGCGAACATGAATTAAGTGCAGCAATTGGATGTTCCATGTATGGAATTCGACGTCGGTGATATATTTAATATTTTTGTGGATTTGAATTGGTTTTTAATGGGTTTTTAATTAATTCATTAATTATATTGTCGGACGCGGTGGATAGATCGACGCGGTTGTGAGGTGTTCTTGAGGTCGAAGTCCACGTGTAGTTTAATTATTTTTTAGTATTTTACTTTTAATGTTTGAACGTATAAAAATGGAAGCCGTATATACGCCAGACTAATTCAGCATTAAATCGCATTTAAAAGCTGGACGTTCGGTGAACATATATATCACATTAATTAAAAGAGACGATTTAATTTGTCTCAAATTTCCATTGATGAATCTTCCACTACAAAAATAACATGCAATAGCGACGGTAATAATTCGTCGCTATTCCGTCGCAAAACAGTAAGAGCGACGGATTAGCAATGGAATTGCCGCCGTCGGCTGAGAACCCGTCGCAGAGCTTGTTAGTGACGGCGATTTTTTGATCTCCGTCGCTATATGAGCGACGGATGTTTAACCCCGTCGCAAACACCCAAACAAGGGTCAGGTGGCCGGGGAAATAGTAGCGACGGATGGTCAAATATCCGTCGCAAACTGTATGGGGTAGCGACGGATATGGTCAAAGTCCGTCGCTAATATATCGTAATAGCGACGGATACGGTCAAACTCCGTCGCCAATAAATTGTTTTAGCGACGGAAAAGTCAAATATCCGTCGCTATTTGCGACGGATTTTTAAAAATATCCATCGCTAAAACTGGAAAATTTTTCCAGCCTGCATCTGTTTCTTCAACTTCCCATATATACATCAATAACATATACAAATATCAAACAGGAATCTATATTTCAACATCCAAACATTCACAATTACAATCCAAACATTCACAATTACAATCCAAACATTCAGAACAATCCAAATATTTACAATTACAATCCAAACATTCATAACAATCCAAACATTCACAACAATTCAAATTTTTGTTTCGAATCCAATCAGATCCAAACAATCATTTCGAAATGTATACATTCAATCCACTATTCATTTCAAAGTTTAATTTCCAAACTTTTACAATCGAAACTTTGAAACAAGAGTAAACTTATACAATCTAAACTTTCCAATCCAAAAAAGAGTAAACATATGATGTATCCAAATGTAACAGAGTAAACATATGTATTCATATGATGTATCAAAATTTATACACTTTTCAAGCAACTAAATGTATATATCAAAAGAAAGTAAACATATATCAAAAATCAGAGTTTCGTAGAGAATCATTACGTACATGAATATCAGAATGAATAATGGATGGAAAGGAAAAATATTCCTGCACAATAGAAGATAAAACAATAAGAAAGCAATCCAATACAGAAATAAATCTGAATTGATAACAATAAGAAATAACAAATGAAGTAAGCATATGTAATAAAAGATAACTCGATCTAATAGAAGAAAATAACAAATAGAAGATAACTCTAATAATATTAAATATGTAAATTAATGAAAACTAAATTATACCGGAGCAAGAGAAGAAATATTAAATATGTAACTCTAATACCTTTCAAGCAAGAGAAGAAATCTGAACTCAACTCTGATAATGTAGAATCTGTAAACATAAACGGAGTAATAAGAAAACAAGTTATTATGGATATAATAACTTAATACATTGTTACTGAAAAAAATTAGGAGAAAAATTAATTATATCACTATAATAGCTCTACTCCTCTGTGGGATGCTCAGGATCCTGTGTCTCCTGAGACTCAAAACGATGGGCGGGAGCGAGAGCGGCTGACATCTGTGTATCCGGAGCGTCAAAACGAGGGGCGGGAAGGGATGACATCTGTGTCATCGGCGATAGGGTCGCTGCAAAAGCTTGCATGTGACGTAATATCTCCTCAGTGTGCGCCTGGCGAGCCCGCAAATCTTTCAACTCAGCATCCCTCGCTGCGTCCCTCTTAGCCGACTCTGCATCCCTCTGAGCCCACTCTGTGCTCGTCTTAGCCCATTCTGCGTCCCTCCAGGCACACGTCGACTCTATCGACGTGAGTCGAGTCCGCAGGGCTTCATTTTCCTCCCGCAAATGGCGAACCACACTAGAGGTAGAGGAGGAGGATGGTGGATGCCCCCTAACCCCTGGAGCTCTCATCTGATCATATGTAACCTTTGCCTGAGAGCCCAGGCCGTAGCAGGCGGTCTTCCTCTTCCCACCGACGACCTCAAAATAAATCTGATTCACATCGTCGGTCGAAAGAGGTTGTGCATCCTCCCCCTTTGCAGCAGGCTGAGACGCTTGTGCCTCAGCAACTCTAGTGGTCATTGATTCCTGTGAAATAAAAATTTAATTAGTCTATATAAAATGTTAAAACAAATAAAATATAATTAATATACATACATTGATAGATAGGGAGCGACGATCGACAAAAGACCCATCTTTTTTCTTGTGGGTCTTGCTGAATAACTCCCAACTAGTGGGAGGTCTCTGTAGCTCAGCAGCCTGTAAACACAAAATAAAAAGTACTAAATGCCTTTAATATATCCAAAAAACATACTAAATGCCTTTAATAACCAAAATAAAAAGTACTTACCAAATCACTGGCATGCTGTACAATGGAACGAGATCCAGCAGTGTGCTTCGTCGATCCCGTGGTGGGCCCAGCAACCTCTGAATTGCGATTGCCTCGAGCAATCACAGCATTCTCTTTCTAGTGCGGGCCATCCCAGACAGCTCACCATGCTGCCCAAACCGGCTCAGGGGTCTCTGTAGGCCTATCAGCCTTCTTTCTCCATTTGTAGAGCATGTCCATGTATAATTTGGAGCAGTAGGCATTCCAGGTCTTCTTGAATTGCTCCTTCGCACCCTCCTCCCAGGTGTACCTTTTATGTAAAAAAAAATTTATAAGGTTAGTATGAAAAAAAAGTTATAATATCAAAATAAATATACATGTAAAATACTTACTAAAAACTCTCCGTAATAGAATGATTTCAAATCATTCTCAATGTGGCCCCATGTCGTCGCAGGTGACAGTCTTTCTTTAAATTTTTTAGATATATAAGATGACACTTGATGCCCATCTGGTATGAAACTGTAGGAAAAAATAAAATATATTAGCAAATTCTGTAAGAAAATATATAAGAAGAATAGGTATACCTGTCACCCACGACTGTAAGTATAATCCGCTGATCACGGGGTGCAGCCATGGTACCTGATTAGACACAAAGTTTAGACAGATAAGCAGAATAGGTAAAACATGCAAATGAGACATATTAGAGACAAATGGAAACATGTACTAATGAAGAATGTTCAATACAAACAGAATGATCTAAATAAAGCTAGCAAATGGATAACCAAGCATCGTATAAACCTGTTCAATACAAGCAGCATGATCTAAATTAACAACTCATCTTAATACAAACTCTGATTAGTTAATGTTCAATACATCTAACTCATCCTAATATGATGGAACTAAATTAACATGCAAGTTTTCATCGCTTGAATCCGTTGATACATTGACCTCCTCACTGCTAGATATTTCACCATCATCAATTTCCTCGTAAGAGAGATTCTCATCTATAAGTAATTGAGATGCTGATTGTATTTCTGAATCAACTGAGTTGATTATAACTTCTTCATTTTGATAAGCATCGGAGTTTTGGATAGTGATCGTATTTGGCATTTCAATTGTTGACCTAGGCTTCATTTGGCATACAGCAAGCCATTCACTAGGTCGTCTTCTCTTAGTTGGGTACTCCAAATAAAATATTTAACCAGCTTGCACCGCAAAAATGAAAGGTTCGAACTTGTTGAATCTTTTGCTTGAATTAACCTCAACTAAATTGTATAACCGATGTTTCCTTGTGCCCGTCCTTGGTGTTGGATCATACCAAGAACACCTGAATAGTACACATCTTTTGAAAGGCAACGCTGGGTATTCAACTTCGATAATTTCCTCTAGCTTGCCATAATAGTCAAATTCATTATCATTATTGTTTGTTGATCCTTTGACACTGATGCCAGAATTATACATTAGCATCACTGAATCACGTTGGCTCACATGAAATCTGTATCCATTCACGTAATAACCCGAGTAGACTGTCACAGTACGAAGAGGTCCAAATGCGAGATTTTTAATTCTGTCGTCTTCTACATTTGAAATTTTATCATCATTGACCTATAATAGTGGTGAGTGATCAAATTAGATTAATAAGTAATCAAGAATTGTTAACAAAAAATGCATATTAACTCACTTACATATATTTGAAACCAAAATGCAAATTCTTCTTCTATCTTTTGATCTACCTCATTTGCACTTATCGATGGATTTTGAATGTACAACTGTTCTTGGCATAACCTGACATATAAGTTCATTTGATATCATACTAGAAATTTGATTTTATCATTTGATATTAATTTCATTATAACAAGAGATAATACCTTAGGTATGGTTTGACATCTTCACAGTTTAAGAGGATATATGTCCTGGCGGCATGATATTCTCTGTCATTTAACCGTCTAAATAGAGTTGAACTCATTGCTCTTCCAGGATACTTGAAGATAGAAAGAATGTCTGGGTCAACTGATGGAATGTCATCTTGATTGCGTGGGCACTTTCGATGTCTGGTTTTCACATTTTCAGCAAAGTAATATGAGCAAAATGAACTTGCTTCTACAACCAGATATGCATTACATATTGATCCCTCAACTCTTGCTTTGTTACGCACATTATTCTTTAATTTTCTAAGAAACCTTTCAAAAGAATACATCCATCTGTATTGTACAGGACCACTAACCTGTGCCTCGCTAGGTAAATGAATAGATAAATGCTCCATTAAATCAAAAAAGCTTGGTGGAAATATTCGCTCAAGCTTACATAGTATTAAAGGAATCTTTGTCTGAAGGCGTAACATATCTGCTGCCGTAACAACTCTGGAAGTCAGATTTTTGAAAAAAAGACTTAATTCTGTAAGTGCTTGCCAAACATTATTTGAAAGTAATTCTTGGAAAGCTATTGGAATCAATCTTTGCATGAACACATGACAATCATGACTCTTCATTCCAACCATTTTAGATCTATTGGTATCCACACAATGAGACATATTAGAGGCATATCTATCGGGGAATTTTATGTTTTTCAACCAAGAACATAATACTTGCTTACTTTCTTTGTCCAATGTATAACAAGCCTTAGGATATTTACCAGTTGTTTCATTCTAATGCAACTCAGGCCTGCTAACTAATTGTTTTAATTCTTCACGAGATTTTGTTGTATCTTTTGTTTTCCCATGCACATTTAAGACAGTATTAATGATGTTATCAAAGAAATTTTTCTCAATATGCATCACATCCAAATTATGACGAATGAGTAAATATTTCTAATATGGAAGCTTCCAAAAAATACTTCTTTTCCTCCAACCACAATTGTTGACTCTAACAATATACTTGTTGATATCATCTGATCCATCCTGATATACTGGTAGAAATCCATAATTATCAATTTCATTTAACACATCTTCGCCTGACATCCCAAATGGAGGTAACTTCCTAACTACTTCATTCCTTTTGAAATGTTTCTTATTTCTTATGAACGGATGATCAAGAGGTAAAAATTTTCGATGATTATCAAACCAAGAAATTTTGTCACTGCAGGGCAAAGAAAATGCATCTGACTGACTCATACAATGTGGACATGCTAACTTTCCAGCTGTGCTCCATCCTGATAACATTGAGTAAGCAGGAAAATCACTAATAGTCCATAACAATGTTGCATGCATTAAAAAGTTTGACTTTGTAGCAATGTCATGCGTCTCTGAACCTATATTCCATAAATAATTCAGCTCAGCTATCAAAGGTTGTAAAAAAACATCTATGAGCCCTTTTGGATTTTGAGGACCTGGAATTAAAACAGTAATAAACATGAATTCATCTTTCATGCACATCCATGGTGGTAAGTTGTATGGTGTTAAGATAACAGACCACGATGAATATTGTTGTCCATAACTTCCAAATGGCTGAAATCCATCTGTAGAAAGTCCAAGTCTGACATTACGTGGTTTCATAGCAAAGGAAGAAAATGTTGAATCTAAATGTTTCCATGCAGGGGAATCACAAGGATGACACATAATGTCTCCATCATGTCTATGGTTTTGATGCCAAATCATATGACTTGCTGTTGCTGCTGATGCATACAAACGTTGGAGTCCAGCAGTCAAAGGAAAATAATACATGACTTTGTAAGGAATATTTTTTTTCTTCTTCTGATTTACCATGCGAACACCATGCTTGTAACAGGGATGGTTGCAGATTTTGCATTCCATCAAATCACTATCTTGGTTCCAAAAGATCATGCAATTATTGACACAACAATGTATCTTCTCAACTGGCAAACCCAAGTCTCTGATTAGTTTTTTAGTGTTGTAGAAACTATCAGTCATGCAGTTATCAGTTTGAAGCAACTCTGACATAAGTTGACATATGTTATCATAACATCGTTCTGAGAAATGATGTTCTGCCTTCATATTCAATAATCTTGCAGTAGCAGATAATTGAGAATGACCAGAAGGAATACCTTCTCATAATTCTCTTTCACTAGCCTTTAACATGTCATACATTTTCTGAACATCAGAAGTAGGTACTTGTTCTACATTTGATTGATCAAAAGCATTCATTGCATCGTAAACCATTGATTGCATTGCATCAGCAGGGTTATATGATGTCTCTGGTCCAATTGAGTTCGATGATGATGCAATAGAAGGTCCACCAAATTCATATACATACGGCTCTCCATGACAATACCAGTTGTAATAAACTGGAACAAACTCATACCTGGCGATATGAGTTTTCACTGTATCTTCATCACGGAAAGTTGTATTTCTACATTTGCGTTGATTACATGGACACTTCAACTCTGTGTCATTCAAACACTCATGATGACACTTTGCAAAGTTAACAAATTCTTCCACTCCAACAAAAAATTCGTCACGGATAAATCCATTGTCTAACCTATTATACATCCATGCCTTATTCGGATACATTGTATCTGAATTCAGATAAGACAATTTAATCAACCCACACATATAAAAATGAATAGGCAATATGATATTTATGGTATACTAAAAAAATAAATCTTATTAATCAAACATGATATTATTTCTGAATCAATTATACTAATTAATCATACAATTAATCAACAAATTAATCTAATTATTCAAACAATTAATCTAAATTTAATCAAACAAGATCTAATTAATAGATCAAGTAATTAATCTCCTTAATCAAACAATTAATCATCTTAATAATCAAATTAATTAAACATTTATCTAAAATAAATAAAAAGTTGATCAATTAATTACACAATTAATGGTTTAACAAATTATCTAACAAAATTAATTGGTAATTTAACTAATTAATTAACTGATTAATTATTGAATTAATCAAATTAATTGAACAAATTACTCTAATTAATTGAATTAATTAAAGCAATTACCTAATTAAAACCCTAGCTAAACCCTACCTAATTAAAACCCTAGCTAAACCGGAGCAGGGGTCGCCGGTCGGCCGCAAGAGGCGCCGCGCGGCCGCAGCAGCCGGCGCCCAGCCGCACTGGGCCGCGACCGCTAGCAGGCGCCGCTTGCAAATGCGAGGCCGCGGGGGGCCGCGCGTGGCCGCGGGGGTCGCGCGCAGCCGTGCCAAGAGCCGTGGCTGCCCGGAGAAGACGACGGCGCCGCGTTAGCACAAACAAACGATAATATACGGCAAATGGAGCTTAACTCACGTACCTGGGATCGGAGGAGGGTTCGCCGAAGGAGAATCGCTTCAGTCGCTCGACCGGTCGCTAGGGTTCGCGTGGCCGCGGGGGAAGGGGGCGTTGCCCTTTTTTAAGTAATATTGCGACGGATTAACTTGCCCGTCGCTGATTAGCGACGGCGTTGACCAATCTCGTCGCTATATAAAGGCGGTTTGACCCGTCGCTTACAACTAGCGACAGATAATTTATATTATCCGTCGCAATAGTGACGGACTTTGACCATGTCCGTCGCTATTGACAGGAGTTTGACTTCCCGCGTCACTTTGGCGACGGAGACTATATATCCGTCGCCACTTGCGACGGACTATTAAAGAAGTTCGTCGCAAATTCATGTTATTTTTGTAGTGTTCACCAATATATTTAATTTGGAAGCAAAAAGAGCTGCAATTATATTATTATTTACAAAATTTATTTTTCCTTCAAATGAGACATGAATTTTGAAATTTTGGGCTTCTAGATCGTTTATTGTAAGCGCTTCTCGATTTATCGTGATGACCGATAGGAATCGAATCAGTCATTCCATATTCATTAATTTGCTACCTATTCGAACATTTTTATAAAATTTATTTTAAGTTTCCGTGAATAAACTTTGATGCGAGTTGCAATTACAATGAGATAAATTAAAACTACTCTTTCTCTTTCAATGTTTTTTCCCCATGTTAAGTGTGTTTTAAGGTAATTATTTTTTAATCAACATAAAATATAAAATTTGAAAGAAATACATATTAATGAAAATTTTATTTACATGGAAAGCAAATTATTATTTGTGATTTATGTTGTTTATTAGGTTTAACAAATAAACATGATCCTGTCGATAAGCGGAGAGGGCTCTCGCTCAGATGATCTGATCGGACCAAGATGACTCAGTCAGACGCATGAGTTGTGACAGCATGTGAGTCGGGGTCGAGCTCAAAGACTATCTGAGACAAAGTTGAGTCGGAGTCGGACCCAAAATGGAGACGCAAGAGAGGTGGAGAGGGAAATTTCAGCAGCATGAACCTCTTCTCTGAAGCACCCAAGGGGCCTTATATAGGAAAGGAGGAGGCCCCCTGTCTTGTCAAAGCTGTTTTATTTCATTAAAAACTGACTTACTGACATACTGACCCTTTGACATCCTTAGTCTTCCCGAGGGTCTGGCATAGCCGCTTGAAGGTCTGTCTAGGCTGTCACTTCCATCCTAATTAATGTCTGATACTCTGTCAGGATATGATTATGGCAGGTGTCTTTTCCTTATAATGAGAAGATATGGAGGATCTTAAAAGTCTTATCATGATTAAACTACGGAGACAGTGGGATCACCTTGGTTGATCTCACTAAGCGTAGTGACTAATCCACACGGATTGCCCAGGCGATCGGGAGTGATCACTCGGTGAGACTCTGTCATTCAGCCGTCACTCGGCTCTTGGATGAGCAGGTGGCCTGAGCGAGTTCAATTATTCCTTTTACCGGCCACTCTATCCGGCCGACCAGACTTGTCCGATCGTCCGGTCGGGTATGCCCGCCTAGACAATTGGATACAGGTCTTGACATTCAAAACGGGAATTAGTGATTTTATTTGACAGGGCGATTAAGTCGTCCGTTCAGGCGTGCCCGACCGGAACTAGCCGCTCGGATTTCAACTACACATTCGATACCCTCTTTTTCAAGGGAGTTAGGCGCATGCTTTTCCGTCTGCCCGATCGAACCCTCCCGGCCGGATCTGCCGACCGACGACTTTCAACCGATTACTATCGACTGAGCAAGATCTACATGACCTCGAACTTCGATTTATCAGACTAGGTTGATACCTAGCGTGCCTAACTGTCATTGCCCGATCGGGCCTCTCCAGATTGCGCTCTTTATCGTTCTGGGTCAACTCCCGACCGGGTCGGCTTAACCCCCGACCGGATCAAAACAACAATTAGAAATCAAACTAATTAATATACTATTTCATTTAGTTTATGTTATACCATTTATAGCATGTCTAATTAAAATCAAATTAATATTGATGATTTTACCTTATAAATTAAAATTAGATAATCAAATAAAATGTATGCCCTGCGCTTCACTTCGTACTAAGACATGTTTTATGTGAGGACAAAAAATGAAAATAAAGATTCATTAACCAACCATATTTTCTAAAAAAATCATATTTTCTATAAAAAAAATAAAAATAAAAAGCAAACATACCAAATGCCCCTAATTTTTCAAGTTTTTCAAAATCTACCTAATGAGTTGTCGAATTTTAATGGGTATAAAATTCACGTTAACAATTTTAATGAGTTTTCGATGTTAACATATATGCTCTTTTATGTAAAAGGATCATTTTATATGTCAAATGATTCCGTGATTTATTTCCATTATAATAGCCGTTTTAAAAAAGCCCCAGGATAAAGATTATCACCTTTCTACTGCCTATCGCAAAGCTTTCTTTGGAGACGTGGTCGGTTGGAAGTCATTCCGAAGATTTAAATCACTATAAATGATATGGAAAAATATGAAATTTTAAAAAATATAAAAACTATTAGAATGAAGATTTTATACCTTCTTATCCACGTTATATATACTATTTCTAGGATTGAGAAAATAAAAATATGGAAAGTATTTTTTTTAAAATTGTATTGTAGGTGTAGCTCATGAGCTCATCTCGCTGTTTTACTTTTAAATTGCTTTATCTTTACGTAAAATGAAAAATTGGGAGGAGGAAACCGCGTCGCGCCAGCCTGGATCGGTGGATCCCCTCGTGGATGCTTCGAATCAAAGTAATTTTTTTTCTATTAATATTTTTATATATTGTCACAATTTTTTTTTTCCCAATCTCATCATCCTCCGCCCTCTTCTCTCCAAGCTGCTCCCCCTCGCCGCCGCCTCCAATGCCTCTTTCTGCCCTCGTCGCGGCGGTTCTCCTCCTCCTCGCTGCCTCCGGGCGGGCATTGGCGGCCTCCCAAGAGCTTCCCCTCTTCCGCGAGGCCCCTGCCTTCCGCAACGGTCCTGGCTGCGCCGCCGCCCCCACCATCCACGTCGCCATGACTCTCGACGCCGCCTACCTCCGGGGCTCCCTCGCCGGCGTGCTCTCCGTCCTCCGCCACGCCTCTTGTCCCGAATCCATCTCCTTTCATTTCCTCGCTACCCGGCCGCGACGTTTCCGCCCCGCCGTCGCGACCTCCTTTCCCTCCCTCGCCTTCGACGTCTACCGCTTCGATCCGGACATCGTCCGCGGCCGCATCTCTTCCTCCGTCCGCCGCGCCCTCGACCAGCCCCTCAATTACGCGCGCATCTACCTCGCCGACATCCTCCCCAGCTCTGTCCGCCGCGTAATCTACTTCGACTCTGACCTCGTAGTGGTCGACGACGTCGCCCGCCTCTGGGCCACCGACCTCGCCCCCGATCACATCCTCGCCGCCCCAGAGTACTGCCACGCCAACTTCACCTCCTACTTCACCGACCGATTCTGGTCCGACGCGGTCTTCCCCGGCGCTCTCGCCGGTCGCCGCCGCCCGCCCTGCTACTTCAACACCGGAGTCATGGTCATAGACCTCGACCGCTGGCGCGCCGGCAGGTACACCCGGAAGCTAGAGTCCTGGATGGAGATCCAGAAGCGCGAGGCGCGGATCTACGAGCTCGGCTCGCTGCCCCCTTTCCTACTCGTCTTCGCCGGCGAGGTCAAGGGGGTGGACCACCGGTGGAACCAGCACGGCCTCGGCGGCGACAACGTGAAGGGCCTATGCCGCGATCTTCATCCGGGGCCAGTAAGCCTCCTCCATTGGAGCGGCAAGGGGAAACCCTGGCTTCGCCTCGACGCCGGCAGCCCCTGCCCCCTCGACGCGCTCTGGGCGCCCTACGACCTCCTCCGCCGCGACGACCTCTTTGCCGACGTCTGACCTCCACCGCTCCTCTCCCTACCACCGTGCTCCGTCAGCCGGCGTCGCTGACCAGGGCGATCGGATCGGCTTACCGCTGGCGCACCGGGGCGGGCGGGCGGTTGGGTTCGACTTCGATCGAACAATTGGCACGTGACGAGTCAAAGAGTTGGACGCGGAACAGCTGGCTCCGGGTCCGTGAGCGATTAAAATGACTTTGGCAACCGGCATTAAGCGGTCATCGGTGGCGTCCCATTTCGTTTTAATTTAATTTCATTTAATTTCATTCAATTTAATTTTTGCGAGTTCAACAACAGCGGCAGGGATAAAGTTTTAACAATTTTTGGCGGGGACTCTGTAATAATGAAGAAAGCTGACAGACAGAGATGATAGAAATTATTTTGTATTATTATTATTTATTATTATTATTTTTTTGTGATCCTTGGTGTTGCTGTTCGTTGTTGTGGAGGCCAGTGAGATGGCTGCTTCTTTTTATAAAAAGTAAAAAAAGCAAAAAAAAAAAAAATCCCATTTTCAAATGGCTGTGACTTGAGAAAGGAAGGAATACCAGTTGTATCTGCTGGCATCTTCTGACGGTGGCAAGGAATCAATTGAGAGTGAACTTACAAAATTGCCTCTGATCCGGCCTAAGATGACATAAAGAAAATATTGTTAGTATATGAGAAAATATAAAAATTAATATTGTCTGAGAATTAATATAGAGAAGAAAAATTATAAAAATTACTCATTCGGATATTATAGTTAGTATATGAGAAAATATTATCAGATTTTAATTCCAGACTTTAAGTTGACAATACCGTATGCGTTAGCTATCAGTTAATCTCGTAGAGATTTTTGATACTATCTAAGATGGTAAAATACGATTCGTTCGGCGCCAACATCTCCGTCAATCCATTCAAGGGCCAATATGGAGGAGGTAAATCACGAAGGCTACTAGTCCGGATATTGTGGCTAGTGTACAGGGAGAGCGGGTACATTAACTTTATCAAATTTTGACCTTTAAACTTCAAGATGATAATACTCATGCGCTAATTACCAGTCATTGGTCAATTTGTCAAGTATTGCATATTGAGGTTGATTATTAGAGTGATTTCATATTATCTTGAAAAGTTTTTTAAAGAGGGTTGGGATAAAAAAAACGTTAAAAAGAACATATTAAAATACGATTGCATATTGAGGTTGATTATTAGAGTGATTTCACGTTATTTTGAAAAGCTTTTTAAAGAGGTTTGGGATAAGAAACACGTCAAGAATAACATATTAAAATAATGATTAAGAGATTTCCCCGTGCATCCCACTTAAGTCTTTGAAGAAATTAAGATAAGTAGAAGATACATAGAAAATTAAGGTTTTTTTTGTGTTGTGTGCACTTACCTCTCTCTCATTTTTTCTATTGGATCATATAACCTTTTATAGAATGGTGGATGATCCTTACGTTCTCCACATGTCTTAGGATCCTCGCTAGCGTTCCCCATATCTTTCGGACATAATGGCAGCATTTATCTCCTATTACAGTAATGTTTATCCCAAATTCTCGGGGGAAATGTCTACGTTGTCCAAGTTTTCTATGAGCAATAGCTTACTTAGTTGCTGATCGGAAATGGACAGATTGGGAGCCGAGAGGCTGGGGGATCCAAGAGGCTGTTGGGAGTTGAGAGTAGGAGAAGGAGACATGTAGCTGGTCGAAGTTACTAGGGGCAGTTGGAATTTGAGCTGAGAGTTCGATCGTCTGGAATCCAAGTCGAGAGAGTTTGGATTCGGAAGTCTTGGAAGGCCATGGATCTGGGGCGGCAAGAGTTGGTCGCCTACAGGGAACTGGGAGTTTGCTAGACAAGTCAAACATTGATTTTGACCATCATCTCATTAATCATTTTTTTTTTCTTATCAGCCTTATGAATGGATTATTCTTTTCTTGCTCAAAATTTTTGTTGAAGTTGTTTCTTGCTGTTGGAGGATTTTTCCGAGATTTTATACTAAATTGAAATTACAAAAACAATTTCAACTTATCTCTGTTGAGTGACCGAGTTGAAAACCGAAGCTGCCGAGTGAGATCCGAGTGGCCGAGTGAGGTCCGAGTGGAATCTCCCGACCCGAGCAGGTTTTCCCGAGTGGCCGAGTGAGATCCGAGTGAAATCTCCCGAGAGGCCGAGTGAGCTCCCGAATGAAGTTTCCCGAGCGGCCGAGTGAGCTCCCGAATGAAGTTTCCCGAGCGGTCGAGTGAGCTCCCGAGTGGCCGAGTGAGCTCCCGAGTGAAGTTTCCTTAGCGGCCGAGTGAGCTCCCGAATGACCGAGTGAGCTCCCGAGTGAAGTTTCCTTAGCGGCCGAGTGAGCTCCCGAATGACCGAGAGAGGTTTCCGAGTGGAGTTTCCCGACCGGGATCTCCCGAACAGCAGTAGGACGTCTCCCGACCGGGGAGTTGCTGAGGCCTGCGCAGCGCAGTTTCCTTGAAACAGATTCGTCCTCCTCCGGCGGTGCTTCGAGGCTCAGATGGACTTCCGTCTCTCAGGATACAACAGCAGACCACGGGCACAACGGAGCACTCGCTGCTCGTGGCGAACTGAGGAGGTACCCGACTGCTATCAGCGGGGTCGGGAGCGAGGTGGAGTGGAGAAGAATTTCGCACTGCGTCTCAGCCTTTGCGTCTCTCAGTCACGGCCTCCTTTTATAGGCTCATACCTCGCAGTATTAAATGACGAATTAATCGTCATTTAATGGCATTTACCCGACCAGATCCAAACGTCTGGGGGTTACTGATCTCGCATTAAACAAAATTAATACATCAGTTACATTCGAGCAAAAATCAAATTGCAAAACTTTGGTTCATCTGCTTGGACAAATTTTGCCCCGACCGGTCCGACATTCGACGTGCGCGGGTCGTGCATGCACACGAGTTCACTTGGATCAGTACAAATCCGGGCCCTGGATTTGCACCCCCCCTGCGCACCCACGCGTGAGAGAGAGCCTCTCCCCTAGCATTTGTTCACAACTACCATGCTTGTGATACAATATAAACCAAATATTTTGCCTTAAACTCCCAATGTGGGACTAAAGCCCCCCCTCTCAAGGGGGCCCTTTTATTCTCCTCCTCACTTTCTACTCAAGAGAAAGTAACAATGTGGGACTAAAAGTCCCTCCACCTCTTTTCCATTCACACCATATATCCTAAGATATATAACAATCCCCCACATGAATGGAAACATGGTGATAGCATTCAGCAGTTGAGTCGTGTATAGGATAGGTAGGTTTCACCCTTTGAACCTTCCGTTGTGCATATCTGTTTGCTTCCTGGCTGACAGTAGACACGATGTCCTTGAACTGTGCTGCCGTTTGTGTAAGCATTGACACATCTCACCCAGGACTCTCCCTGATACACCTCAGTTCTCATGAGTGTGTTCTTTCTTGGCCATGAACACGCCTGATTCTGCGAGAAGTTCTAAGAATTGTGCCTCCAATTCTCTTCGAAGCGGCCCCACTTCTTTCTCACATAGGTGATCTCTTAAGAGTTTTCCACGTAACTCTATTGAATCATTAAAAGCCGTATGCTTAACCTTCATCCTTCACTGTTTCAAAGGGTCATTCCCTTATAGTGAACACTTTTGTCAGTGCAATTAGGTTGTCCCTTTGAACCTAGTTCTTGGGATCTCTAGTCTGCATAGGTTGGGTTTCCTTTGCACCAACATTTTCTATCGGCATCAAACCCATCCTCCTTGATGAGTTTGCAACTAACTCTCGATTTAACCCTTTGGTTAGCGGATCTGCTAAGTTATCCTTTGACTTCACATAGTCAACAGTGATAACTCCAGTTGAGAGTAGTTGTTTAATGGTATTGTGTCTTCGACGTATATGTCTAGACTTACCATTATATAGATGGCTTTGTGCCCGACCAATTGCAGATTGACTATCACAATGTATGCAGATTGCCGGTACGGGTTTAGGCCATCTCGGTACATCTTCTAAGAATTGCCGTAGCCATTCAGCCTCTTCACCACATTTGTCAAGAGCTACAAACTCAGACTCCATCGTGGATCTGGTTATTACGGTTTGCTTAGAAGATTTCCATGAAATGGCTGCACTTCCCAGAGTGAACACATAACCACTCGTAGACTTCGAGTCTTTTATATCAGATATCCAACTCGCATCGCTGTATCCTTCGATAACAGCAGGATATCTCATATAGTGCAGTCCATTTCCACGAGTATATCTCAAGTACCTTAGTACTCTTGTTATCCCTTTCCAGTGCTCAACACCGGGATTACTCGTGTATCTACTCAATTTGCTTACTGCGTAGGCTAAGTCTGGTCGTGTACAATTCATCAAGTACATCAGACTTCCAATCACCCGAGCGTACTCTACCTGAGAGATTCTTTCGCCTCGATTTTTCGATAGATGTTGGCTTGTATCTATCGGTGTTCGTGCCAACGCAGTATCACCATTGGTGAATTTCTCAAGAATCTTGTCCACGTAGTGGGACTGACTAAGAACAAGTCCTTCAGCTGTTCTAAGAATCTTGATTCCTAGAATCACATCAGCTAGGTCCATGTCTTTCATGTCAAATCTTGAGTTCAACATGTCTTTCGTGGATTTGATTATCTTATCATTACTCCCAATGATAAGTATGTCGTCTACATACAAGCACAAGATGACAAAGTCATCTTCTGTAGCTTTCGAGTAGACACATTTATCACATTCATTGATTTTGAATCCACCTTCTCGCATGGCATTATCAAATTTCTCATGCCACTGCTTTGGAGCTTGCTTCAAGCCGTATAAAGATTTTACCAATTTGCAAACCTGGTTGTTCTGTCCTGGCACAGAAAACCCCTCTGGTTGCTCCATATAGATTTCCTCTTCTAAATCTCCGTTTAGAAAGGCCGTCTTAACATCCATCTGATGTATTTCCAGGTTCCATAGAGCAGCAATAGCTAACAACACTCTAATGGACGTTATTCTCGACACAGGAGAATATGTATCAAAGTAATCAAGGCCTTCTTTCTGTCGGTAACCTTTAATTACCAACCTGGCCTTATACTTGTCAATTGTGCCATCTGATCTTATCTTCTTCTTGAAAATCCACTTGCAACCTAATGGTTTACTTCCCGGAGGAAGGTCCACAAGTTCCCACGTGTGATTTTGCAAGATAGATTCTATCTCAGATGCAATTGCCTCTTTCCAGTGAGGTCCCTCAGAGGAGTTCACAGCTTCTGAGTAGCTTTGGGGTTCACCTTCCAGTATGAAAGTGATAAAATCTGATCCATAAGATTTTTCCACCCGAGCTCTCTTACTCCGTCGAGGTGCATTCTCAACTGGTTCATCTTCCTCTTCTTCTTCCTCTGATATTTCCTTTACCCTTTTTGAGGAGCTAGCATCCTCTCGGGTCTTATATGGAAATACATGCTCGAAGAATGAGGCATTTCTCGATTCTATTATCGAGTTCTTGTGTATATCCGGTAATTGTGATTCATAAACGCAAAACCGATATGCACTGCTGTTATGTGCATATCCAATAAATATGCAATCAACAGTTTTTGGTCCTATCTTAACCCTTTTTGGATCAGGCACCAAAACTTTGGCAAGACACCCCCACACTCGAAAGTATTTGTAGGATGGTTGTCTTCCATTCCATAACTCATAAGGACTCTTATGTATTTTCTTCCGAGAGACCTTATTTAAAAGGTAATTAGCTGTTAACACAGCTTCCCCCCACATCGAGTCTGGCAGTCCAGAGCTCAATAGAAGAGCATTCATCATCTCCTTAAGAGTTCTATTCTTTCGCTCAGCAATCCCATTCTGCTGAGGGGTATAAGGAGCTGTTGTCTCGTGTCTGATCCCATGTTCAGCACACAACTCAGCGAATGGTGATACATATTCACCACCTCGGTCACTTCGAACCACCTTAATTTTCTTATTAAGTTGGTTTTCAACCTCATTCTTATAGAGAATGAATTTCTCTATAGCTTCATCCTTGCTTTTGAGAAGATACACATAACAATATTTTGTGTTATCATCTACAAAAGTGATGAAGTACTTATTCCCACCACGCGTCGGTGTGCCTTTAAGGTCACATACGTCGGTGTGAATTAGGCCGAGAGGTTCGGTGCTTCTTTCAACGTGTTGAAAGGATGACCTAGTCAACTTCGCTTCAACACAAGTCTCACACTTGTGTGTCGGGTCAAGGTGGAATGTCGGTATGCTTTGCATGTTCATTAATCTACGAATCACATCGTAATTCACATGTCCTAGTCTACCATGCCATAAACACGAAGACTCAAGCATATAAGTGGAAGAGCTTTCAGTTTTATTTATCTTAGGCTTAATGGTCATTACACTGAGCTTAAACAGCCCATCAGATACATAGCCCTTTCCTACAAACATTCCCTTCTTCGACAGAACAACTCTGTCGGACTCAAACACAATGCGAAAGTCATGCTTGCTTAAGAGTGATCCGGACACTAGATTCTTTCGAATCTCCGGTACATACAGTACATTGGTTAGAGTCAGGTCCTTGCCCGAGGTCATCTTCAGCACCACCTTCCCTTGGCCCACGATGTCCGAGGTTGCCGAGTTCCCCATGAACAGCTTCTCTCCACTAATTTCTTCAAAATTGTGGAGCAGCTCCTTATTACAGCATACATGTCTGGTGGCTCCAGTATCGATCCACCATTGCCGCGGGTTTGAACCCACCAGGTTCAACTCGGAGACCACAGCGCAGAGGTCTTCCATTTCTGGTCCCTCGTTAAGGTTGGCCTCCTGCTTCTTCTTCGGTTTCTTACATTCCGAAGATTTGTGGCCCACTTTGCCACAGTTGTAGCACTTCCCAGAGAACTTCTTGGCGATGCCTCCTTTGGGTGCCAGCTTGGAAGATTTAGAATTCTTCCGTTTCGAGCTTTGTCCGTGCTCGACCACGTTGGCTTTCACAGTAGCCTGAGAGAATAGTTTTCTCTCCGAACCCTTGTTGTCTTCTTCGATGCGAAGTCTCACAACAAGTTCCTCCACGTTCATCTCTTTCCGTTTGTGCTTCAGGTAGTTCTTGAAATCCTTCCAGCCGGGGGGGGCAGCTTCTCAATGATGGCTGCTACTTGGAAGGTTTCACTCAGAACCATACCTTCTGAGTGGATCTCATGTAGGATCACCTGAAGCTCTTGGACTTGGCTGATCACAGTCTTAGTGTCAACCATCTTGTAGTCCAAGAATCAGCCCACGATGAACTTTTTGGCCCCAGCATCCTCCGACTTATATTTCTTGTCCAGGGACTCCCATAGCTCCTTAGCCGTTCTCTTCGTGCTGTACACAACATACAGCGAGTCGGCCAGACAGTTGAGGATGTAGTTTCGGCATAGGTACTCAGAATGAGTCCAAGCCTCTACCACAACAGCCTCAGCTTGCTCGGGAGGGTCCTCGGTCAAGAACCGAGCCAAATTGAGCGTGGTCAGGTAGAAGAGCATCTTCTGCTGCCACCTCTTGAAGTTCAACCCAGTGAACTTCTCTGGCTTTTCCCCATGGTTGATCGGGGCATTCCCGATCGGGGCAGAGGGGGCCTGGTGATGAGTCTGTTTCACCTCAACACGTTCCGTGGTCATCTCAACAGAATCGAATCTGTTTCAAGATTGTTGGAGGATTTTTCCGAGATTTTATACTAAATTAAAATTACAAAAACAATTTCAACTTATCTCTGTTGAGTGGCCGAGTTGAAAACCGAAGCTGCCGAGTGAGATCCGAGTGGCCGAGTGAGGTCCGAGTGGAATCTCCCGACCCGAGCAGGTTTTCCCGAGTGGCCGAGTGAGATCCGAGTGAATTCTCCCGAGAGGCCGAGTGAGCTCCCGAATGAAGTTTCCCGAGCGGCCGAGTGAGCTCCCGAATGAAGTTTCCCGAGCGGCCGAGTGAGCTCCCGAGTGGCCGAGTGAGCTCCCGAGTGAAGTTTCCTTAGCGGCCGAGTGAGCTCCCGAATGACCGAGTGAGCTCCCGAGTGAAGTTTCCTTAGCGGCCGAGTGAGCTCCCGAATGACCGAGAGAGGTTTCCGAGTGGAGTTTCCCGACCGGGATCTCCCGAACAGCAGTAGGACGTCTCCCGACCGGGGAGTTGCTAAGGCCTGCGCAGCGCAGTTTCCTTGAAACAGATTCGTCCTCCTCCGGCGGTGCTTCGAGGCTCAGATGGACTTCCGTCTCTCAGGATACAACAACCGACCACGGGCACAACGGAGCACTCGTTGCTCGTGGCGAACTGAGGAGGTACCCGACTGCTATCAGCGGGGTCGGGAGCGAGGTGGAGTGGAGAAGAATTTCGCACTGCGTCTCAGCCTTTGCGTCTCTCAGTCACGGCCTCCTTTTATAGGCTCATACCTCGCAGTATTAAATGACGAATTAATCGTCATTTAATGGCATTTACCCGACCAGATCCAAACGTCTGGGGGTTACTGATCTCGCATTAAACAAAATTAATACATCAGTTACATTCGAGCAAAAATCAAATTGGCAAAACTTTGGTTCATCTGCTTGGACAAATTTTGCCCCGACCGGTCCGACATTCGACGTGCGCGGGTCGTGCATGCACACGAGTTCACTTGGTTCAGTACAAATCCGGGCCCTAGATTTGCACCCCCCCTGCGCACCCACGCGTGAGAGAGAGTCTCTCTCCTAGCATTTGTTCACAACTACCATGCTTGTGATACAATATAAACCAAATATTTTGCCTTAAACTCCCAATGTGGGACTAAAGCCCCCCCTCTCAAGGGGGCCCTTTTATTCTCCTCCTCACTTTCTACTCAAGAGAAAGTAACAATGTGGGACTAAAAGTCCCTCCACCTCTTTTCCATTCACACCATATATCCTAAGATATATAACACTTGTAACTTTCTTGCTCCTATTCTTATTTTAGAACAGATGTCGAAGTTGATGTCAAAGTTATAATGTTGCAAGCATGCAGTATCTATGTGTGAAATCATGGGGGACTTTCTTTCCATTGGTATTTGTCACGACCAAAGCCACCTCCGCAAGTAAACTTAACACAGGTTTTTTCAGCGTCATTTATTCAATAATTCTTCAGTTTGTCTCTGATTCAAATGCTCTTGTCATTTTAGTCAAGATTGATTGCTACGCTATTTGTTGTTGGGTTGTGTGGGTGTGGGTGTGGGTGTGGGTGGGGGGTGGGGGGGGGGGAATTACGTGAGTAAAGGAAGCGTTTGGTTTGTATTTTTCAGTTTGTTTTTCATTTTTATTTTTTGTAGAAAATATGGTTTTCTGGAAAACATGTTTGGTTTGCATTTTCCAGCTTTGTTTTCCAGAAAAAAACTTAGCGTTTTCTGAAAAACTGGAGAATGAAAAAAAATCATTTTTCAGAAAACTAGAAAATGCGGTTTTCTGGAAAATAAAAATGAAAAACGAAACAAACCAAACGCCCCCTTAATTTTCCATCTTTCACTCCTTAAATTTAATCGTTGCAAATTTTAGTCAAGATAGATTGCTATGCTATTCACCGGGGGAATTGCGTTAGTTTTTCTATCTCCTTTCACTCATTAAATTTAATCGTTGCACATTTTATTTTGTCAACCGATCCCAAGATGTCAATCTAACTTTTAAAAAAAAATTTACCATAATAAAAAAACCTCTATATAATTTTTTTTATCCTACATTACAAATCACATATATGTAAATTGTTAGAATTTTAGGGTCGTAATGTAATTATAAATGTTGTATGGTCATCAATTAAATAAGTCAAAAATATTATGATCTAAAATTTGAAATTATGTAATTTGACTTAAGGGCTTAATTGTTATGAATAAAACATTGTGGATACCATGTGCTAATTCTAATTTGTTGAGGGGCCAAATTAGAAAAAGACAACCTTTGGATTCTATAAATAGGAGGTTATGGTCCCAGTTTGCAGACGATGCTTTTGTTTTGTTTCCCATCGACAAAACTCTTCGGAAACCTAAGGAAATCTGCAGATTGAAGATCATCTCCGAGGATCGATTGCAAGCAATGGATTCCGGTACGCTTCCGCAACTTTGGTTAATCATCATACTTATTATTTCTTAAGAAGTGGAATAGAGATATTGTTTATCAAGATCTCTCAACTTAAGATTTATTTACTACAATTGGTATCAGAGCAATCTATTTCCAATTCTTAAGAAAATTTTCTATTTTGATTCTCGTACGTCGGCAATTTCGTTTGACAATCTTGTTCATCATGTATCCTGGTGATTATTGAGTTCCGTAAGAACTCCTTTTTTTTTCTTTATTTGGTCGGGCTGTCGAAATAAAGTATACATCGGCCAAATTCTTGGCCGATTTCCGGTAGCATTTGGTGATCATGATGATCAAGTGACGACTGGAAACTGTTGCCGTAATGGCATGACGTTGGTAGTTTTTTTTTTAACTGCCGGTGGTTCGGCCGGAAGGAACGGCGACGTTTCAAATTAAACACCAACCGACGCAACATGCAGGGGGAATTAAAAAAAAACGCTTCGGTTTGGAGGACGATGAACAGACAGGTGGTTTCGTTTTTCGAAACCGCAAGCCACGTTTTTTTTATGACAGTAGTTTTAATTAAACATTTTGGTATATATATATATATATATATATATATATATATAATTGATTAGATATAATTATCTTTCTTTTATCCCCTTCAAACACTGGATGTTTTCAAATCATTTAAGGTTGAAGTCGAAAACCAACTCGACAAAAGAATTAAGAAAGTCAGATCTGATCGTGGTGGTGAATACTACGGTAGATATGACGGTTCAGGTGAACAACGTTCAGGACCATTTGCTCAATACCTAGAGGAGTGTGGAATCGTCCCACAGTACACCATGCCAGGCTCTCCAAGCATGAATGATGTAGCTGAACGACGAAATCGGACTCTTAAGGATATGGTAAGGAGTATGGTTAGCCATTCAACTTTACCAACATAACTTTGGGGAGAAGCATTAAAGACAGCAATTTACATTCTAAATCGAGTACCCACTAAAGCGGCTACTAAAACACCTTTTGAGCTTTGGACAAAGCGAAAGCCAAGTTTAAAACATTTTCATGTTTGGGGGTGTCCAGCTGAGGCTAGACCATACGTGCCACAGAAAAGAAATTAGACTCTAGAACAGTAAGTAGCTACTTTATTGGATATTCTGAGCGATCAAGGGGCTATAAGTTTTATAATCCCAAAATACGGACTATCTTTGAGACGGGAACTGCAACGTTCTTTAAAGATATTGAGTTTGGGGGGAAGAATAAGGTATCTGACATTGTCTTTGAGGAGGAATGTATTCCTACTACTCTTCAAGAGGAAATGGTTTATATTCCTATGATTGCTTCTGATAATGATCAGGATATTATTCATGTTAGTGATCAAGATGCAATACAAGAATAACAAGACATTGTCAGTCAACTCCCAGAAGAACAAACTCAACAACCTCAAGAACCAATGCATGAAGAACAAGTGTCTTTACGTAGATCCACTAGAGAAAGGAGGAGTGCTATTTCAGATGATTACATAGTACTACTTCAAGAACATGAGGAAAATGATGGCATGACGGAGGATGATCCAATCAACTTTCGTCAAGCCATGCAAGATTCAAATTCTCAAAAATGGATTGATGCAATGAATGAAGAGTATAAATCAATGCAAGACAATAATGTTTGGGAACTTGTCCTATTACCAGAAGGTGTGAAACCCATTGGTTGTAAATGGATTTTTAAAACTAAACGGGATTCAAACTGTAATGTGGAAAGATATAAGGCACGTCTTGTAGCTAAAGGTTATACTCAAAAATATGGAATTGACTATAAAGAGACTTTTTCTCCGATTTCAACGAAAGACTCTTTTAGGACAATCATGACACTTGTTGCACACTTTGATATGGAACTCCATCAGATGAATGTTAAGACAGCTTTTCTCAATGGAGACATTGAGGAAACAATCTATATGGTGCAACTAGAATACTTTGTATCGGGAGATCCAAAGAGTATGGTTTGCAAACTTAAGAAGTCCATCTATGTGTTAAAGCAAGCGTCTCGTTAATGGTACCATAAATTTCATCAAATAATCATCTCATTTGGATTTGAGGTGAATGTAGTAGATGATTGTGTGTATCATAAGTTCAGTGGGAGCAAACATATTTTCCTGATTTTATATGTTGATGACATTTTGCTTGCCACAAATGATATAGGTATGTTAAACGATACCAAGAGATTTCTATCTAGATATTTTGAAATGAAAGATCTTGGTAATGCATCTTTTGTATTAGGAATCCAAATACTCCGAGATCGTTCTCAAGGTATTCTTGGATTATCACAAAAGAACTATATCGATAAAGTGCTTTAAAGATTTGACATGCAAGATTGCAAACCAGGAAACACCCCAGTCTCTAAAGGAGATAAGTTTAGTCTTAAACAATGCCCTAAAGGAAGCCTCGAGACTCAAGAAATGCAAAAAATTCCCTTTGCTTCGGGAAGTCTTATGTATGCTCAAGTTTGTACACGTCCGGATATTGCGTACATTGTTGGAGTGTTGGGCAGATATTTAAGCAACCCAGGAATGGATCATTGGAAAGCAGCAAAGAGGGTAATGAGATATTTAAAGAGAACTAGTGATTACATGCTCACATATAAGAGATCAGATACTCTTGAGATCGTGGGATATTCTGACTCTGATTTTGCTGGATGCCAAGATAGCATGAGATCCACTTCAGGCTATGTTTTTCTATTGGCTGGCGGAGCTATCTCTTGGAGAAGTGCCAAACAGGCATTGACAGCTTCTTCCACCATGGCAGCAGAGTTTATAGCATGTTTTGAGGCATCTAATCATGGAATATGGCTGAAAAATTTTGTCTCTGGGCTGTGCATTTTGGGAAGGGTTGAAAAACCATTGAAGTTATTTTGTGACAATAAATCAGCTGTATTGTATTCCAACAACAATAGGAGCTCGACAAAATCGAAGCATATCGATATCAAGTTCCTTGTTGTGAAAGAAAGAGTACAAAGTGGACAAATTTTGATAGAACACATAGGTACAAACTCCATGATAGCAGATCCTTTGACGAAAGGACTACCACCCAATGTCTTTTATGAGCATACCACTCATATGGGTGTTATTCAGTTTGGTAAAATTTAGATTCAGTGGGAGTTTGTACTATATCTGTTTTCTATATATGTTTGGTTATGTCTCTGAAACTTATGTATTTAGAGATTTTCTGATCAGATATAAAGTTTAATGTTTACTTCATTCCACTTTGTATAACTAAAGTTAAAGTTTTGATCTCACTTTGGTTAAGGAGGACCAGTTGAAAATTGACATGAATAGATCACCTTGCATGTAATTTTCATGCCACAAATTCATAATTGATCTATGTCATTTGATTATATTGATATATGTGACCATTGATAGTTTAGTTGTGAAAAATACAACGAAGACTGCATTGATCCTATGTCTATATAATTAATGGACGAGATTGTTAAGGAAGCCCTATGGTTATGATGACAAAAGTTTTGAGCTCACTAAGGTTAACACATTTATAAGTTTACGCATATGGCCCAGTGGGAGATTATTAGAATTTTAGGGCCATAATGTAATTATAAATGTTGTATGGTCATCAATTAAATAAGTCAAAAATATTGTGATCTAAATTTTGAAATTATGTAATTTGACTTAAGGGCTTAATTGTTATGAATAAAACATTGTGGATACCATGTGTTAATTCTAATTTGTTGAGTGGCCAAATTAGAAAAAGGCAACCTTTGGATTCTATAAATAGGAGGTTATGGTCCCAGTTTGCAGACGATGCTTTTGTTTTGTTTCCCATCGACAAAACTCTTCGGAAACCTAAGGAAATCTGCAGATTGAAGATCATCTCCGAGGATCGATTGCAAGCAATGGATTCCGGTACGTTTCCGCAACTTTGGTTAATCATCATGCTTATTATTTCTTAAGAAGTGGAATAGAGATATTGTTTATCAAGATCTCTCAACTTAAGATTTATTTACTACATAAATACCCGAATAAGTTTTGATATGGTCAACCGAGTTAAAGTTAAGTCATGTTGGTATTTAATTCCTGTGTCTAAATGTGTAGGAGCTTAGGAACATAAAAAAGTCGAGCAGAAAGACGCAGCTGTTTAAAAGGATGACACGGGATGGGAGCCGACGGGTTCGGTGCATCCGAGAGACACAGAGATATGCGGAAGAGTATGCTGGTGGAGCGAGAAGGATGCACGTGACGTCTAAGGGACAAGAAGTCGAAAGAAAGCACGCTCGAGGATAAGTTAGGAGAAGGATTCAGGTGAGCCCAGCTTTGGAAGACACGAGATCACCCAAAAGCCCAATGCCAGAATACTGGTCAACAGGCTGTTGACCAATCAACCTGGGCACCCGAGCCAAACTCGGGCGCCCGTGAATGGGGGCGCCCCTATTGACTCGGGCGCCCGTGTGCCCATTCATCCTAGCCGTTCCGTAGCTATTGCAACGTGTGGATAAGCATTAACCACATGTCAGACACCCGTATACACTCGAGCGCCCGAGAAGAGTTATGTCAACACTTCGATAAAGTTTCACAAGGACTATAAATAGACCCTTGAACTCGGTTCATTTGATCAATTCACTTGTAATGAAATCTTTTATTGTTATTTTCGTTCTTTCTCTGAGTTCTTAATTGTGTAAGAGACTTCTTCACCTATAAAGAGTATTTTAGAGATTGTGCTATATTTGTCTTGAATTAGCAACCTTTCTGATTGCAAACCAAGTAATTGATTGTGCCTTTGTCTTTTTAGTTATTTGATTTTAATATTATTGTTTTACTTGTGTCCTAATCTCTATCTTTGTTAGCAAACAAAAGATCAAATTTTATTTTTCAGGGGTAATTCATCCCTCTTTTGTCAACCACATGATCCCAACAATATATAATTTTTATTTACTATTTCTAAATAATTTTTATTTAATATTTTAAATAATTATAATCTTTAATTTAATTTATTTATATTTTTAATTCATACATTAATTAACTTATTATTTTTAATTTAATTTATAACTTTCATTTAATATTTTAAATAATTATGATGTTTAATTTAATTAATAAATTAATTAACATGACTTTTAATTTAATTTAATTTATATTTAATATTTAATTAATTTATAAATTTTAATTTAATTATAGACATATATATATATTTAATTTATCAAATATATTTATTTTGAAAAGAAATGAATACAACTTTAATCATTACTATTTATTCATGAAATATAATATTGTAATTAATTTATTTGAATTCATTTTTTAATTGTTTTGAAAAGTTAAATATGTAATCATATTGCATCATTTATTGTTGACTCCCCTCCCAAAGAAAAATAATAGATTTAAAAATACAAATTTGCTCTTGAACTAAAACCCTCGAACCTCACCTCTATACTCATTTTAACTTTTTAATTAAGTTTTTTTGAGCTTATAAAGATTTGAAAAAGCTAGCATTAATAAAACTGATATTAGCCAACTCGTCTAATTCAACTGGGAATTTGATGAGCCTAGTTAACTCGTTTAGGATCAAGTTAATCTAGATCTCTTCAATCATTGGATCGAGTAGACCTTTGGATGCACGAGTAGGCCGAATTGAACTAGATTTGTTTGATTGCGTCAGTCGATCAAACATAATTGAATGGTGAATTCAACTAGTTTGATGATTCCTTAATCATGTAAACTAGTTTTTTCCCCCTTTCTAAGGGCATCTACAACGGTTATAACGCTCGATTAGCGCACCGTCCGCATTAAAATCATTGTGGCGAGCGCATTAATGCGCTGACGCGATGAACACGTTCAGATGTTTGAACCCGTTCATCGCATGTGACATGACATCCTCCAATTGGGGGCACCCATAATCGATTAGGGAATTGATTACGGATATTCCCAATCAATTGGGGATGACCCCCCCCCCCCACAAATCGATTGAGGGGCAAATTTGGCCCCCCAATCGGGCAACCCCCAAATCGATTGGGGGGGGGCTGCCCCGCACCCCCAATCGATTGGGGAGATTTTTAGAACATCTTTGAACTGTAATTTTAATCGATTGAGGCTATCGTAATCGATTAAAAATGGATAACGGTCATCTAAACGGGGTTGAATGTTAAATTTAAATTTTAATTAATGATAAATATATTTAAAATTATTATTGTTATTTATTTTAAATAATAATTATTTAAATTGGTAAATGAAATTTAAAATAAAAAATATATAGGTAAGAGAATGAATATGTGAGAGAACGTATATGTGAGAGAATGTGTATGTGACATGTGGATCTCACAAATAATGGAGGTTTGAATGTTAAACAAATGTGAGAGAATAAAGATATTAATATTAATGTGTATGTGGCATGTGAGTCTCATAATTTTTGATGAGGTGGTAAGTGTTATAATGTTAAAGGAGTTAAACGGTTGTGGATGACTCGACAAATTTTGATTCTCCTTTTCTATAATTGCATCACATCATTGCCTGTCTGACAAATTATAGCTCAACACCTTCGATATTTACTATCTAGAAAACAAGGTGTCTACCTAACTTCAAGTTAGCTAACAACCCCGTGCAGAACTAGACGGTTAGCTAGCGGAGATTGTTAGATATGGATGTATAAAAGAAGCTGCCGGCCTTGTTATTTCAATCAAAGCCAGCTCGTTTAGTAACTGGCCTCCAGAGCTTTTCTAAGTCTTCCTTTTCATCAGCCATGGAAGGAAGCATCGGCAGCCCAATAGACAGCGGGTATTTTCCAATTCATCTCACATGATTTATTATTTTCAAGGTCCGTCTCTTATAGTCCAATGTAACGATGTTTAGTTGCAGGATCGCAGTGGTTTCTGGAGGCAACAAGGGCATCGGACTGGAGATATGCAGGCAATTAGCGTCCAGCGGAGTCAAGGTGATACTGACAGCCCGAAAACAGGCACTGGGGATGGAAGCTCTGGAGAAACTGAAAGAATCTGGACTATCGAATGTAATCTTTCACCGCTTGGATGTGACTGATGCCTCCAGCATCGATTCGTTGGCCGACTTCATAAAGATTCAGTTTGGAAAACTCGACATCCTTGTAAGCAATCCAACTTCTCTTCGACATTAATGTTTATGGGCCATGAAAAAACGACAATCAAACTGTCTAATCTACAGGTAAATAATGCTGCAGTTGGAGGATTGACTGTAGACTTCAGTGCTCTCAAAGCATCGAGACCCACGGATCATGAGGTATATATGTCGATTTGTATGGTGTTTATAGAATTAACAATTTGACCAGATTATTTAACATGATTCTTCTTCTCTGTTTTCGACAGAATGAACGAGACACAGGTGAAATACCTGAGTGGCTTCAGCCACATGTCGTGCAGACTTACGAAATGGCAGAAGAGTGTTTGAGGACCAATTACAATGGCATTAAAGCTGTCACAGCAGCATTGATTCCGCTTCTCCAATCATCTGTGGAAGGAAGGATCATCAACGTCTCATCCACCTTGGGGCAGCTCAGGGTACGTACTCTTTTGCTCTACTTGAATTGAGCTTCAATTAATCACAAGTAAATCGTTCTTAATAAGCTTCCTATCTATATATATGCCTCGCCTTGCAGGTTATTTCAAACGAAGAGCTTCAGAGGGAGCTGTCGGATGTGGATTCCCTGACAGAGGAGAGGCTGGACGAGGCGATGCAGCTGTTTCTGAAACATTTCAAGGATGGCGAGTTGAGGAACCATGGTTGGCCAACCATGGCGGCTGCATACAAAGTCTCTAAAGTGCTCATCAATGCCTACACCAGGGTTCTTGCAAAGAACCACCCGAGCTTATACGTGAACTGTGTGAATCCTGGCTTTATCAAGACGGACTTGAATTACAACAGCGGGATCTTGGGTGTTGAAGAAGGTGCCAGAGGACCAGCGCTGTTGGCGCTGGGAGGCCATGGAAAAGCCACCGGTCTTTTCTTTGATCAGGATAAGGTTTCAGACTTTTGAGCTGTGGAATCAGCGTGTTGTTCTTGATGATGGAGCTTGTAATTGATATATATGACAACTATATAGAAAACTTATAAGCTTCCGGGGTTATGGTGCAGCGATATGACGATTAATCATTATTTCAGACATTCACGGTTTGATCTCTAGTTATGACGTATTTGTAAAAATGCTTTCTCTAAATGAGACGCGAACCCTGAGACGTTGGGCTTCTAGACCGCCCACCGCAAACCATTTGATTTACCCTAGCAGTCGGTGGCAAACTTCCGTGGGGACGGATCGGTCGCCCGAAGTTGGAAAAATCTCGTTAATCATTTTTTTACAAAGCATGCATTAGGGAGCCTAGGGCTATGGTGCAGCGGTAGAGTTACTAGTTGCTGTTTCAGACATTCACGATTCAATCCCTAACTACAGTATATTTTACAGAATTTTTTTTCTCCAAATGAGACGCGAACCCTGAAACGTTGAGCTTTTAGACCGTCCACCATAAACACTTCCCAATTTATCTTGATGATCGGTTAAAAAACTTTTATAGAATCGGATCGATCATCCCAGATTCATCTGCTATTTGGTCTAATATTTTTTTTTCAAAGCATAGTAATTTTCAAATTGATCGAAAATGAAGAATTATTTAAATATTTATTAAAATAATTAGATTTTTTTTAATAATTAGTGTAACTATCATCTAGTAATTAAGTCCTTATTTAATTCAATTTTATTTAATTTATAACTTTAGAAAATAAAAATTAGCTAAAAATATCTATCATATTAGTTAAAGGTCCAATCTGCCACATGTAATATGAACTCGAGGGTATGTCCGTAATTTCAGTGGTTTCCTTGACCTAACAAGTAAACGACGAGAAATCCCGCAGGCATTCCGCTATTTCCTTCCTGCAGAAGCTTCGTGCTTCGTGATGCGTCGAGAGAGGGTCCAGTTCCCCTTCACGCGGTTGAATCAAGGAATTCTATGTCTTGTTTGCTTATTTGGATCTAAACTCTAGATTTGGTCGCAGCTTCTCAGTCTTTACGTGTATTTTTTGATCTCTCGTTTTTTTTTTCGGAGAGATCTTCTCAAAATTGTTCTTCGATTCGTCGGACGCCGCGTGGGAGAATCGCTTAGGGAAGTGTGAGATGAACCCTCGAGGTAGGTTTCCTCCCCCCGGCATGGGAAACGTCCGAGGGAGTAGCGGGGGCGCAAACCCTGGTTTCTATCCGAGGAATCCTCAGCAGCAACAGCAGTATGTGCAGCGGAACCAAGTTAATAGGCAACCAAACCCGCAGTTCCAGCATCAACATCAGCAGCAGCAGCAATGGTCGCT
This sequence comes from Boesenbergia rotunda, assembly GCA_024364735.1. NCBI lineage: Eukaryota > Viridiplantae > Streptophyta > Magnoliopsida > Zingiberales > Zingiberaceae > Boesenbergia > Boesenbergia rotunda. The sequence continues at coordinate 370,591 of JAGFNQ010004668.1, forward strand.
GAGGAACCATATGGAGGTTGATTCTAGCGCAGGGGAATTAGCGAAACGCGTTCAGTCTGAGGCCATTGGTTCCAGGTAAATCGAACAGTGAGCATCACTGAGTTAAATTCTGGTTTTGGGTCCCTTTCACAATCCTTGCCAGTGTTGATATTTGCAATTACGTGGAGAACCAGATAATTATCCAGTGATATCTGTAACACCCTTGCTGTTTTGGTGCAGAGTGGTAGAAACTGTAGTCCATTTTCTTTATTTTGGAAGTGAAATCAGCATGAAGGGTGTGGTGGATTTAATTTCAAAATCCAAGCAAAATTCTGGCTTAGGCTTGTGTGTTAATGGTCTAAATTAATTGACATATTTCCTCCTGAATTTCACCCTTTTTTTTCAACCTACCCAGATATAATAAATAGTCATACGTAATTTTGTTAACAGAACCCTTACTGTTCACAACTCTTCTTGCAACTTTCTTAGAGTTATGATAAGGCTTGGATACTTATTCAGATTAAGCTCTGAAATATTTGCTTTTTTACTAATAAAGTTATTTGATCTAGACTAGATTTTGAGAAAAAACCAACTTCTGGGAAGTCGAGTGTAGAAAGATTTCTGATTATAGTGAAACAAGAGATTTCTCTATCCTCCTCCTTAGAAATTCATAAGAGTACAAGTACCATTCCACCAATTCAGTTATTTGATGTAACTAAGTATACAATTTTAAATAATTGGGACTGAAGCATTATGCTGTAATTCAATGTTCTTTGATGTAATAACCTCTTTGAAAACCTTAGGCATCATGTTTTGAATCACCGTACTTGATGCTACACGAGCGTATCATCATCTTAGATCACTTTTGCACTCCTAAACTGAAGTTCTCTTTGCTCTCCCTTTGCCACTTATTTCAACTCTAATTAATTAAACTAGTCTAACTCTATAATTTATTAATCAAACATGTTCATACTGGCCAACATATCTTCTATGATTTCATCATCTTTTGGAGCTACACTTAGTTGCTCCCAGATAAAAGAGTATTTGACTTTTCCCTTTTCCATTTACCCACACATCTATTGTAGCAACCATACCTCTGCCACAATGGCGTCATGTAGTTGGTGCACATTATTTAGACAAGTAGATTTTGTCACTTATTTAATTTATTAGAAGGGAAGTCAATTTATGTTATAACAATAGCAAGGATGTAAGCACTTATTTTTCCATCTTTCTAGTTAATTTTTATGTCGATAATTTCAGTTCCCAAGATTGGAAGGCACAATTAAAGATTCCACCTCCTGACACACGCTACCAGACAGAGGTAAAATTTCTTTTCGTCTCTCTGTATGATTTGGAAATTGTATATTAACTTTTTACCTTGTTCATCTCTCAAGTCAATAAATGTCTGTTAACGTAATCCAACCAGCTACTAGTATGATTAACTAAGGCTAAACAGGTATACGCTGCAAAGCTTTGTATTAGAAAATGCTAACCTCTTACAGGTGCATATTCATGTATAGTACTGTCTATATTTGGACTCTGCCTTTTGTTTTTCCGGTTCAAAATGTAGTTAATACATGTATCCCTTACACCATGCTTCATATTTATATTGTCACCTATAACTTTTATCAGAACATTTTTTTAGTTTTAGGTCTTGTTTTTTTTTTCTATTTGGATAAAGAATCACATTTCATTAAGATTGCTAGATCAGTGTAAAAGTTTCTTTTGCTAGTGAATTTGACCATGAATTTTAGATAATTTGGTGGTTATCTTTTGGTTGACAAGTCATATTTGTATAAGATTGTCTATGTCGAATATGATTGTGACAATACACTTGCTAGGATGTAACTGCGACAAAAGGAAATGAGTTTGAAGACTATTTTCTGAAGCGAGAACTTCTTATGGGCATATATGAGAAGGGTTTTGAAAGGCCTTCACCTATTCAGGAAGAAAGCATCCCTATTGCACTTACTGGCAGTGACATTCTTGCCAGAGCTAAAAATGGAACTGGAAAGACAGCTGCATTTTGTATTCCTGCACTTGAAAAAATTGACCAAGATCACAATGCCATTCAAGGTTCTCTCTCTCTCTCTCTCTCTCTCTCTCTCTCTCTCTCAGACGCTATAGCTGTGCTTTGATAACCATACACCACTATAGCTGTGCTTTGATGTTTTATTTAATCAAGTGTGAGCACTAGAAATTTGTTGTTTATCCTTGCTCGCCTTCACGTTTTTTGTGCTCTTGAGTCTTGAGCATCACTTATCTGAAGTGTGTCTGTATTCTTTGTGTGCTGATTTGCTAAGGTGATATGCAAAATTATCATCATTTCTGCTAGGCTGTAATATGATGTTATGATCATTTTTCTATACTGTTTTTTTTTTTTCAAATTCAGACATTTTTTATGCATTTTATACTATACCTGATCTGCAACGTTATCTCAACTCAAGATGGTAATGTGCATTGGAGACATGCTCATTTCTTGAGCTGCATTGTTTGTATGTATGAAAATGCCCTTCATGCACAACACAATGTTAGCTTTGTGTTCTGAGTTATAATTTTTTGGTGTCCATTAATGGGTAATTATTTTGTATACAGTTGTTATATTGGTTCCAACAAGGGAATTAGCTCTTCAAACATCTCAAGTTTGTAAAGAACTTGGAAAACATCTGAATATTCAGGTTATGGTAACTACTGGAGGAACTAGCTTGAAGGATGACATTATGCGTTTATATCAACCTGTCCACTTGCTTGTTGGAACTCCTGGTCGAATACTTGATCTTGCAAAAAAAGGAGTTTGTGTTTTGAAGGACTGTTCAATGCTTGTCATGGATGAGGTAATATTTTGATGCTTGATCTTGCTGCACTAAATGAATTGACCATGTTTGCTTCAGTTTGGAGCATGTTAATTACATTGTTCTTTGGTTCCTATATCTATAACTGGTATTCTATTGTTTGTTAATCGTATATCTAGAATATGCTTCTCATGATAGTCATTTTTGAGTCTGTCCTTTTTGTCCTATATTCTGATGAAAGGACAATTTTTTATTATTTCACAGGCTGACAAACTTCTCTCTCCAGAGTTTCAACCATCAATACAGCAACTTATTCAGTTTCTTCCTGCTAATAGACAAATTTTAATGTTTTCGGCAACCTTTCCTGTTACTGTTAAGGATTTTAAAGACAGATACCTACCAAAACCATATATTATCAATCTAATGGATGAACTCACACTGAAGGGAATAACACAATACTATGCTTTTGTAGAAGAACGGCAGAAGGTCCACTGCCTGAATACTCTTTTTTCAAAGGTTATCCTCAATTTGGACTTTTTTGTAGTTCGAAATTCTCTCTATGTCTGAAAATGACAGATTTACCTGTTTTGGCAGCTTCAAATTAATCAATCTATTATATTCTGCAATTCTGTGAATCGGGTGGAGCTCTTAGCAAAGAAAATCACTGAATTGGGTTATTCATGCTTCTACATTCATGCTAAAATGTTGCAAGATCACAGGAACCGTGTCTTCCATGACTTTCGCAATGGTGCCTGCAGGAACCTTGTTTGCACAGGTATCTTGTTTGCAATAGTCTTTTTTAGTTTTTATATGGAGTTGATCATTCATATTGTTATTATTATGCCTGCAAGTCTGCAACTATGTCTGTCTTCTTGCAACTCGTGCACAACCAATGAGGCTTCAGTCTTATTAATCTGTGCATAGGTATTAGTTGAATAATGTCTCATGAAGATATTGTTACAAACATAATGTCTTTGGGTTATTACTCTGAGCATCGGTATTAATTGAATTGATGAGACTTTGGATGTTGTCAAGATTTAAGTTTTTTTATTTTTTTTAATGTAATAAATGATTGAATGAGTCAATTTGGGAGGTGAGGTTCCAATGTTTTCACTAAATTTTATTTATTTTTCAGGTGCAAATTCTATATAAGTGCATAACTTGTAAAGTGATTTCAAGTTGCGACTTAACAATTTAGAACTATTTTCTCTCTTGCTACTCCCTTATTTTCTCCTTCCTCTCTCACCCTCTTTACTTCTCCTATTCTCTAATCTCCACAATTGATTGTAGATTACCGTAAAAATGCAATGACAGGATAAGTTCCATTCTGTGTTTCCTGGTTACTATAAGGATCTTGTGAGGTTATATTACTGGACAATTGGGGCACATGGATTGTTTTTATTTTATTTTTCATACCGTAATCTTTCTTGTTCCTAATTGTAGTCCTTGAGCTGAACGTGCAGATTAAAATTTGTTACTAAATTGGTTATAGCTTTAGTTGATTTAGATGAAAATTTTTAGATTTGAGAATATGCCCATTTTTCAATTGCTTCTCAGTGTTAATACACTTGCTTGTTAGTTTTGAGTTTTGGCAAGTTTGAAAATTTTCTGCATTTTTCTAGTTATAATACATTTGTATAGTAATTGTTTTTTGAAATTACGTGCACATCTTCACTCAGGCAAGCCTAGTGCTTCATTCAGTTTAGCGCTTTCATGCTATAGAGAAAATGCTTATGATTCTCAAAAACACTTGTTTCTTATTTTTGTGCACAGTTGCACATAAAAAAAAATGATTAACGATGTTTTTCCAACCTCGGGCGACCGGCCTGGCTCTACGGAAGTTTTCCACCGGCCGCCAGGGTAAATCGGGAAGCACTCGCGGTGGGCGGTCTAGAAGCCCAGCGTCCCAGGGTTCGCGCTCCATTTGGAGGAAAAATTTCTGCAAATACGCCGTAGCTGGGGATCGAACCGCGGATGTCTGGGATAACGACTAGTTGCCCTACCGCTGTATCATAGCCCCGGGGGCGCATAAGCTACTGAGTGGGGTTGTTTATCACATTGCTCCCTTTTGTATAAGATTCAGCAACCATTTTAATTTTTTGCTGTTTGCGTGTTTGGTTACTAGCAATCATTACAACATCGATGTTCATCACAGGAAAAGATACTATTGAACAAGTGAAGACATATGTACCATGCAATTCGATAGACAAGCATACAATTGGAGAGCAACTAGGAGAAAACTCTTCTTCTAGTTGCCTTCCATCAATATACCATCTTATTTTACCTTCCCTGGTGTAGTGTCTTGTCCTCTTTTGCCTTCATGTTGTCATTCTTGATGAGGAACTTGCGGTCCAATTACCTTGAGAATGGGTTGTGAGGCAACTGCAGGGCGGAAGTTTTCATTGGGTTATTGGATAATCTGCTATTTCTTGACTGAACAACCAGATTGTCCACTGATCCTAGAACTACTCATTTAATGACATGGACTAATTGCTTAGAAATGATTGTGTTTGATATCTTGCTCTTAGAATATTTCTTGTGACATTTTTGGCTGTTTTTGCAGATCTCTTTACCAGAGGAATTGACATTCAAGCTGTTAATGTTGTCATCAATTTTGATTTTCCAAAGAACTCTGAAACATATCTTCACAGGGTATGATCTTGATACTTGTTTGTTTATGTTAATTGGAAATATTTAGAAACATGAACTTCTCAATTGCATTTCGTTAGTTTAAATAGAAGCAGAAGTTTAGAAAAATGAGCTACTATCTAATTTAGAAGTAAGTTCAAATAGAAGCAAAAATTTAGAAAAGTTAGCTACTATTGTGAGGTTCTTTAATGTACCCTATTTTTTTTTTTTTTAAAGAAAATGCCATTTTGCTTTGAGACAGAAAAAGTGAGGTTTATGTTATCTTTCTTCAATTTATCTGCCCTTCCAATTTACTGAACTTGATTCATCATCTACTAAATTTTGCTTCCTGACTTCATGCATTAGTGTGCCTTTTGTATCACAAATAAATTCCTCTAGGCTAACAATTGGCTTATTTCAGGTTGGTCGGTCAGGAAGATACGGTCACCTTGGTTTGGCTGTCAATCTTATTACCTATGAAGATCGTTTTAACTTGTATGATTACTTGTCAATCCTCAAATGTTATTCCATCTTTTTAATTTTAATTTTTTCATTGTTTTCCTATTCCCTGATATTGGAAGAAAAATTGCTTTCCTACAGGCATCGGATTGAACAAGAACTTGGAACTGAGATAAAGCAGATTCCTTCACAGATTGATCAGGCTATATACTGTCGGTGAACAGCAGCAGTTATGTCTTTCTTGGTGAATAAACTACGTGGCTACTTGTATATTTTGGCACATCAAGTATGAACTCTCACACTTTTTCTATTCCTCAATTCATCTTAACCTAGACTTTACTGGTGTTGGCATTTGAAAAATGTGTCAAGCTGTCTACAACTATCATTTTATTTTGTGCCATGGTGCCCCTATTACGAACAATGCAAGATGATAAAAAATCTTTTTGTCTTATAAGGTATAAATTTGGTTAAAACTACCTAAATTTCTTTTGCCTTTGCCTTCTTGTCCGTGTCAAATTCTCTTCAACACTTTTATTGATGCCATATTGCCTGTCACGTTTCAGCCATTATTTCAGTTTTGGTCTGATATTGTCTGCTTGGATTGCAGCTTAGGTGTGATTCATCTATTTATTTCATAGATACGTTAGGGATATTCTATAGACCATGAAAACACGCTAGTTATGAAAGTGGTAGATTCAGATCTAATGCTGATATTTAAGACTGGAAGTAATTAAAAATAAGTTTGCTTTGGCAGGAAGGGGAAATATGAAGATTTTAGAGAATGAGGACGAGGTTACCTTGAATTTTTTGCCCTTTGGGTTTTGGTTCTCTCTCAACATTAGTGATAGTTGTATGGTTCCTTTCTTAGTTCTGAGAACAGTAGACACTGATAGAATTTTGTCGGGTGTATGTTGTTTGGTTCAAGCCAAACCAGAATTTTTGGTCTGATTCAGTTTATATGTTTACCAATTCAGTTCATATTGATGGAAGCATACTATGACTGTTCGCTCACTAGTTAATTATAAATCAAACTAAACCAAAACTAGATATTTTCTAGTTCAGTAAAATGTGTTTTGGTTTTATTAATAATATTTGTAAAAGTATTTAAGAAGATAAAAATATTTGTAACATAATGGTGTCTTTTATTGATATCATGGCTATTCAGCCAATTTTTTATGTTTTGATTTTCAGCATATCCAGTGTGCCTTATCTGACTTGTTCTTCTGTGAATATACATGCAGGATTCATATTGTCACCTTGTATGTGATACCCAAATGGGATCGGAAGTCAAAGTGAATTTTATGATCATCTAAAATCGTACTATAGGTTATTTTCTGGTACCCGTTTGGTAACTTCCAATCATTATTGTTATTTTGTATGTTGTTATACCCGTAAGTAGATACCCATAGCACGCATATTCGACAAGGCATTGAATTGTCTGCACTCCTGCTCCTAGTGCCAGCGAGCAGATGATTGTTATGGCTTCATGCTATCCCCTCGAATGTGACAGTTCAAGATTGCAAAGTCGGATTGCAGTGTGCAGTGTTACAAAATGTTGCATTTTGAACACTAATGCGAGCTTGTTGTCCATAAGTTGATGCCATAAACTGTGGCTATACTGCTTTTGCATTGTATTCCTGTATATTGTTTTTTCTAATACTTATCAATTAACTATTGGAACACCATATTTATATTATTCACTGCTATTGCCTACTGCCATTGCGGACGAAAGCCTTTGATTTACTAGTTGGAAATGAGAATATCAAATATTTCATTTATATCATTTCATTTTGTTTGTAATTGTGTTTAATGACAATGCTTTTCCTTAGTCAAAATCGGCGATCTCCACTCATTTCCCGCGACGAAAGCCTCTCGTATTTACTAATTTGAAATGAGAATATCAATTACACCATTTATATCATTTCATTTTGATGACATTAGACAAGGCTAAATTTCACTTTACAAAAATATAATAAAAAAACGGAGAAAATAGAAAAAAAAAAACACACAGCTAAATGCTCTTTGATCTCTGCCTTGGTCAAAAACAGGCGATCTTACTCGGCTTGACGTAGCCATGCAATCCATGGGCATACTACGAAGGATCATACCAACTTAACTCTTGAGTATGTCAAAAACCATATCAACTTAACTTTCGATTAGTAATTTAATCAAATGTGTCACATATTTAATTTATCGATGTTGTGAATTATATAATCATGGACAAAGTCAATAGACACATTTAAAATATAATATCATGGTACATATTATTTATAGATGATATATTTTGATAGACGAAATATACGAAAGAGTAAATAATAAATTAGAATTTTGATGGGAAATTTTAAAAGTGAAAGATTTTAGACTTAGTAGAGTATAGACAGAATATTAGACGAATATATAGAATTTAAGTTTAACAATATTAGATGTAATGAAATAATTATTAAAATAGGAGATGGTGAATGATCTAAAACTGAGAGTTTTAAGTATTTAAGATCAGTTTTGTAAAGTGATAGAGAGATTAAGAGAGATGTCTTACGTAGAATATAAGTAGGATGGTTGAAATAGAGGTTAGCGTCCGGTATTTTATGTGATCGTAAAACACCTCTAAAACTTAAAGTGAAGTTCTACAAAATGACAGTTAGATCTGCTATGCTATATGATGTTTAATGTTCGGCTATAACTCGGGCACATAAGCAAAAGATAAAGTTGTAGAGATGAGGATGTTAAGGTGGTTGCGTGGATATATGAGGATAGACAGAATGAGGAATGAGAATGTTAGAGAGAAAGTTAGAGTTGAATCTATTTAGGAAAAATTTCAAGAGACACGTTTAAGATGATACAGACATGTACTTAGACGATCAATAAATGCTCCTATTAAGCGATGTGAAACTATAATAAATACGTATATTAAACAATAGAGAAAAAGCCAAAAAAGGCTTGATTAGCAACAATAAAATAAAATAAATTTTATTTAAATATAGATGATAATATAATAGGGAACATAGCCTAATGACGTAGAAAGATCCATATAGCCGATCCCGCTTGGTACGATAAAACTTATTTATTGTTGTTATTATTATTGTGGATTACATAATTTTTCTATCCCATCAAATTTAATATTACGGTCAATTTCTTAATTATTGCATTATAATATGTATTTAATTAACATTATTTTAATTAATATCTCTTTTAACTTGTATTGATCGACATTATTTTGATTAATACCTCTTTTATTGTTGCGTGCTCGAATAGCGGACCCTAGTTATTGAGACAGCTCAATTTATGCAAATCTTTGGTTAGAGAAATTTATGAGACCACAATTATTAAAAAAACATCCAATAATTCTTTAAAAAAATATTATCTCGACAAGTGCATTAAATGAGATAATATCCCATTAATAATTCTTAACATATATTATATTAATTAAATTAGCGTATTAATTAATTTGTTTCTATCGAGAAATCGATTGAAAGCTTATTTATTTTAATCATTATATACATATATAGGAAAATTATATCTCGCTCGATCCCGTGCCCAACTTCCACGCCGGATGAGTATGCGGGGCAGTCCAAAATTGTGTGTGTGGCGCATAGGGAGTTAGGTAGGATACCAATATTTTGCTCTTTTGGATTTGATTCTCATTTATGAAACATAAATTATATATGTTATCAAATATGTCTCAAAAGATAATCATTATGAAGTAAAGTATGAACTTATTTTATATATATATATATATATATATATATATATATATATATATTTTATATATATTTATATATATATATATATATATATATGCTGTGGATCGCATGCGAACTGGTACCTGATCGGCCACCGGAGGTTCGGGAGCATCCCGACGGATTCACCCATACCCGACGGATTCACCCCTACCCCCTAGGGTTCATCGCACCCCACCTGGGTTATAGTTTTGTTCGGGGGCGGCGACCGAAGGCCGCCGTTGGTGTCGAGAAGTCGCAGGTCGTGTGCCTGATCGGCCACCGGAGGCTCGGGAGCGTCCCCGACAGGTTCACCCTACTCCCTAGGGTTCATCGCACCCCCTCGGGTTATAGTTTTGTTCGGGGGCGACGGCCTAAGGCCGTCGTTGGTGTCGAGAAGTCGCAGGTCGTGTGCCTGATCGGTCTGGTGACCGATTAGGCGCCAATCCGTATGCGGTCCGTAACATACGATCTGTAACAGATCATTCCTATATATATATATATATATATATATATATATATATATATATATATATATAATTTTGATGTCTTACTTATTTTATTATGCTCATCTATATATATATATTTTTAAAATTTTCTAATTTAAATATTATAATTCAAATCCTAAATTCTAAGCCATAAATTAAAAAAAAAAATAGATACTTAATACTTAGGGAGTGTTTGGGAGAACTTTTACTTCTTGGAAAGTGATTCTTGTAGAGATTATCTTAAAGTCAGTGAGAAGCTAAAGCATGGAGTATTTGGAAATAGAAGTTAAAAGCTGATACAAGGTAAAATTTTAGTGTTTGGTGAATAATTGTTTCCAAGTTTAATTTTTAGTTAAATGACAACAATATCCTTAAACTATATAAATTATTTTTTTTAATTATCTAAATATAATTTTGATACACCATCAATAATGTTTTATATTTATTATTATATTTTGAATATTATATCAAAATTAATTTTTTTAAATAGTATATATGTTTAAAAAATATATAATTAATAAAAATAAAAATATAAAAAATGACAAATTTATATAAATTTATAAAAAAATTATGAATATATAAATTATATGAAAATATAAAATTTTATTTAAAATTATGGTGGCAATTATGTAAAATGATAAATTATTAAGGGTATAAATGTCTACTTTTAATTCTAGACCATAAGCAAAAAAGCAGAAGCAGAAAAAAATGGAAAATTCTTGCTTCCAGCTTTTGGCTAAAAGTTATAGAAGTTAAAACAGAATCTGGTATTCACAAATACTCAAAAGTACTTCTATGTAGCTAGAATCTAAAAAACAGCTAGCAAAAGCTCTCCCAAACACTCCCTTAGTAAGAGGAGCATCATAAAAATAAATAACATTATATATATATATATATATATATATATATATATATATATATATATATATAGCCATATGTGACTACCTACTACATCAAGGCCACCAACTTCTAGTCGAGTGTTGTTTTGAACGAAAGCGAGAGCTTTAAGATTCGTGTTCGTGCAGCGAGGACAAACAAAAATTTGTGGTCACGATGCACAAGTTTTGAATCTGGTTCTCTGCTCTATAAATAGGTCTCGCTTAGTTGATGCCCGAGATAAATCGAATTTGTTAACCAGTGTGGTTCAAAACCACGTACAGGATGGTGAACGCTGGGTTGCTGATGTCCTGCCTTCGAGGTGGGGAGCTGTTCCATACGCGGAGCCTCTCGCCGCGGCCGCACTACCCTTCGATGCCCAAGTGCCCTAAGCGGAAATCGGCGGAGGCTTCTGGGGAGCCTGGTAATGTGGATCCGGAGGCAATGAAGGGGGCTGGAGAGGAGGAGGAGGAGGAGAAAAGGGTGGCGCTGTTCTCGGTCTTCGGGATGACGTGCGCCGCTTGCGCTGGGTCGGTGGAAAAGGCGATCAAGCGGCTGCCGGGGATCCATGACGCCGCCGTCGATGTGCTGAATGATCGAGCGCAAGTCATATTCTACCCCGCCTTCATTAAGGTGGATTATTTGCTTTTTGAATCTGTGCCCCTGCTTTGAATTTTTTTTTTCTTTCCCTTCTTCCTTTGCACGTACCTGTTGTTTGTTCGATGATTAGGGCTTAAGGACGAGTTATGATAGACGCGACTTCGTTTCTTTGCTAGTTTTGGAGATCATTAGACGCAAATGCTTAAAGGTTTGTTGCATTTATTCATTCATTGGGAATCGTGGCATGAAAATTTTTGGTCTTTTCCGCTTTGTTTTTATGGCAATAAGGGTGGACACACGTCAATTGGATTGAAAAATGGGGTGAAAAGATTAGAAGACATATATCCTTTCCGATTCCGCTACTCCTGTAAGACAAAGAAATTTTAATTTTTCCAGGGAACAAAGTGTTTCTTAAACTAAAAAAGAGAGCAGTGTTTAGTAACGCCAAAGGAAAGTAGGGAAGGTTACGTGCAAGAGATGTATGATTTCTCAGCATGACAAAAGTTACTTTAGTGATGTTGTTCTTGCATAACAATAGCGGAGCGCGAATTTATTGCATGAACAATTGATGCATGGTTGCCATTTGTCGCAAATTTTGACCTAACTTGTCAGATTTACCTTGTTGATTATGCTTGCGTTTTGGTGGAATACTAGTTGATTATTTGGGAGACAAAAAACTATTTATGAAGATATTTGTCTACAGCATTAAAGTCGTCAATACACCAAGATGTCACAGGAAGCTGCAGGTACGAATAGAGAATAATGAAATCGTTAGGAATTGAAAAGAAATATTCTGAAACTGCAGAATAATCTAGAGCCTCTATCATCACTACAGCACGCCTTTATTGCATAAGCAAGTGATGCATGGTTGCCATTTGTTGAGCTGTTGAAGTTATTGTTTCATCTTGAGGGGCAACTGAATGATTGGGGCCAAACCAGATAGGGAGGCTTAAACTGTATGGGTTGTTTGGAGATGTTATTGATGTTGGATAGAAAATCTGCTTATGCGGATCACAATAGTCGGATTTACCTCTGTTGGTCATCCTATAATGTAGGAGCTGTCTCCCCACAGTGTCTTGTTGTCTGCTGGAATAATCTAAACAATTTAATTTCCTGGTTGCAGTTTTTCTCTCAGTGTAGAAATTCACAGGAAATAGTGTTTAGAAGGGAAAAAAAAACCCTGTAACAATCAAAATTAGCTTACGGCATGATATGCGAGCCTAGAATCTGCCTCTACAAGCTCAACAAGGAGTAGCCACCACTTCGATGGGCCCGGGCAGGGTTAGAGGACGGTGAAAACTATCTTTGTAAAGGCTATTTATTGGATTTTTGTCATATTGAAAACTGAGAAATGTGTGGGTCAACCTACTTTACTTGAACATAGTGTGACAACAAACATGACATTGAAGGGCTGGCCCAGAATCAGTGATGCTTCTGGACCACAATGCTTGATTGGCAGTTAGCTAGTCAATATCTTTAGCGTTGTAAATGAGTTTAGTTGAATCAAGTTTTGCTTGATAAGGTAATTGAGCCGAGTCTAAAAATTAACCAAGCTATTAACATGATCATTGAAGCTCAAATTGTTGTTTTTTTTTTAGATCAAACTTGGTTCGATCTAGAACTGAGTTTGATTCATTTAGATGCTATCATGCTCTTAATTCGAGGTAGTGTAATGCTTTTATGTTTTTAAAGTTCTTTGATCAGTGGTGAGCTTGATATTACAATTATTTTATGAGCTTCTTTGTTTATTTGTAGGGTTATTTATAAATTTCATAAGATCTTATTTGATTATTAATAAGCTTAATTTATCACAAGTTTATATAGACAAAACATACAGCATAAATATAAGTTAATGAATCAAAACAATCATATCATTACAAAGAAATGACATTTATAAAATCTTAAAACACCTGTGTTAAATAATATCATAACTAGAATAAATAAATCACCACACAAATATAGAAAAATAGTTATAGAGTATCCGACTTCTGATTTATAACTTTGTAATAAAAATCAAAGTCATAACTTCGTTACAAAATATTACTATAATGTTTTTGAAATTCATAATTTATGTGTCTCTAAAATATAACTTTTTCATCTCTAAAAAGAAACAAAATTAAAGAAAATTTCAATAGATGCACGACAAAAAGGGAGATTAGATACGATTTATTATGATCAATTAAAATTGAATAAAAAATTTACTAGTTGCTGGTCATTCCAATGTTGAAATAAGCCTTGAAACCATATTGAACCTAGGCAATTTGCCAAAAGTGTTTTTCAATCTACTAAGAAAAACTCAAAGCTCATGATAACTTAGTGCAACTTAATTGGGTACTTATCTATACCTCCCACAATCACCTAAAACTTCTTTATGGAACAACCAATGACAAATTTTCCATATGAAAGTTCTAATAGAATAGAAAAACACACCGTATAGAACCATTGCTTTTATTGTATGAAAATGTCTAAGATAAAGTGCACTCTTTCACATCTTCCTTGTAATTCTATTGAGAACAAAAATATCACAAGTTAAACATCATGATTAATAAATTAAGAAAATAAATAATGAATTACTTTTTCTTTTCTTTTGATACCATAAACATGATGAAACCAATCCTCAGCATAAACTAGAATTTGAAATGTCTCAGCTCCTAATGAAGCACAATAATTATCAATTACCCTATCACCAACACTAAAAGTTGACACTGAAGAACAATAATAATGAGAATAGATTTATGTCCCAAGCCATCTTTGACAAAATCTGAAATTTGTGATTGTTTGTTTTCCACCATCTTATATTGCAAAATTAATGCATCAAAATGATTTTCATCTTCTTAACATATATAAACACTATCATCCAAAAAGATATCTAGCTCAACTTTAGCATGTGAAACAATATCAACATTTTTAATAAAATTATCAAACACGGACTGTCACATTGCAATAGTTTTTCTTTTCTCATTACCAGAAAGTAGTGTCAAAATCATCACTATTTGCATCACCATTGATTGCAAGCTGATTTACAAAATAGCTTTTGCCCTGTGATCAACAGTACTATGGGAACAAAGATATTGTTTGGTTAAAAAAATAGAGTCGTCCTTTAGTTAATTGTAATTATTAAGGGCATGTTTTGATAAATTGCCCTTAGCAATTCTATTTCTTAGATAATTTAATTAATTTTTCAAATTTTAGTATTTCTATAAAGCCATAAAATTAATAATATTAAATTCTCTATGGTTTTGATCGTATTTACTTCAATTGACAAATATAATATATATTAGCATGAAATTTTAGTGAGCTCAAATGCAATCAATAAACAAGTTCATAAATGAGTGTCATCATGAACATGCTTCACAAGATTTGTTCGTGGACATTGTATATGAACATTGTTCATGAATAGTAACATTAAGCTTACTCATTTTGTTGTGGAGATAAATGATCTCTTCCCAAGTCTAACATTAAGCTTGTTCAAGAACATTTGGTTTGTTTACAACCTTTCATATCCTAATCTAGATGATAATAAGGGCATTATAAAATAATGTGAATTGTCATTGCAGGATCTGTTTTGAATGCCTGTAGTTATGACAGGATCTGAAATTTTTGCTATTAGATTGGCAGTGGGTAAGAAGAAGCAAACTAGAACTGGCATTGACAGATAGATAAACAGCGGTATGCATGGTGTCAACTAAAATATGGATTTTTTTTTTAACTGGACCATTTAGCCCAGTTCCTTGTGTGCTAGCTTTGGCAATTCTGTAAAGGAAGCGAATGTACAAATGTGCAATTCTATAGAACACTTGAATTTGCTGTTTAGATTGACTACCCTCATCAAATAGATATTTCCTAATGTTGTTTTCGATTTCTGTTATGACAATTGGGGGACGCTTACAAGGTCATCCAACTTCAAATTAATTTTTATGTTGCAGTAAGTCCAATGCTTTTTTCCAGACCAGTGGAATATTATTAATGTTTCCTTAAATCACATTAATTTTACAGGAGGACACAATTAGGGAATCGATAGAAGATGCTGGCTTTGAGGCAGCACTTTTGAAAGAGGAGATGAATGAAAAATCTGCTCTAACATGCAGGTTGCACATAAAAGGAATGACTTGCACTTCTTGCTCAAGGACCATTGAATCTGCTCTGGGAGCTGTTCCTGGGATGCAAAAGGCTATTGTTTCTTTGACAACTGAAGAAGCAGAGATTCGCTATGATCCTAGGATTATAAGTGTCAACCAACTCATGGAGACTGTTGAAGATACTGGTTTTGAAGCTATACTTATTACTACAGGGGAAGATATCAACAGAGTAGAACTCAAAATTGAGGGAACATTTTCTACAAGATACATCTCAATGGTTAAGAACTCTCTAGAGGCACTCCCTGGAGTACACGATACCGACATTGATGCCTTGCTTCACAAAATTACAATATCTTACAAGCCTGATCAGACTGGCCTACGGAATTTTATTGAAATTATTGAGTCTACTACTTCTGGACATCTCAAAGCATCAATATATCCAGAAGTGAGGGGAAAGGAACTTCACAGAAATGATGAGATAAAGCAGTATCATAGATCTTTTCTCTTGAGTTTGGTTTTCACCATTCCTGTATTTCTGACTTCAATGGTGTTCATGTACATTCCTAGCATTGCAGAAATTCTGGATAAAAAAATAGTTAACATGTTGAGCATTGGAGAGTTCTTGAGATGGATTTTATCCACTCCTGTCCAATTTGTAATTGGTCGAAGATTTTATGTTGGTTCATATAAAGCATTGAGGCATGGATCTGCAAACATGGATGTGTTGATTGCTCTGGGAACAAATGCAGCATATTTTTATTCACTCTACTCCGTGTTCAGAGCTGCAACTTCAGAAAACTTTAGGGCAATCGATTTTTTTGAAACTAGCTCCATGCTCATATCCTTTATTCTTCTTGGAAAGTATCTTGAAATTTTGGCCAAAGGGAAGACATCAGAGGCCATTGTCAAGCTGATGGACTTGGCACCTTGCACTGCAACATTGCTTGACTTTGACAGTGAAGGTAGCATAGTAAGTGAAACAGAGATAGATAGTCGACTGATTCAGAAAAATGATGTTATTAAAGTAATGCCAGGTGGAAAAGTTGCTTCAGATGGTTTTGTTATATGGGGCCAGAGCCATGTCAATGAAAGCATGATAACTGGGGAATCGAGGCCTGTTGCAAAGAGGAAAGGTGATATTGTTATAGGTGGTACTGTCAATGAAAATGGTGTGCTACATATTCGTGCTACTCACGTTGGATCAGAAAGTGCCCTTGCACAAATTGTTCGTCTTGTAGAATCTGCTCAGATGGCTAAAGCACCTGTACAGAAACTTGCTGACCGTATTTCCAAATATTTTGTGCCACTTGTAAGTCCTATTCATTTTGGTATGTTATTAATAGAGTACTTCAATTCAATGGTTAAGTCTTCTATGCACTAGGTGAAGTAGAATATCTATGAAATTCTATAGAAAGTTTAGTTGAAACTCATACTAAAATTCACTTGATAACAAAAACTAAAGGGTAATCCGCTCTTTAAGAAACATATAATGTTTACCAGGTTTCACACAGTTACACTTTATATCTCAAATACAATTTTCTTTTAGTCAAAGTTAGCTCCAAAAATGTTGTATGTATAATTTCCTTGGAAGAGTTGTTGTTAAAACTTAAAGATAGTGTTCATAATAAAATAACTCTGCAAATGATCATAGTTGAAATAACCTAACCTTGTTTTTATATATGCAGGTCATTGCTCTTTCGTTTTTAACTTGGCTCATTTGGTTCGTAGCTGGAAAGTTCAATTCCTACCCAAATTCTTGGATTCCTACTTCAATGGATAGCTTTCAACTTGCTCTTCAGTTTGGCATATCAGTGATGGTGATAGCATGCCCGTGTGCACTTGGCCTGGCCACTCCCACTGCTGTCATGGTTGGAACCGGAGTTGGTGCCTCTCAAGGTGTGCTGATTAAAGGGGGACAAGCATTGGAGAGTGCGCATAAGGTATAATATTCTTTATTTCTGCTTGTGACTAAACCTTATCTTATTTTTTGAAAATTCATGGTAGGATATAATTGTTTAAAACACAATGAGATTGAGATAGTATCTATATTTCTGTTTTAATTACAATCATGTAGGATAATAGTGTTGAACGGTGCACTTAAGGTATAATATTCTTTATATCTTTTTGTGACCAAAGCTTGCCTTATTTACTGAATATTCATAGTGGAATTTGATTGTTTAAAACACAAGAGAATGAGTTAATATCTATATTTCTATTTTAAATACAATGATGTAGGAGGTATAATATTCTTTATATATGCTTGTGACGCAACCTTAATATCTATGATTATATTTTAAATAAAGTCATGTAGAAGGATAATTTCATTAATTAAAACAATTCTATCTGCATTGTGGTGTTTAGGTTGTTGCTACATGGTAGGCCTTATGCAGAATTAGTACTTTGCTCTGATACATTAAATTCTAAATCATCTAATGGTTTTATTCCTGTGTTACAGTTATTAATTAAGTAATCATCGTGTCATATTTGTCCCAACTATATCATCAATTAACAGTTATTACTAAACTACAATAGCATATCTAGCATAAGCCTAGAAACCATAATTATCTTCAATAGTGATGGAGCCAAGCAATGAGTTTCAATTTCCAATGTACGCACAATAAGGAATCTCTATATTTTAAATCCGAGTCTTTATTTCTTGCAACAGGACATTCCGTCTTTTGTCTTTGGATTCTTTTGAAATTTGAACAGCTAGTTAGGTTCCTTTTTTTTTTTCTAGTTACATTCTGATTGATACATTAATGTGATTTTACTTTTTTCTTTCTTTTTCAATATTCACAAATCTTTAAAACATGAGAGAACAAATTACTTTGCAGGTGAACTGTATCGTATTTGATAAAACAGGCACACTCACAACTGGACAACCTGTTGTTGTGAGAACACGGCTACTGAAGAATATGGCACTATGTGATTTCTATGAATATGTAGCTGCTGCTGAGGTAAATCTTATCAATTTATTCACAATATGCTGGGTTCTTAGAATAAAATTTAGTAAATCATATAGGGTATATGTTTTCTAGAATGACGCGATGGGAACATCTCTCAGTGAAATAAGGAATCAGCCTCAGGCTGTTACTTCTAGCATATTAAGAGTCGAATTAATTTAGGGGAAACATTAGATAAACATAAGACTAATCATTAGTGATAAAAGGTGCAAGGATCCCATACCAAATTAAAAAAGGTAAGCGCAATGAGTGTGTCACGCCCCGAGAAGCCGCTCGTCCGATACCGACCGGACTGCCACTCCCTCGATCGACGGACAATTCGGAAACCTAACCTCTACGACCATCCCAGATGATTGTACCTCAGCCTATAGGGCTGGAACAACCGTCTGCAATTAACAGAAACGAAAACGACGACAAGGCTGCGTACCGGTACGACTTACGACAAAACCAAAACAAAATCGAGGCCTCCATGGCACACAAAAGTACAACTATCCTGCCGTAAAATAGACGTCACAAAAGAGTATAACATACCAACAGCGGAAATGAAAAGAAATACAATGAATAAAAGAAACGGGTACCAACATGTACCCCAACCAAAAGACAGGCGAAAATCGTCTCGGAGACACATGAACTGGGACAGGCTGCTGAACCATCCAGACGATCATCCTGATAAGAGAAAAACATAGCCAACGGGGTGAGTCGTAAGAACTCAGCGAATACAGTCTAATGTGCATAGGAAGAAATAATAGCAGTAAGTCACCGTCTATCTATCCATCATAGTACTGAAGATAACTGCAGTAAGAAGAAATGCAGAACTGAACCATAAGCAGTAAAAGGACTACATACCTACCTGCGTCGATCCCAAACCCGGTAGTATGCATGTCATCCAGGTGCAACAATCAAGTGCAACAATCACAATCAAATGCATCAATGCACAGTATGCTCATGATGCAGCATGGGTCACCCCTGACGCCTCGGTCAGTAATGCACACGCGGGACCATATGGGTAGGGCTGTGACCTGGTCTTCCCTGCACGAACAGACGGTCGATAATGCACACGCGAGACCGAATGGGTAGGGTCGGAGACCATAAACGTACCCCACCATCGGGCGAAGTAACGCTCTAAACGTCCCTTGCTATCATCGGATAGGTAGGACGAGTAGCAAGTACGACGACCCATCTCAACCTCCAGGGAGTCAAAGGTCATCCCCTATGCTACGTGCAATAATGATACATGTCGCTATCCCATGCATCAACCACTATCTATCCCTACTGTCATCTACATGATATGCAGTAGTCCAGATAACCGGTATGCACCAATACCTAAATCTTAGCGTAAGGTATAAGGTAAACTGTGCATCATCAATCCATACAGAAACAGTAAGCGGTAAAGCTAACAGAAATACAACTACCGAAGCAAAAGCACAGAGATAAAAATATCAGGTATCCCTACTACTAACTATGTCTAGCTATGCATAAACAGAGGTACTCGCCTTGATATGAAGAAGTCCAGGCGTCGAGAACCCCGTCCAAAATAATATCCGCGACGTAGATAGCCGCGACACTCAATATCCTGCATCAAATACCAAATCATTTAGCCAAATATAACTTCTAATTTAATTAGGATTAATCCTAATCAATTAATCCTAATTAAACACCCATTCGATTAATTAGGATTAATTATAATTAATAAATCAATTAACCCTAACTTCTTAGCCCATTTATTAATTAGGGTTAATTATGATTAATTAATCTCCAATTAATCCCCTAATTCTAATCAACCATCACTACTGATTCAACCAACCGAAACCTTCCAAAACAAACTCAGATCCCAACCCAATCCTAATCACAGCTTGATTCCAATAGTTTATCCGCATCATGATCAGAGTAAAATAAACACCTTACCTCAGTTCGTAGGCCTTCACAGCAACAACAGATGAGGAAAACCGATCCCTAGTCCAGTTTCAATTCCTGAATCAACCTGCTATTACACATAAGGGTCAATCTATGTTCCACTCGCCAAATCCAATCCTTCAACTCTGAGTCTGAAGCAAATATCAACTTACCTCAGATCTGAAGCTCGGGGCAAGACCCAATTCAAACACATTCCCCTAATCGAGCTCCAATTGTTTCTCCTCACAGCAATATCAACTCCCCCCTGTGAACCCTAGATCAGTTCCAAGGGAGTCGAAACCCAATCTCCACTAAGGACAACCACAGCGATCCCTAATCCAAACAATGAACTCAAAACACCATATCGAGATCAATCTCAGAAGACGAGTCAAGAATCGATGGTTTTGACTTACCTCTGATCTCGAGCACCAACTCCTATTCTCGAACTCCACCGATTCCTGAGCGAGGAGTTGAATCCATTGGTCGGCAGATGGGATTCCTCTGCGATTAGGGCTCGCTAAAGAATGGAAGAAGAAAGGGGGGATCAGACTGGAGCTTAGCTACGGCGACCGGAGAAGGGAAGAGACGCCGTCTCTTCTGGCTGATGTCGAACCCAGAGTGGGAGAGATCGGGGTGGCTTCGATCGACCGAGAAGTATGCGGCGAGTGGAAGAGAAGAGGAGAGGGAGGCGCTCGGGCGTGGGTGTCGGCCGCATAGGGTTTAGGTCGAGACATATAAGGGGGACATTGCACTTTAGTCCACAGCTGTTTTGCCAAATCACGAGGATGCCCTCAATTTCGAAAGTTTTGCGTTTTAACCCTCAAGTTTCCCAGATTCTCACAGAGTGTGCCAATTATTACATAAGTTCTTTGTGCTTGGCAGGTCAACAGTGAGCACCCTTTGGCAAAGGCCATAGTTCAATATGCTAAAAGATTCAGTATGGAAGAAGAAAACTATGTTTTACCCGAAGCACGAGATTTCACTGCTATCACAGGCCATGGTGTCAAAGCCTCAGTTAGGAACAAAGAAGTCATGGTTGGAAACAAGAGTTTGATGCTCGAATCAGGAATCAACATTCCTGTTGAGGCTTCTGAGATTCTCACTGAGATTGAGAGAAATGCACAAACAGGAACAATCGTCTCCATCAATGGAGAAGCCACTGGTATAATCGCAGTATCCGACCCACTGAAACCTGTTGCCCGAGAAGTTATAACGCTTCTAGGTTCCATGAAAATTAAGAGCATTATGGTAACAGGGGACAACTGGGGGACTGCAAACGCTATTGCAGGTGAGGTTGGAATAGACACTGTCGTCGCGGAAGCAAAGCCCGAACAAAAGGCAGAGAAGATAAAGGAACTTCAGGTACATGTTTCTCCTTTTGCTATTTAAATTCTCGCATGGCTATTGTGATTCTCCACCTATTTTATTCTTGCAGATGTCTGGCTTAACTGTGGCAATGGTCGGAGACGGTATTAACGATTCGCCTGCACTCGTATCTGCAGACGTCGGGATGGCCATCGGTGCTGGCACAGACATTGCCATTGAAGCTGCTGATATCGTCCTCATGAAAAGCAACTTAGAGGATGTAATAACTGCCATTGACCTCTCAAGGAAGACCTTCTTCAGGATCCGAATGAATTACGTCTGGGCATTCGGCTACAACATCATCGGCATCCCAATCGCCGCCGGAGTTATTTTTCCTTTCACCAGATTCAGGCTGCCGCCGTGGGTTGCTGGTGCCGCCATGGCTGCTTCTTCAGTTAGTGTGGTCTGCTGCTCCCTCTTGTTGAAGAACTATACAAGGCCCAAAGCGTTGGAGACGATTCAAATGAGCCAAGTCATCGTCAAGTGAAATCATCTTCATGTGGATGCCTGCTATTGTTACTCCTCGTGTCGCGCAGATTTAATTTGTTGAGATCATGTAAATATTTGTGAGGCTGCGAAGCAGCCCTTGTGCATAGATAAACCACCCTATGAGATTGACTGAGGACTTGGTCAATGGCAAAAGATTAATTGATGATATCAATATTTTATTTAAGCCTCAATGAAGAAGATTCGTAATTTATTTATCCAAAAAGAAAGAGTTCCTTGGATTGCAGGATTCATTTTAGTTTCCATTATATTTCCCTCATTCTCTGATAATTTACATCCCGTTTAAAAAGTTTTTAAATAATAGAATAGAATTGAATTCTATTACACCATGTTTGAAAATCTTTTAAGTAAGGAATTGGAATTCAATTTCGGCCATCCGGAATTGAATTCCAATTCTCATGTTTGGAATGAATTGTAAAAACAGAATTGAATTCAATTCAATTATTATACTTTTACGATTTTATCCTGCGAGGATGGAGCCGGAGCAACTTTGATTTATTTTTATGAGGGGGCGATTTGGTAATTTAATTTATTCAAGTTAATTCCTTTCACAAATTAGAGGTGTTTAGGTGTGATTTGTTTTGAGGGATTTGAAAGGAATTGTAATTCAATTCCTTCTTGAAAATTACTACCAAAGGATGGAATTGAATTCCAATTCCCAAAGGAATTCCAATTCCTTCTTTTCTAAACAGGGGGGTTAAGAATTGAATTCTAGCGAAAATTGAATTTAATTCTTATGTTTGGAATGAGTCATTAAATAATCCAATTCCTTTATTTGGAATCAGTCTAAAACTCATTGAATTTCATTACTTTTATTATTTTATCTTTCATTGATAGATTAGGAATCAAACATTATATTTATATGAGATTATTTTAGTATTTTCATTTGTTGAAATTTAATTTCCACATCAAATCATACTTATTTGAATGTGATTCAATTTTTTTAGTTTTGTTAAATTTCAATTCTCATAAAAATTTAATTCCTTCATTTAAGTAGCTTCTAAATCGTGAAATTCAATTTATTTCTGAAATTAAATTCCATGAATTTTTAAAAGAGGGTGTTAATTAGAGTCGAACCGATTCAATTTGAGTGGAAACGAACCGGAAGAAGCCATTTGAATGAATGAATGAATGGGCGAATCGTCAACCACTCGCCTCTTTCCTTCAGCCTCCGCGGCCTCCTCGCCGACCCAACGCGATGGCTCTCCCTGGTCCGCTCCAAGGCCCCCCTCGCCGTCGCCCAGATCCACGCCCTCCTCATCTCTTCCGGTACCCTCTCCGTCGACTCGCCGCCCTCGCGAATCCGACCCGTCCTCTCCCGCCTCGCCGTCCTCTACTCACTCTCTGGCCGTCTCTCCGCCGCCCGCCACCTGTTCGACCGGATCTCCCACCCGAATCTCGACCTTTGGAACGCACTCATCCGTGGCCACGCCCAGCGCGGCGGCCTCCCCCTCGAAGCCCTCCGCCTCTTCGCCAGAATGGTTTCCTCCGGCCGCCGCCCCGACCACTTCACCTTCCCCTTCGCCCTCAAGGCCTGCGCGAACCTCTCCCTCGCCCGCCTCGGCGCTCAGATACACGGGAAGTCTCTGGCTTCCGGATTCGTCGGCGATGACTACGTGCAGAACTGTCTGATCGCTATGTACATGAGCTGCGCGGACACGGACGCCGCGGCGAAGGTGTTCCTCCTAATGAATCACAGAACCGTCATCGCCTGGAACACGATGATATCTGGCCTCTGCCGGAATGAGTATGCTGGGAAAGCACTAGAGGTGTTCGACGGAATGATGGATGCTGGAGTGGAGATCGATACGGCCACTGCCGTGTGCGTGCTGCCTGCTTGTGCTCAAATGAGCGACTTGCATAGAGGGCGGTTGGTCCACCAGGTGGCAGGCGAGAGAGGGCTTTTGGATGCTCGGGTGCAGAACTCTTTGGTTGATATGTACGCGAAGTGTGGGCATCTGCAGGAGGCGAGACAGGTGTTCGATGGAATGCCCAACAGGGATGTCATCGGATGGACTGCCATGATCGGAGCTTATGCGTTGCATGGATTTGAAGCAGAAGCTCTTTCACTTTCCCATCTGATGCAGGAGGAAGGGGTGAGACCCAATTCAGTGACAATGGTTTCTTTGCTCTCGGCTTGCTCAGCTTGGCCTTCTTTAGCACACGGAAAGTGCATCCATGGATCATGTATAAGGTTGTGTCTCGAATCATATATCGCAGTGGAGACTGCGCTGATCGACATGTATGCCAAATGCAGAAACATGTACTTGTGCCACAGGGTGTTTGCAAGTTGTGCAAAGAGAACAGCTACATGGAATGTTATGATATCAGGGTTTGCAAGGAATTCAGCGGCAAAAGCTGCTGTGGAGCATTTCAAGCTGATGCTAGCAGAATCAGTGCAAGTGGATCTAGCTACAATTGCGAGCCTTCTACCAGCATATGCGGACTTGGCAGACTCGAATGCAGGCCAGTAGCCTGCATTGTTACTTGACTAGGATGGGTTTCACAGCAAGCAATGAGGCTATCACTGGCTTGGTTGACATCTATGCCAAGGCTGGCAAATTGGATGATGCATGGGAGCTCTTCAGTAGCCTTCAAAATAAGGACTTGGTATCTTGGACCGCAATCATCGCTGGACATGGGATGCATGGGCATGCTATCACTGCCATTCGGCTATTCGATAGGATGGTGGAGTCCCAAGTGACACCTAGTGAGGCCACATTCACTTCCTTGTTATACTCTTGCAGCCATGCTGGCTTGGTGGACGAGGGACTGAAGTTGTTCGATAGAATGTTGCATGTTCATGGCGTGGAACAGAACACTGATCACTATGCTTGCATGATCGATCTTCTTGGCCGGGCAGGACGCCTGCAGGAAGCATACGATTTGATCAGAGGAATGCCGTTTCAGCCTAACCATGCTGTATGGGGAGCTCTTCTCGGCGCTTGCGTGATCCATGGCAATGTGGAGCTGGGTGAATTAGCTGCTGAACATTTGTTCGAGATTGAGCCTGAGAACACAGGAAACTATGTTCTTCTAGGAAACATTTATGCTGCAGCTGGAAGGTGGGAAGATGTGGAAAGTGTGAGAGGTTTGATGACTCGAAGAGGACTAAGGAAAGCTCCAGGAAGTAGCTTAATCGAGGCAAAAGTATAGGGAAGTAAAAACAAAAGTGTATTATTAATTATCTGCTAATGTTTAGAAGAACACTGAGGAATCATATTATGGCCTGAAAATGTTTCTTTCTGAACTCCTGTGAATTGGAGACATCATTAACCATGAATCAACATGGTTAGAAAACCAGTTCAATTCTATGAATTCTATGAATCGGAGACACCATTAATTACTTCCTGCTAAGCAACAAATCAATGACAAGGTAGTTGCATCCAACAAATTTAGAGGGCAGGTTTTTTTATCTACTCAAACAAACTCTTCTACCTCACTGTAAATTCCTTTAAAAAAATGAAGAAAGAAGGAACAAACGAAGAATTAATTTAATTGATGTTTGTTGCATCTCAATTATATGAGCCTCCATTTATATAGCATGGTGCTGCTATAAAGTCTGATGGTTCCTAACTCTTGGACTACTGCATCTCCATTTATGAAGTCGATATCTAGAACAAGATTCCGTCTTGATATATATATATTTTTTATGCATTAGCTAAACTTCTACTATGGCGAGACAACACATGAACTGAATAGTATAAACTCTAGTCGAGTAATAGTAAAGTTGATGGCCTTGAGCCTAACATTATACACTGTAATATGCACTATGCAACCTAGATGCATACAGAGCTCACAATGAAATCAAAACTGATACTATGCAAGCGCAAGCTTTCACTATTGATTTAATAGCTGAAATGAAATCTTGGTGGGTAAAATCAAATCTTGTGTCTGACTGTCTCAACAATATGATCAACTACGACGAGATAAAGCAAGTAAAAAGAGAACTAAATACTAACTTGGAACCACTTATAACGATATTATGTGCATCCAAACTAGTCTTCACGCATGAAACATTATCACCATGACCTGGCGAAGCTATGTATTTGTTTTCTCTAGCAAAAGTAGCTCCTAATGCGTTAGTCATTCTATCCGGATTAGTAATCCTCGTGATTTACTTTCTCTTCTTAATTCTAAGATAGACTGATAGAGGTATTGGGAGCAAACGAATCGTCTTTTGTTACCGTGTACGTCCAAACTCAGGTGCTATATATATTTATGTCTGCATGTGTTATCTTTGGGTCAAAGCTCAACCCATGGGTGTTTGGATCAGCGAATTCTCCCCTGCAACGCATATGAAGAGAGGGGTATTCTCGATTGACATCAGAATTTGAAGAACAGCAGAACTGGGAAACTGCAACTAAACATGAAGGCACTGCAGCTCTGCATGACTGCGAGGTACACGGACGGTTTGCTGTCTGTCGACCAATTTATTAGCTCTCTTTATAAAATTGCCACTTCCCAATGATCTCAATTTTTGGGTTCTATTCTCTTGAACAGTTAGTGTTTGACTTTGTATCTGTTCATGTCACGCACAAGGAGGGGTCCGGTCAAATACTGCACCAACTACATTTCTCTTTCATCCGAGGAGCTCTTATTGTACTCGGGTCTATTGCAGCTGTACCGTATCGAATAGGAAGGCAATGCTATCTAGCAAATGACTAGTAATACTACAGTGCAGTCATATGAACCAACGAAGGCAACATTGTTCTTCTTGGGGCATTTCTCCAGTAACAAATACAGTACAGCTCAACTAGAATTGCAAATTGATTCATCCTAGACAAATCAAGCACTTGGCAATAGAATATGTTATATAAGTTGATCAACAGACTACTTTGGATGTCCATAAGCTCATTAATATTAACTGTGACTGCATAATGCTGATTAAAAGTTGTAAAGTTGAACAGTAGGGTATATTGTAAATGGTTAATTCAAGACAGTTGATTAATTAAGTTTCCCTGACACTTTGATGTCCAATGCATCCCTTTGAAGTCCTTCCCCTCTAATTTGCCACAGGATTCCTTGGGAAAGATAAATCGAGCTAGGATATATCAAACTTCTTCAAAATCTAGAGTGTATTTTGCAAAATAGATACAAGGCAAGGCAAAGAGATATCTTCTTCCCTCTATAGTTTAGCTAAGTGCATGCCAATGACCACAATATATATGTTGATTGAGAAAAAATTCATGATGCGCCTAATTTGAAGTACAACTACATACAGAAATGCCGAATGAAAACAAAATAAATATGATTTAAAGTAGAATCAACGGATGTGTGGTCCAAAGAACTATTCATGTTTCCCTTCCCTCTATATAACAATCTCAATGAAACCAAATTTTCATATAGAATTTGCATATGACCAACCATATCTACAAGTGCAATAGCCAATTGAGGCAGAGATTAATTCATTGAAAGATCATGCAGGTTTAAAGTCAACAAAGCTAAAACTTTGTGACTCCCTCTGTTTTCTCTTCTCTTCTCGTCCTTGTTACAGGAATGGTAGTTCATTTAATTGCCGGCAATAAACTTTCGGCACCAATTACCAAACCTTTGTACGTTCTCTTCTCCCCACCACCCCATTCAATGCCTCCAATAATGAAACCCATCTTCTTTTCACTACGCAATTAGGTGATCTCACTGCCATTAGAAACCTGCCAAATTAAACTTGGAAGCCTGTGTTAAAAACTTGGATCTCGATCGTGCTATGGCGATCACTGGTCAGGCCCCAACGCTATGTGACGGCATTTAATGGAGCTCAAACTGCAAAAGGAGGCCAGCTGAAGAAAGCATGCAGTTGCTGCTTGAGTAAGGTGGCAGCTGGTGAGAAGCAAGAACGCTGTCTGTCCTATTAAATGCCCTACTGCAAATCCACCTCCTTGCTATAAATTTTCCACACCTACGGTTCCTCTCCCTCGTCCTATCTTTATATCTCTGTTTTTTTTTAATCTTCTCCCCTGCTTCACCTGACTTTTCCTTGTGTGTTTTGATCCGGCCGGGAGCAATGGATGTGGCGACGGTGGTGTTGGTGATCGCCTGCGTGGGGGCGTACGTGGCCTGGTTCTCGCGGCTAGCATCGAGGCTCCGGGGGCCACGGGTGTGGCCGGTGGTGGGCAGCCTGCCGGGACTCATCCAGCACTCGGAGCGCATGCACGAGTGGATCGCCGACAACCTCCGTGGCACCGGCGGGACGTACCAGACCTGCATTTGCGCCGTGCCGGGACTGGCGCGGCGGCAGGGGCTGGTGACGGTGACCTGCGACCCGCGAAACCTGGAGCACGTACTCAAGACTCGGTTTGACAACTACCCCAAGGGTCCGACGTGGCACGCCGTCTTCGTCGACCTCCTCGGTGACGGCATTTTTAACTCCGACGGCGACACATGGCTGTTGCAGCGGAAGACGGCGGCGCTCGAGTTCACCACGCGGACGCTCCGCGTCGCCATGTCGCGGTGGGTCGGCCGCTCCATCCACCGCCGCCTGCTCCCCATTTTGGAAGAGGCCGCCGCCGCCGGGCACGCCGGTGCCGTCGACCTCCAGGACCTGCTGCTACGGCTCACCTTTGACAACATCTGCGGGCTGGCCTTCGGCAGGGACCCCGAGACGCTCATGCCGGGCCTCCCGGAGAACGCCTTCGCCGCGGCCTTCGATCGAGCAACCGAGGCCACCCTGCACCGGTTCATCTTCCCCGAGCTGGTGTGGCGGTTCAAGAAGTGGCTGCAGGTGGGGATGGAGGCGACGCTGACCAGCAGCGTGGCGCACGTCGACCGCTACCTGTCCGCCATCATCAAGTCGAGGAAGCTGGAGCTGAGCGACGGCCGACGAGACTACGACGACCTCCTCTCGCGGTTCATGAAGAAGGGAGCGTATACCGACGCGTTCCTCCAGCACGTAGTGCTAAACTTCATCCTCGCCGGCCGCGACACCTCTTCCGTCGCCCTCAGCTGGTTCTTCTGGCTCGTCTCCATCCACCCGGCCGTGGAGCGCCGCATCCTGCATGAGCTGGCCGCCGTCCTCGCGGACTCCCGTGGTCACGACACCGCCACGTGGCTCGCGACGCCGCTAGCATTCGAGGAGGTCGACCGGCTCGTCTACCTCAAGGCGGCGCTCTCCGAGACGCTCCGGCTGTACCCCTCGGTGCCGGAGGACTCCAAGTACGTGATGGCCGACGACGTACTCCCCGACGGGACGTTCGTGCCGGCGGGCTCCTCCGTCACCTATTCCATCTACTCGGCTGGGCGGATGAAGTCGGTGTGGGGGAGCGACTGCCTCGAGTTCCGTCCAGATAGGTGGCTCTCACCGGACGGCAAGCGGTTCGAGCCGCACGACTCCTTCAAGTTCGTAGCCTTCAACGCCGGGCCGCGCGTCTGCCTCGGGAAGGACCTAGCCTACCTGCAGATGAAGTCCATTGCGGCCGCGGTGCTGCTGAAGCACCGCCTCACCGTCGCTCCTGGCCACCGCATCGAGCAGAAGATGTCGCTGACGTTGTTCATGAAAGATGGGCTGAGGATGAACGTGCACGACCGTGACCTCAGCTCCATCGCCGCGGAGCTCAGCCCGTCTCAGCCGGACGTGGTGGCGCAGGCGCACGTGACGGAGGCGGCGGTTGCAACTGGCTGAGCTATCTCCATGAAAAGCATTTGCGGCGAGGCCAACTGTACAGATAGACAGCAAGTCAACAGCTTGGGCGACAGTTTGAGAAAGAGGTCAAAGATTATTGGCTTATATTAATTATATAATGAATTCTTACGAGGGAATTCGTATTACTGATTAAGTTAATTATGGTGCTAAATAAAAGATGAAGGTGATTTTTACACGTGGATAGAGAATAAATTGTTGGTGGGAATGGACTCCTTTCAGAAAATTTATAATAAATTAAAATTATAAAAAAATAAATTCAACTTAATTGTTGAGTGGCCCGAGTTGAATTCCCGAGCTCCCGACCAGATCTCCCGAGCTCCCGAGCTGAGTTTCCCGAGCTCCCGACCAAGTCTCCCGACCAGGGAAGTTGCTGAGGCCTGCGCAACGCAGTGCCGTTGAAACAGATTTGTCCTCCTTCGACGGTGCTTCGAGGCTCAAATGGGCATCTGTCTGTCAAATACAACAGCAGGACCACGGACACAACGGAGCATTCGTTGCTCGTGGCGAACTAAGGAAGTATCCAAATGCTATCAAAGGAGATCGGGAAGGAGGTGGAAAGGGTTACTGATTTTGTATTAATCAAAATTAATGCATCAGTTACATTTGAGCAAAAAATTTGACAAAATATTGGTTCATCTGCTTGGACAAATTTTGCCCCGACCGGTCGGACATTCGACGCGCACAGGTTGTGCACCCACACGAGTTCACTTAGTTCAGTACAAATCCAGGCCCTGGATTTGTACCCTTCCTGCGCACCTACACGTGAGAGAGTTTCTCCCTTAATATTTGTTCACGACTATCATGCTTGTGAAATAATATAAACTAACATTTATGCCTTGAGACTTCCAATGTGGAACTAAAGTCTCATTCACAATGGAGTCTCTTTATTCTTCACCTCAGAAAGTCTCAATATGAGACTAAAGTCCCACCATCTCTTTTTCCATTCACACTATATATCTAACATAAATGACTAATTTCATATGTTCAAGAGTCAAATGATGAATCAGAATAAAAACTTTTCACATCCAATGAACCGATCGATCCCAGATGATTTGTATTTGTCGAAATATATGTTAGACGAACAGTTGATGCCTGAAAATATCAGTATCCCATAACTGGGATGTATGATGAAATTGCCGCATCAAAGAACACTGCTTTGAGATCTTAATTCAAAGGTTCCATATTACTGAATTATAGATACATTTAATGCTTCTAACAATCATGAAAATAGAAGGTAGGCAACAAAACAGGCTGCGACAAACGTTGTTAAGACTGTGCTGTTGTTCTAACTTGACAATTAAGACGGTTTAAAAAATGATTAAGAGCGATTGGTTTTCCTGAAAATAGATAGGAAAGCAATTTGACCATGTTTACTTGCCAAGGCAAAAACTGAAATGTGCAGAAAATTAGTGGTCACGGATTCAAATGGTAAAAATAATCTTTCATAATACAGAATAAAATTGTGTATAATACACTCAATAAGATTGTGACCAGATTACTCTTAAGGATTTTATTTAGCAGCAATCTAAGCAAAATCTAAGTGCCATGATTTCATTAGTGTGTTAAGAGTACAGACACCTGATCAACTGAAGGATACTGCAGCTATTTATCAACAGAATACAAGAAATCATTAGGACCTCAAGGAAGAACGACAGTAGAGAAAAGATAGCTTGATAAACGCACTAAGGGAGAAGCTCTAACATTTAAAACATTTAACTGAACAAGAATCAGTCCTCTAATAGACCTTCGTTTCGGTATTTTTCTCAAGGATGCATTCCTATTCATAAATTTGTCCAGCTTTAGCCGATTTCAAAAAGCAGTCTAGGTTATCTGTTGTTTTCACAGGTAGTGGTCAGTGACAAGGGTAGATGGAACTACAGCATCATCGGCAAGCAACTGAGTAATATCCACATGCTCTGCAAATAACCACTGCATAGTCCTTTGTGAAAAAACTATCCGATCATATTTCTTATTTCTCTTGCCAATGAGCAATGAAGAATCACACATTCAGAGTGTATCATCATCATCATCTGTGTGAACCAAGCCATTACAGGTATTAATATTGATGAACATTCAGCCATGAGAAGAACACAATGGGGTAAGCGATTCAAAAGCGACAACTTGCCCCCAGTTCGAACCAACACTGACCATAACTTTTTAGACTTGGGCACTGAGTGGTGTCCACATTGGCTGAACTGGCTTTGATTGTTCTTTAGTATCTTAGCCATGTTTAAATCTGAATTTGGTGATATAGATATACCCTTTATCCAACTTAGATTTTTCCTCATCGCCCTCCCCCCACCACTATGAATTCTAGTGAGATTCAAGTTTGCTTCACTTTTGCTAATAATGTTTCGTTTTTCCTTTGTCAGCCAGGGCTTATCTTGTGTCTCAAGAACAGCTTTGTACATCTACTTTGGGGCTAATAAACACATTAACTTATAAGATGCAGTAGTAAAGAATTTGCAGTCGAATGCAAAAGGTTGTAAACTTCATCATTATCAGTCGCACAAACGCTATAGAACATGCAATTTTAAATTTAAGAAGATCCAACGACAAGGGCTCCAATCTGGGATCTCCGATAGTTTACAAAATTTAAATAGATTGAAACAAGAGCAGCATGAATCGACCATGTACATGACAGGAGTTAAAGCTCAAAAATTGTTTTTTATGCAGCTACGGAGAGAATCAACCTAAAGATCTCTGTGAATCCTTCGGGCAAGTTTAACAAGTTCAAATACTCAACTAACCAGCATAAAATCCACTTCTCCATTTCAACGAAAACGTTTGGTCGATTGGAGTTGTTATCCAGCTTTTAATATCAATAAGAACACGGAATAGGAGGAGAGAGGACCCGGGTTGTAATCACTATGGCCCATAAAGAAAATGCCAAGCACCTAACTAATAAATTACCAAACTGAATTATTACATCGACCTTCACACTCAATTATTGTTCTTCCACTGCTCCACTATTGTATGTTTATATTGCTTATCTGCCTGTCGGTTTTCTACCATTTTGTGGTGGAAGCATTAACAAAACAAAATTATAACAGCATAAAAAATCTTAATCATAATTCTGATCGAGGAGCTGTAAAGTCACTGGACAAGAAGATTGTGAACAGTAATTACTGAAATTTTACACACCTGATAAGAAAACTAGGTCCCCAGTACAGAAATTGATGAACAGTAACTCGTGGATTCAACAATACAGAAGGATGAAAATAAAGCACCACAGATAACTAATTTTAACATGCAACTCCAAATCCATCGTAATGACAACCATACTGGTGATGATGCTCAAGATCTGCTCTTAAACGGGATAGCTCTGATAACAACCTGGTGGTAGATCGCGGCAAGGAGAGCTCCAACGAAGGGGCCAACCCAGAAGATCCACTGTGATTGAAACCAGAAAAATTTAAGAAGATCTGAAACTATTTTGAATAAAATTGGAGTATAGTCAAAGAGTATTGATGGATAAGCTTACTTGGTCATCCCAGGCATGGCCTCTGTTGTAGATGACGGCGGCGCCAAAGCTGCGAGCAGGGTTGATGCCTGTGCCAGTGATGGGGATGGTGGCCAAGTGCACCAGGAACACAGCAAAGCCAATTGGCAATGGCGCAAGGATCTGTCGCCACCCGGCCCACATAATTAGTACCAAAATTCTCTATCTGAAGCTCAAACAGTTGAGACATGAGCGTGGACTTACCGGAACATGGGAGTCCCTGGCGCTCCTCTTGGCGTCGGTGGCGGAGAAGACGGTGTAGACGAGGATGAAGGTGCCGATGATCTCGGCCCCCAAGCCGCCGCCTTTTGTGTAGCCGGGGTTGACGACGTTGGCCCCACCGCCGTTACTCTCGTACAGCCCTTTCTGCTGGAACCCCTTCACCACGCCGGCGCCGCAGATGGCGCCCAAGCACTGCATGATCATGTAAAACAGCGCCCTCGTCAAGGACAGCTTCCTCGCCAGGAACAGCCCGAACGTCACCGCAGGGTTGATATGCCCACCTGAAACCAAGGCGATCAAGGAAACAGAAAAGAAGAAAGGCGACCGGAGTCAATTGATCGAGTACCGGAGATTCCGGCGGTGCAGTAGACTAAGGCGAAGATCATGCCGCCGAAGGCCCAGGCGATACCCTGGATGCCGACGGTGGCGCACGTGGTGGTGCCTCTCTTCACGCCCATGACGGTAAGGATGGTGATGTACAGGAAGAGGAAGGTGGCCATGAACTCGGCGATGCCGGCCCTGTAGAAGGACCACGACTTGATCTCGCCGGGCTCGAACAAAGGCGCCGGCGGCGGCTCCTTGTAGTCCTTGTCCTGCGCCGCCGTGCCAATCGGCTGCCTCTCCGAGAACTTGTTTGCTCCGAGCTTCACATCCTCCTCCTTCCCTTCCATCTCTCCCTCTCTATCACACACACACTCACACAACTTCCTTGTGCCCTCAGGAAGGCATGTGAAGGGAATTAAGAGGCCTGCTCTGGAACTTTTATAGAGATGCCATCATAATTTTACAGCAGGCAGGCTCTAACTTGTCCACATGCTGCTCCCTTTAGAAAAAGTCAAGACTGAATTTTGAAAGTTTTTACCAGCAGTTTTGCAGATCGCATAGCCTGATAAACTAACTGTGAATTATAGTGAAAGATCGACGATAATTGACTCTGTAAATGATGAACGGTGGTATCTTGCCGGGGGCAGGTGCGCAGGACACTCTTGTCTCTTGCCGTTTTCCACGCTGCCTGGCAGCCTTGCGCCACAACCTTTTCCCTTTATTAGATTCCATTTGCTTGTCCATTCATTCCATCTGTTAATCTCTATTATATCTTATCTCTTGAATTTTTCAACATAATTAAAATTTTATTAGGAGGGATTATGATTAAGTGAGAAATGATTGGGGGAGGAATAGAACACGATGAGGTGGAACGTTTCAGGATTGATACGTGAAACAAAAAAATTAGCAAACTATTGGTAAGTTTATTTTTTATTTTTATTTTTTATAGAAAATATGATTTTTTTAAAATATATATTTGATTTATATTTTTAAATTTATTTTTCAAAAAAAATATAACGTTTTCTAGAAAATTAGAGAATAAAAGAAAGTCATTTTTTAGAAAATAAAAAAATATGATTTTCTTGAAAATAAAAATAGAAAATGGAGCAAACCAAACATCCCCTTATATGTCCGGATCTATCGAGTCCGAACGTATATTTCGAACTCCCGAGACCATCTCGGGAGGATAAATCTCCGAGACTAATTAGGGATGGTATATATCCGAGACCTCACCGGTAAGACAGACTCCTGAGATCCTTCCGGGGAGGAGATTCTCGAGATCAACTCGGAAGAACAGATCCCCGAGACTAACTTGGAATGGTATATGCATGGGACCTCCCCAGTAAAACAAGCTTCCGAGGCCTTTTCTGGGGAGAGATTCCCCGAGATCTTCTCGGGAGACTGGAGTCCGAAAAGTCATATATCCGATAGTCCGAGTCCAATAATTGTTTTTTTTTTTTTAAGAAAGTTGACGGATAATTATTATTTTTTATATGTAATGATTAAGAGTGATTAGAGTGATTAGATAACTGATAAATAAAAAACGTGAAGATACGTACAACTAAGACCCCGGTATATAAGATACTTAAATCCACAAGTAAAACGGTTACACTCTTTAAATTAATAATTTGTTTTTTTATTATTATCTTCTTATAAGCGATTTAAGTTCTGATTTAAACGTCCGAGTTGATCTTTGAGAAAAATCGCTCACGTAGATCGGGTAAGGTGCGAACTTTTTCTTTTCATATTCATAATCCGCGTCCATTTATTTCCGGAACAGAACACGAGGTAGAAATGAGAGGCCAAGGAGCGATGGACGGTGAGAGATACGGGAGAAGTGACACGTTGTCACATCCGTCAATTCCTGGCTCACTGCCTTTGCTCTAACGGCTAGTTCCTTCTACATCGTTCCGTGGAATTTAACTTTCGCGTATTTGGTGGAATTGACGTGGGTGATCCAAATAATAAATTTATTAAATAAAATACAATGTCATTTCGTTTTTTCATTCTTTTAATAAATACAATAATAAATTTATATTAAAAAAAGTAATCATTATCTCTCGGCTCATGGGATGAGACCGTTGATGATGAGGTGGGGACCGCGAGAGCCTGGCACCATGTGGAGCACAACTATTCCTCTGGCCCACCGTCACTGCTGGCCACATGCTGCCGCGGGCCCCGCCCTGACAGCGAGACCTTCCGGATGAGTAGATCGATCATCGCGGCGGGTCGCGTAGATTGGGCTCGCGACGGCGACCCGGCCGACCGAACACGTGGCGCTGGATCCAATTAATTATTTGAATCCGATGGTTAGATAAATGATTAGGCCAAGACAGAATGGAACAATCATTAAGAGGATAAGAAGCAGGGAAACCACGAACACATTGTGCCATCTTTATAAAATGATTCGAAACATTTCGTGATTTAGTTTGATTTGCTTGTTTGTATTTTAAATTATTTGTGATTTGCGTAGTACAAAATCATTAAAATAATTATGCTGACTCTTCTCCTACGCTAATCATATCATTTAGAATAATAATTTTTATGATTTATTTTTATCGTATTAATTTTAGAACAGATGGATAGAGATGTTGAAAATGAACATATAATGTTAATGTGATGTTATTATATTTTGATTGTCCTTCAATAAATAAAGTAGATGATATTTCATCTAAATGACTGTGGTCGTGCCTGAGTGTTGGTTTTGGAGATTAGTGTGTTTTTGGAAGGTGGGTTGAGTCCTTTCGAAGAAAAGAAAAGGCTGTAAAGTGAGGTTTCAATTCCATGAGATGGACATTTATGCAACTCACCTGCAGACTGTATTTTTCACTTATATTTTCTGTCTATAAATAAATTAAAAAACACAAATATAATATAAAAGACACCACAAAGATTAAAAAGAAAAAGATAATAGTAAAAAAAACTAGCAAATATATTATTAAATTTCAAAATTTAAAATAATAATAATCAACTATACTAACATCTCCTCAAATTCATAATGCATTTGAAGAAAATATCACGAATTTATTAATAAAAAATTAAAAAGGTATGGTAAAATATACCTTGATGAGTAAAACTATAATTTACACGGAAGATGAGACAAATAATATGACGATGGTGTCATACTGATAGTGATGTCGAGTGAGATGATAATCAATATTGATATATTTGGTGTGCTTATAAAAGATAGAATTGTGAATAATTTGAATTGCACTTAAGTTGTCACAATACATACGAATATGGTCCGATAGAAAAATACTAGTATCAACAAGTAACCAATGTTTCGATAAAAGAACGAGATACAACATTTTACTTTTACTATTTCAAGAGATAAAACCCTCGTTGTAGCTAAGAAAAACATAAAGAGTAGATCAAAAACTAAAAATACTATGCTCAACATAAGAATGGGAGACAAAAAATGTGAATCCAAAAATTCTTAAAACAGAATAATAAAGCACATAATCATAAAGTTTTTTAAAAGGAGACAGACAGGATGTAACAGAAGATGGAATTCTATTGACTGAGATGTAAGGAACTTTTGAAATAGCTCAATAAGAGCAACAATTGTGTCATTGGATGATTGAGTCACTTCAGAGCATGTAGGAGGAACTGTTGCTGCCATATCGAGTATTCTAGATTTAAGGAATCATTATTGTGATTTGTTACTAGATTTCTATAGAGAAGATTGTTGTGGTGGTAACATTCACTTTAGCAACTTGGGACATTGAACCTTTCAATGACCCTTTTGCTTACAAAAATTGCATTTATCATAACAAACCTTTGTTTGAGATCTATTTTGATTGTTGGAGAGAGGTCCGAGCTAGGCAACAAAAATAGAAGAATTGGGAGGAGGAAAAATTCCTTTTTCTATTCTCACTTTTTCATCTCGAGACTTCAGGTAAATTTCTTTATCTAGCAGCTCATTGACTACAAAGTCAACAAAAGGAAATAGATTGCGATGTAGAATGGTTCCACGAAGGCCCTCAAAATCATCTCGAAGAGCTATTAGAAATTGAACCAAGCGTTGTT
Source organism: Boesenbergia rotunda (assembly GCA_024364735.1). Lineage (NCBI taxonomy): Eukaryota > Viridiplantae > Streptophyta > Magnoliopsida > Zingiberales > Zingiberaceae > Boesenbergia > Boesenbergia rotunda. The sequence goes on from JAGFNQ010004668.1 coordinate 408,652, forward strand.
CTTCCCTACAAGCAATATTAGGGATGGTAATGGGTCAATTTCGGGTCGAATTTCATATTCTTCGTCCCAAGGGCGGAGCTAGGACCTTGGTTCCATGTAGACAATTTTAGAGTGCAAATGAATTGAACATGTTCACAAGCTTTACGAGCTGGTTTGAAAAATATTTGATTCATAGTTGAAATTATCAAATTTGAGCTGAACTCGACGTTCGATTATTTTTTGAGTTGAATTTGAATCTATAATATTTTACTTGATTGATCATGAGCCGCTCGTGAACTAAACTCGAATCAAACTTTGGTTATTTTTACATAAATATAATTTAGATATCCTCAAATTAAGTTATGAATAATTTGAACCAAACTTGAATTTAAGTCATTTCGAATTATAGGTCATTTCTACTCGAATTGAGGTTCGAAAGACTCAAACCAAACTCGAATTTTATTTCGAATCGAGCTTGAGCTAATTTTTTTGTATTTTCTAGTTTCAAATAGAATTTGAATATCATATATATTTTTTGAAATCGAAGTCAAATATCAATATTTTTATATTATTCAATTCCATTTGTTTGTACTCCTATTGGCAACAATACAATATAATTAATAAAGGAAAAAATATATAAAACACCACAAAATAATTACTTTATAATTGTTTCAAATTGAATATCAAGTATAATCTTAAGAAATCTGACGGATAAAGCTCAGGTAGTTTTATTAATTTTTCTTGTTAAAAGCCAAATATGAATTTTGTGGGAAAAACAAGCTATACAAAGGAGTAATTCTATATCTATCTCTAAGAAATAATTATTTAATTCTTAAAGTTGCATACCAATAATATCATAGAATAATTCAATAGAAAGTGATGTAAATTCGTTACTTTTAACATATTACAATGAGACATTGTAAATCACTATAAAATTATTTTAAATGTGATTGTATCTACTTATAGTTCCTAATAAATAGATCCTCACAGGATGGACTGATGGTTAGTACGTGGGTGTCCATCAAGAGGTCTCGGGGTCAAATCCTGACAAAGTTAGTATGCCCACCTCCCCACGCACTAGCCACAACATCCGGGCTAATAGTCCCCGTAATTTACTTTCTCCGTGTTGATCCTGAATTGAATTAGCGGTGGCGCTGAGGACGAACAAAATGTCTTTTACCACTTGATAAATACCTATATGAATTGAGCAAGTTATAGTAGACATTGTTTGACATTGGAAATTCATTCCATACTCTTTTCACATATAAACTCATCATTTAATAATTATGATTCATTTTAAAATATATATTTTTAATTTCATGTATCATTTTTTTCTGGGCTAGTGGGGGCAGCTACCCACGCCGAGCGTACGTTAGCTCCGCCCGATTCCATCCCCATATCCATCGAGATGAATCTCCATACTTATACTTATTAAAAAAATCAAATATCTTTTATATAATATTTTTTTCTTTCTATCTAACTTAGGGTTGCAAACGAATTGAGCTCGCTCTCGAGCTTTTCGAGCCAATGTTCAAAATTATCGAATTTGAACTAAATTTGAACATGTTCAATAATTTTTCCAAGTAAAATTTGAACCCATAAAATTTTATTTGATTGTTCATGAGTCACTCGCGAGTGGAACTTGAATCAAATTCTAATTATTTTTACATAATTTAACATAAATATATTCAAATTAAAGTTTAAATAATTCGAATCGAATTTAAGTCATTTTGAATTTTAATTTGAATATACTAGAATAGGTTTGAACAATTCGAATCATACTTGAGCTCAAATTTACTTCCGAATCGAGTTCAAGTCAAAATTATTTATATTTCCGAGCTTCGAATATCATATATATTTTTGAGCTCGAAATCAAATATCAATATTTTCATATTATTGACTCGATTTGATTTATTTACATCTTTAATCTAACTATTATTATTTATCAAAAACATAATAAAATTAACATCATATTAAAAATATATATATAATTTAAAAAATAAATTAAATATCTTTATACTCCTAACATCAATAAAAATAATTAATAAATTTTGAATATATATATATATATATATATATATATATATTTGTTATGCTGCGGAAGCTACGTCTCACGTCCATGCACAACTACAATAGAGACACTCAATCGATTGGAGGAGGAGAATTAATTGAGTAGAAATTTTCTCCTCCTCAATTGATTGGGATGTCTGTCAATCGATTGAAGACAGTCACGCTCGAGCTTGCAGTATAGCATCCACAGTATAACAATTCTCTCTCTCTCTATATATATATAATTTAATCGAATATTCGGGTCGGATATCAAATATCAGTAGTCCATCCATATCCTTCTCTATTCAGGTCAGATATCAGATTTTCCATCAGGTTCAGAGGAAATTGTCATTCTTAAACAACATATAGAGCAAAACCTCACAATTGTGTATATTCTGTATGTGCTAACTGATCCCAAAGGTTAGACATTACAGAATAAAATTCCTAAACACTCATATTATTTTGTTATAGAGCACGAATATCTATCTCCAATTGATACTAGTGTGAAAATTTAGATTGAGTATACAATCTTTCTAAGTGTTCCCAAACTTCTTTGGTAATTTCATACTTTGCAAGTAATGCCCATCGATTATAACATAAAGTTGTTGATCCAAGTGATAATTTTTGAATTACAAACTTATCACATCTAATTGTTGTACATATTTTTCATCTTCACTATCTGTAGGTTTGACAAAGGTTCCAAAATATACTTTCATATTCGTTTGTATTTCAAAAAATTTCTCATCACAAAAATTGGATAGAAGTGATTTTGCATATTCAATTGCACATTAATAAATTGAAGTGAATCATCTTTTACCCTTATCATTATAACAATAAAAGTAATATATGTATTAAAATCATCATTCACATTTTTTTCATCAACTAGATTTAAAGAACTCAAAATCTGATCTTCATTGTTCAAAATATAATCCTGGATATGAGTAATATTCCCTCAAAGTTTCAAGACGATCCAACGATTGCTTAAGAAAATACAATTCTTTTACGACTATCTCAAAGAATTCCAAAAATAAAATTCTTCCAATGCTCACCAAGTGCCGAGAGGAGATAAGGAGATGGATTGACTCCAATACCATATAAATAAAGCAAAGAATGTAAATAGAATATAAAAGGCAACACAAAGAAGGAGAGAAAGAGATAGTCGTATAAGTAAGCTAACAAATTGTATTATTAAATAATACAATAATAACAATAACAAATCTTAGGGGTTACAAAGATAAGAGAGATATAAATATACAATAAAAAAGTAATAATAAAAAGACTATTCTATTCTTATATAATAATAATAAAAATAATAACAATACACTTTTCCTACGAATCTAAGGAATTTACATCACACAACTGTTTCCAGTTATCGGAACACAACATTGTGGATCCTGAAGACCTCAGCGTTTCTGAGGGCTGATAGAATTCCGTTGCTGCGGCTGTGACAGGGTCACAGAAATGGTTGTGGTTGCTGCTGAAGCCATTCTTGGATGGCTGAACGGAGTGCGTGATTCGGGATGAGCTCGCAGTTTGGAAGTTTTAAGTTTGTCATGGGTGAAGTATCATGGCCGCTGTTGATCCAGCCTCGCATAGCTTCAGCTTCGTAAGTGAAGCCATCTGCTGCTAGGTGTGGATTTTCCATGACGTCCTGAAATGGTTTGTTGTACACACAACAAAGTCGAGCAATTTTCAGAAACAATAGATTTTGTTCACTTAAAGTTCAGTTTTGCTCATTGATTATTAACTTAACCAAGACTAAGAGGAATGAATACTGACCTGGGAGATGGGACAAATAAAGTAATGAGGTATGCGGTCGTTTTTGCTGAATGATCTCACTGACATTGTTGTTGCAGATAACGAAGCAGACTTCATCAAGAGTTCAACAGCTTTCCAAACCTGCCCAGCTAGATTTGGTCGGCTCTTCCGACTGAGAGCACAGCATCTAAGGCCCAGATGTGCCAACTGGTTTGCTTGCGGAAATGGCCAGTTTCCTGCGGATTTATCAATGATCACATGCAGCTTTTCATTGTTCACATATTCCTCTACCACTCTGCTAATGGCTACAGGAGGTTTTCCAGTCAAGAGCCGAAGGATGATAATTCCGAAAGAGTAGACATCAGATTGTGGTGTAAGCTCCCCTGTGGTAACATATTCAGGGTCCATGTATGCAAAGGTTCCTCTGGGATTAGTCGTATTGTAGGAGAGAGTGGAACAGGAACTATATTGGTCGAGAAGACGGGAGAGGCCAAAATCACCAATCTTACTCACATAGTTGGCATCAAGAAGAATGTTACCAGGCTTAAGGTCACCGTGGACTATAGGATAGGGACTGCTTGAGTGAAGGAAGATCAGGGCACAGCATATCTCTGCAATGATCCGTGTTCGGACCTGCCATGAGAGGGGTTCAAAATTATTTGCACAGGCAAGACGATCTTCAAGGCTTCCATTAGGAAGGAACTCGTACACGAGAGCTAATGTTTCAGAGCAAGCACCCATAAGGGTAACAAGGTTTGGGTGCCTCACCCTACTTAGTATGGATACCTGATGGATCACATATTAAATCTGTAAGAACAAAAGAAATGTCTAACCACAAAAAATGAAAATATAATAGAACTATAAATTGGATAATCTAGTTCTTACCTCCTGATGAAATTCAGACCTGCCTTGCATACTTTGTGGATGCAACAATTTTATAGCAACAGCTGTGTTTCGCAGGAAGCCTTTGTAGACCCTTCCGAATCCTCCTTCCCCAATCTTCAATGAGTCACTAAATTCTTGAGTCGCTATTTTAAGTTCTGAAGAGGAGAATTCCAAGCTGAAAGATCTGGAAATGTTGGCTGTCTGATCTTCCTTTTGAAGTAGCTCTTCCACTTCTCTAACCGCCTTGTCATGTTCCTGCTGTAGTACATCATAATCTAACTGAAGAGAGCGGAGACGTTCATGTGCCTCTGACAGCTTCTTTTCATAATCCCTTGCAGCAGCATTTTTAGCATCAGAAATCTGGAGTTCCAACTTCAATTTCTGCTCGACTGCCATTTTCAGTTGTTCAGATATATCAGAATACTGCTTTTTTAGTTTTTCAAATTGTAACTTTTCAGCTACAAGTGTTTCCTCAGTTTCTTTCCTGAGTCTTGCCTCTTTGTCATACTTATGCTCTGATGCTTTGGCCTAAATGAAAATTTTGTCAATACACTGAATTGAGAAGATAAGTTTAGATAGACAGCTATTTTGCTTTGCACAGGCACCAGAAACCTTCATTTCAGTTTAACCATTATCGATCGTGCTATTTATCATAACACTTGATTTCATTAGCATGAACATGGATAAAGAAAAGAAACCTTTTGGAGAGCCAAAAGTGCACCCATTTCTGCTTTTTGGCGCTTGCAATACTCTTCATATGCCTCACTTTTTAGCTTCTCAGCTTCCTTTAGAGCTTCTTGAAACTTATTATAGATGTCTCCATCTAACCCTTGATCTTCCTGTAAAATAGCATGTAGTATTGTCAAAGGAGCCTTCTTTGTTCAAAATTATGCCAATACATTGTTCACAAACTTGTTAGATGACAATAATACTTTACTTTGAGACTTGGGATCCTGATTATAATTTTAAACTATTTGCAAAAATATTACTTTACTACAATCATATAGATTTAATATCACTTTAAGTGATGAAAGGTTTCCTGAGATAAAAAGGGGCTTGCCAAGATTATGCTTTGACAACTACTCCCAAAGAAAACCTTAGAAACAGTTTTAACTCATGCCAAATTACAAGAGATGCTTGTTTATTATTTGTTGATTTTTCCTTAAGATAAGCAAATTTTGTCATGTGACCTACCATATCATGATTTGGAGGTGAGAAAGTATGTTCCTCCTCAGGATCATTGATTGAAGGCAAGATTAGAGATCCGGCTTCACTCTCTTGGTAATTTGCCACTGATGCAAAACAAGAGTTACTGATGTCTTCGAAACTAACAGATGGACTAGAACTGTGAGAACTCCTTGAAATTCCTTCCCATGGATCGTTGGAAGAAGCTCCAACACTTCTATTATGAGGAGTCCTAACAGGCAATGTGGGTGGCAATGCCACTACATTTCTGTCGCCGTAAGAGCTAAAAGATGTTTGTCTGGACAAATCTTCTGTAGTGCTTACATACGAATTAAAGGACTCATTTTTCCTTAAGAATCCATTTGGTGCCCTTGACTGCTCAGTTAGGCTGGCCATGGAGGTTTGTCTTAAGGATAAACTTGGCGTTTGACTGATCATGGAGCTTTGACTAGGCATAGGTGTCGTCCAAGATGCATGTGGAGTAGATTCCCTGTCAAACAAAGTGTAAATTTATATATGTTTATAAGATAAATATTATGGCTTAAGAAGGTCCTTCAACAAAGAGCTAAAGTAGAATGGACAACAAGACAAGTTGCAGAAGCAGAATGTGTTTCTGTCTAAATTTTAGTGTTACTATAAACTCATAATAGAAAGCATTCAGAGGTCAACCGATTGATAATGACTTTATTAGGAAAGATAAACATGATTATTTTACAATATTAGTATCTAATTCCGGAAAATGGTGGGAGAATTAATAAAGACGACGACTACAACAACAAACATTTCTATATACATTAAAAAGTTGATATGGTGTGGTTTCCTTTCTCATTGTTAAGCAAACTCAAACCTGGTGTAGATCAGGTGTCCCTTGCAAATGAAGTATATTTCACACAATGAATTGGCTTGCTCCTTTACATTGATTGCTGTCTTGGACTTGACGTCTTTCATTTTCCTATGAAGTAAACGAATCAGTCAAGGAAATTAACCTCTTTCATTTTCATGTAAAGTAAAAACACTGTGTCAGTTTGGAGAATCTAACAAGAAAAGAATACAACTAACTTGCCTTGTGCAAAGAGAGAGAGAGGAAAACACATCTGTCTTTTTTCTTTCTATATCACTTTTGATTTAATACAATTACAAATGAAGAATGTCACAAGACTAATAATTTCAAATTGATGGGTAATTGATGCTATCAACTACGTATGCTTTTAAATATCCTTTTTTTTTTTGTTTTTGAATTCATGAAACTGTAAGGGGTAGCAACTGATAACTGGAATCCAAATTATATTTCGAGTGATAATGGAAGAAATTGATTATTGTCTGTGAAACCTTAGTGGATTAGTAAAAGCAGCTCACTATGGCTTCTACTTCAAGTGGCGTACGGCTCAATAGCGATTTAATCTTTTTGAACTACAAGTATTTTATCACTAAATCTAGGAAATATATCATATGCTTTGAAAAGCTTTATCATTTTTACAAACATCCAAAATACTAAAATGGTAAAGACTATGACTATCAGTTCTTACCTAGAATAGTGCTTATCGGCTGCTGCTCCCATGACCAGTTTGGTGATTCCATGTTTTTCAATGAGCTCAACTAGCCCATTTGCAATACTATCCATCTCAATCACCACCTTTTCCACTTTTACCTGAGAAAAATATATGCCAGATAACAAACATATCCAAATTAACCCAAAAAAATGTCAGTAGGAGGATTTTGTTCCTCTATAGATGTGCATGTGATGATATTATCAAAGAGGAACCACCATAAAAATGCAAAACATGAAGTACCTTCATTTGTGTGCATAAAGTGATGTATTCATTCAAACTCTTGTTCATTTTATCTCTTTCCAACATCCTGTAAGCATCGACTTGCTGTGTTGTTAGAGAGCTTGTAGGAAACTTGCCTCCCACTGAAACCAATTACAAGAAATCAAATTGCTTGTGATGAAATTTCATAAACGAGGGAACTAGTATAACAATAGTAACTTTTATTGCAAGGCAAAAGCAATTCTTCCGATAAAATGCAAACAAGAAAAACCTTTTTTGAGCCGTGAAGTTATTAAAAATGACTGCCCATCCAATAAGTATAGTTACTATAAATGCAGAAGGCAAATCTGTACAAGTTAAACCTCTTGGTTTTCCTCAATAAAGCTGGTCTAGTAGCCTTGAAGAGTTTCATCTGTATGTTGTACTGAATAAGGAAGTTCTTATTGTCTATGTATAAAAACATCGTAATCATTGTAAGCTGAGGATGAATAATTCAATCTAACACTCAATTAAAAATGTAAGCATAACTTCCACATCTATGACAACAGAAGAAAAACTAGATCGTCTTTATAGTATAATAAATAATTCAATTTTGATTAAATACTTACTCTTATGATCAAAACGGTAAAAGGTACTGAAATCCCGTATCTAATGAGTCTCAGTCAGAACTTGGTTGGGGAAGTTGGCTAGAGAAGATCAAGTTTGGAAGAGTTCATTGAGTTGAATAGGGAGTTAGGATTAATTCGGCTGAATTGTTGAGGGATCAATTTGAGTTCTGCCAAAGTGTGATTTGGGTTGCAGAATACAGAGTGATTTGGGTTGATCAAAGCTGAGGCAGAGAGAAGTGGGGATTTCTGATTCGAAGTGGTATGTAATTATTGTTTAGAGTTCTGAGACTCACTGTAGTAAATTGACTCTGATGCTTCCAAAAGTGTCCTTCCATGTAGCTTTTGGTTTCCTTTTATAGACCTCAGAGTGGGTGTTTGCCCAATAATTGCCCGCCACGTTTGCAAGGGTGATTCTTCGTGCCTGATAATTGCCCATGACATGATTGAGGGTTGGCTGGTCAGTATTCATTGTGTTAGCTACCTTCAAGAACATGTGTCATCAATCTAATGAACCTTAAGATAGGTGAATTATCTGGACTCTGGAGTCTAATTGGATCAACCAAAACTATGGTCAATATCTAGGACTTTAAGGTTCATAAATCTAAATTATTGTAACTACTATTCCCTAAGCAAGACATCAGTTCAAGAACTGCGGAAAAGAGTCATTGTAAAGGTGTATACTTTACTGGATGCTGAATCAGATTAAGATTGGACACTTTTATTGCTTACTATGAGAATTAACTTGATTGAAGAGGAAAACGAGTAGAAATCCACCAGTTTCTACTAATAAATCATGGTTCGAAAGAAAAAATACACCAGACTACTAATACTGCTTATCAGATGATGCGAAAGTTTAAAGCTACTAGTATTCTTTTGGCGACAATGACTCAACATTCCAATCAGCAAGCGAGCTCCTCGGGCCCAAATCCAAGAAAAAGAATTGCCCAAAAGATAGAATCATGCAAACTCAAAAGGTAACCCTAAAAAAAATGGCGTTTTCCCTTAATCGTCGAGAAAGAGGAGTTTAATTCGTACACATGGGAATCAGCTTCGCCGGTACAAGAACGTGGGCAAGAACAATGGTCTTGTCCCTGGTGGTGTTCTGAATCGCCCAAAACAAAGTGGCCTCCCGGCCTTCAATTCCGCCGCCACCGCGACGTAGAGCTTCTCCTCCACCGCCACCGGAGGCGCCGCCACCTCCTCAATCTCCGTCAAGCCACTGCTCAACGTCGAGCTGACGCTCCCGAAGCTGCCTATACTCCCTCTCCTGCTCGCCATGACCACTCGGCTAGGTACAATAAAAGCTACCTCCTTTTTGCATCTTTTGGACTAGGAATCAATGAATCGACCCCAAAAAAGGGGACCTTTTCCTAGGGAGCAGTAGAACGAGAGAAGCTATCTCGAGTCTCCACGACAATGGATGGGAATGGGTGAGGATTGTTCAGGCGACCTTCCTTCGACATAGACGATGAACAGAAGTCTCGACGACCAAGTCTAACACCAAGTCTACGCGACGATGACAAACAAATGGCGAAGGAAGCACTCATTTATTTTTTTGATTTAATGAACGCGTATTTCGCATCCTTCGTCAACCGAATTTCGTCAAACAAATAATCTGCGAATGTAAAGTTAAAGTGACTCCTACAACGATTTAGAGTAAATCGATAACCGTTTACAATAGATAATATATGATCCAGTCCTAATTAACGTGGAATCAGTCAACGTGGCACTTTGAGAAATAGGACAAGTCTAAAAAATAGCTCTAACAAATGTAGCACAGAGCCCGATATGATAGAGCATGGGCCCCACTCTCTGGGCCCACGGGGGTTTTGGGTGAGCATTAGCAACCCGGTCGATTATAAGAATGCTCACTATGCAACGCACCGCCGCCTCGAACTTCACTCCGGTCGAATATGTCGATCGGACAACACGGCGCCGGTCGGCTAACTAACAATGACCCCTGTTCCTATCACCGCATAGGACAAAAGAGGGAACAGAAGGGGCAGAGTTTGTCGGCCCTCCCGGTTATATAAGACCTTCCACCCCTCACACGCAGATATGCATAGGATTTTTCCAGCTATAGTACTTTCTTGATTAACTCCCCTTCTTTCCACCGGATTCTGACTTGACCATCGGAGGGTCTTGCAGGGGAAACTCCCGGTGGGTTGCTAACGGTCACTTTCCTTGTAGATTGGGAGTCGCCCTATCGTCGGAGTCCTAGATTGCGTCGCGTGCCACCCGCCATCCTCCTCCGCTGGCAAGCCGCGTCCCGTCATCGAATTGGGAATCCCATCGCTCGTCGACAGGATCATAATTGGCGCTAGAAGAAGGGCTCATCGCCTGATCGGAAAGTAGAAGATGGAAGACCCTAACAAAGTGACGATTACCATCACGCCAAGAATATGAGTTCTTGATGGCTGCTCAAGCCCAGAAAACCCCCCAACCACCCTTACCTATTGGCAGCCCCGTGGCCTGGCTCCTGAGCCATCGGTCATTGGCAACTTAATGGGTCGGGGGAATACCGCTAGGCTGGAGGGCATTCTGATTCCGTTCCCCTCTGCTTTCTTCTGAACTAGAGGAATGAAGCCCACTCGGGTCCCGTGGAAGTGTCCACTTCCAGTCAGACGCGTCAACACCGACTCGACAAGGGGAAGGGCCTTGCCGACCCAGCATCGGCTCCCCGGACACACAACCCATTTTCCGTGAATATTCTCGAAAATTCTGTCTCTAAACATCTCTGATTCTTCACTGCCCAGAATATCGGGAGTCAGTGATCCCGAGGAGCATGTCATGAAGTTCTAGAGCGTCGCGCGCCTTGCTACATTAGTACCTCGAGGGCGTCAAATGTCGGGCGTTTTGACGACCCTATCGGGACCAGCTCAACGCTAGTTTGATCGACTCTCGGGTGGGTCTGGTGTCGAGTTTCATAAAGCTTAAAAGATTGTTTATGCAGCATTTCGCGAGCAATCAAAGGCATCATAAGACGAGTCTCAATTTGTTTGCGTTAAAACAAGGTCCGAAGGAGTCACTTTTTTTTTATGAAAAGGTAAATATATATATCATCAAAGATGCATCATCATACAAAAGCCACCATAGCCCCTCATGTCATGTCCGACGAAATGTCATATCTGAAAGGGGATCCACTGTCATGTACATGTGCTCACTCAGGTACCAACTCGCCCTGTGCATCATATGCTGCTCTCGCCTTCACCCTCCGTACAACTATCCAGGGTGAGATAAAGATCGACACCATCTAGCATGAATCATGTATCCATCTTGTCTGTATCTCACCTATCGCCATGTCAAGCACCACACTCATGGCCATCCGCTCCATATGCCTCCATCATCAGTCAACCTCAACCTGTGACGGTGAGCCTAGGGCTACCATGACCTCCGAAGGAGTCACTTCGAGCCTACATAAAGAGGTTCAATAGCGTGACCATGAATCCTAGATGGAAAATCTTATTAGCTTAAATCTACTATAACCTAACTCCTAAATCTTAAAATCTTAAACCTAAATACATATAATATATCTCGTGAGTATCTAAAATTTTTTCTTTGGAACACTATAACCCAATTGGAAAGCTTGAATCCTAGAAGAAATCTTTAACCCAACCCCTAAATTCTAAAATCTTAAACTTTAAATATATATAATATACTCAAAAAATTAAAAAAAAAATACTACTTTAACTAAGGCGCCTCCAATACAATTATAGACACCTTGAGTTGGAATAGAAGGCACCTCCAATACAATTATAAAAACCTTGAGTTGGAATAGAAGGCGCCTCCGATGAAATCAGAGGCGCTTTGAGTTGGGCGTGCAGCGTAGCACGGTGAACAGTCCACAGGAATTATATATTGATCCAAAGTTTTTTCTTAAATTTAGCCCATTCACTGTTTTTCCTTTATCAACTTATTAATTTAATTTTGATGTATTAAATTGCAGTTTAATATATTAAATGTAAAATTATTAGTATTATCATTTGGTAGTGACAGGTTCAAAATCAGGATGTTAGACCAGTTCCTTAGATTCTCTTTGATTTGTCGATGGTTGACCACCGAACACGCGTTGACCTCCAAAGTGCATGACTTAGCCTCGTTGCTATATTTTAAAATCGAAAGAAAATAATTGAATTTCCTTAGTATTTCTTATTTCCGTCCATCAAATCTTCTTCCCAACTCAATCTTCATCATCGATGGATTGATATGATAGTTTGTTAATCCCTAGCTAGCAATTCACGATTTTAGTAAAGCATAAGCCAAATTGATCCAGCGTCATTGATTCTATAAGTACATACTATTGTTATGGATTAAATACATCAATGTAGTCTAAATTAACACATTGAACCTGTTCAAAATATGTAATAGCCATTAGTAAAGCAACTGGTAGTTCCATTTTCGAACCAGATAAACCTTACAATAATAGGATGCACAATCCTACATATATAGGGCACATTCTTCAGGTTTGTTTAGGTTGGAAAAAATCTCATAGTTTCAAAGAATATGTACAAAGACACTAATTTCAATCCAAAAGATATCCAATATCAAATGCTAAAACATGTAGGAACTATTTCAGATACACCTCATTCAACAGTTCGTTGCTTTAATGTCATGAGCGGCACCTGATGATCTTTCTTGATGGACAAAAGTGTTCTTTCACAGCATGCTTTAACTGTCTTAATAATCGCAGATTAGCAGATTTTTCAATTGTACAGCTAGTTCACCAGCAAACCTTCAGTGACTCTCTGGTAATCTGTGGCAAGTAACAACAAATCGAGGCAAATAAGAAAGAGTGTAGGTGATAAAATTGCTTCATGGAGCAATTTGGAGATGCAGGCTAGCAAATATTTTGAGATGCTTTTAAACAATCTACTTCAGGTCAAAGGACATTTTCTACTTCTGAAATGCAAATGCAATGCCAAACCCAGCCTTAGTGGAGAGATCTTTCGATTACCAAGGCATCTAAATGCAAATTCTTCTGTTCTTACCTCCATGGGAATTCACTTGTGTCTATTCCAGCTTGGTGCAGCTCATCAACATACTGCAATGCTTCTCTGCAATCTTCCCTATCATCTAAAAATTCCTTCTTGTCACCTTCGATTTGATATGTCTCATGGCCTTTGCCAGCAACAACCTGAATTGACTAGCATCCTCAAGGATGTGGTGTGTGCAAAATGACAATGAAAGGTAACTAAACGAAATAAAAAGTAAACAGAGAACGGCACATGTATATTTAGATCTATCTAGATGATGCCAAATGGTTAGAACTAACAAAGTTTGACTGCAGTAATGATAAAATGATGGTAGTTTACTTTACCTCATTTAAATAGTAATTTAGCAGAACTATTAATATATATTTGTACTTCTCAAACTCATACACAGATGTGCTAATTTTCATTACTGCATTTCATCGTGTAGATTATTTGAAAGATATATCAAAAGCAATATATATATATATATACACACATATATATAAACAACAACTGTTATCATAATTAAAAATGGTTTAAGAAGTCAAACTCTAGTTGGAGTCACTAAAAAAAGAAAAGAACTGAATATTACTATGACTAACTTCAATGGAAGAACCATATAACCAGCCCAAACAAATGTAACATAGCCTGATGTGATTGTTTTGGTACTAATCTGATTCATAACACATTGACTAACTAAAATTTTATTGCACAAAATACTGAACTAGACCCTTTCAAGTTTGTAGGAAAGGCAGGTATTGAATTGGCATTAAAAGCACACTAGGAGCAGTTTGTTACTGCATTCTTCTTCATTTGTTAACCTTATTACTTCCCACCCAATCCATCCAGGCAATTTATCATCATGAGTCATGGTATATGAAGCAAATTATTCTTTACCAGCTACCACTTAAGCAATATAGACAAAATACAAACAAAAAAAAACAGAAAACAAAACAAAAATAAGTAGTGAATACATAAAAGGACTGCTGTGAACTTACAACTACATCACCTTCCTCGCCCATTGCAACAGCACAGCGCACAGCAACTCTTCTGATGTCGTGTAAGAAAAGCCTATGGCCATTTGACAAGGGTGGATAGTAATCATTTTCACCATATTTCAAATAATCTTGCATAGTCCACCCAACACCGGCCAACATGTCATCCAAGATGTCCACTAAATGAAAAAAAAAAGGAAAAATCCATCTCAGTATTACAGGAAAGTGGCCCAAACCATAATTCAAAGAGCTTCAACGATAAACGATATAAACAAGGTTGACAGAAAGATCATAAGCTTAGACTGAGGAGAGTACACACATGTATCTTCATTTCTCGGATTGTCAGATGTCAACATAACCACATCACTTTTGTCAGTCGCAATCTTTGTCATCAGAGGTCTCTTGCCTCGCTCTTGCTCACCTTCACATCCAATGACTGCATAAAGAACATCGGCGGTGAGAAAGGTTACTGCTACCAAAGGATATATTCTTCTATTTAGAATAGTCAATTTAGTAAGCCAGATTGGTAGTCTATCCAATCTTGATTCTGTCCTAAGAAGATCATTTTAGCTATTGCGGCCTACAATAGAAACTAGACTACTTTCAAAAGGCCAATGAATTTCATGCCATAATCTTCACTTACTGACAAAGCATTAAAAATCAAGGTATTAAGTAATAGTTCAGGCAGTATGATGTGTGAACTTCAAGGAAATTATGGTCAAAATAAAAATAAAAACTGGTTGAATGAGAACTGAAGATAAAAGAGAATAAGAAGCAAAAGATATTTATGTACATGGAAAAGGAAAATAGCATACCAGTAATAATTCTACGAGGGCCAAGCTCTCTAACAGCATCCAAAAGTCTGGACAGAGCCTCAGGTGTCTTTGCATGGTCTACTATTACCCCAAATGCTTGCTCCTCGTCTATAAGCTCACACCTACCAGGAACTGCATCAACTTCCTCGATTCCCCTCACAATGTCCTCCAATGCTGCCCCTACAGCTATTCCAACTGAAACTGCTGCAAGAATGTTATAGATGTTGTGCCTCCCCAGTAACCCAGAAGAGATCTCCAAAATTCCATTGGGTGTTTGCACCAACACCTGCGTCTCAAACAATGAAAGCTCAAACTTTAAAGTGTGAACATCAGCATTCTTATTCTCCAAGGAGTAAGTCACAAAAGGAACTTCTGGATTCCCCTGTGCAACAAAATAAGGAGCATTTGGGTCATCGATGTTCACAACTTTCCGATGCCTCTCAGGGTCAACCATCATTGCAAACAATTTTCCTTGAGCATTCCTATACTCTTCCTCGTTCCCAACAAATTCAGGGTGTTCACTTGTCAAATTTGTAAAGACTGCAATATCAAAGTCAATCTCATCATACCTTTTAACCGCCAAACCATCAGCGGGAACCTCCATAACAACTGCCTCAGTCCCATTGTGCACCATCTTTGCCATCATTTTCTGTGTCACTACCGCATCAGTTATTGCGTTAGGATCATCCAATCTGTTCTCACCATGAACATAACACCCAAGTGTGCCTAACATCCCCGTCCTCAATCCCATAGCATCATACATTGCCTTAACCAAGTGAGAGGTCGTGGCTTTACCGTGTGTTCCTGCGATCCCAATGACAGACATGCTATTCGAAGGGTGCCTGTAAAATGAGGCAGCAAGGATGCGAAGCACTGTGCTGGTGTCCTCCACGATGACCAGAGCTTTACATCCTAAGGTCTCTTCAATGTTTATCTCCTCATCAGCAACCAATGCCACTGCTCCTCGTTTATCAGCCTCGGTGAGGTAGTCATGCCCGTCCATCTTGGAACTATTGCAGCACACGAAGAGATCGCCCACAGTAACTTCCTTTGGATCGTGTTGTATCCCAGAGATTGAGATCTCCAAATCACCATAGACGGAAACAGGCACTACTGGACTCTCATCCAGGAGCTCCGCAAGGGTCATCTTGAACTTGGGTTCCAAAATTCGGGCAGGAGTTCTCCCGAAGGCATCCACATCGAGATCAAACAAGGACTCCGAGGCTGCCCCATTGGATCCTTGTTCAGTAACCTCATCATCAGGGGAATCGAAAGGGTTTTCCTCATCGGATTGATCCTCCTCGTCGTCCGAGATGATAGTGAGGCCTTGGAGCTCTTGGATCTCCTCGAGGTCGACGACCTCCTCGGGAGCAAGCTCTTCGATGCCCTCGAGGACCTCATCCGAATGCGGCGGCGACTGTTGTTTCGGGGGATTCGGCGGCAAAAGTCCCTGCTTGACGAACTCCTGGCGCTTGAGGGCGATGGCTCGATCAATGTCGCCAAAGAGGTCGTCTCCGGAGGAGGACGAATCTCCGGGAACAAGGGGCGGGTCCGCCTCGTCGGCAAGCGCCTGGAGAAAAACTGGCAGGTCCTTCTTAAACTGCTCGTCCTGGCGGCGGCGAGCGCGGGAGACCTGACGCTCGAACTGGCTGAAGCGGGAGACCCCATGGGAGGAGTCTTCGGGTACCTCCGGGGGGTCGATGTCAGAGGGTGAAGGATCGAACTGGTCCGCACTGCGGGAGGCAGCGATAGGGCGGAGGGCGCGGAAGGAGCGGCTGCGGAGGAAGGAGAGGAGGGGGAGCGAGGCTTTCGAGGAGGCCGAGGAAGAGGGGAAGGAGGAGAAGAGTGGAACGGCGGGGAAGAGCAAAGCCATGCCTGCCGAGGGGAGTAATCGGGAGATAGCGAGACGGGTCTAAGAAAGAAAAAGGATTAGGATTTAGGCGACGACGGATGAACGGACGAAGATGACGCCGGTAGCGTCCGACCCGATTCGAGAGAAGAATCCGAGTCCGTTTCAAGTCAAACGGACACTGATACGTATTCCAAATAATGATTAAAAAAATACATTCCTCACTATTGCTAATCAAACAAACAGGTAGTTAGATCCGTTATAGATTTAGGCCTAGATTTAGCCATTTTGAACCAGCAATAGTTAAAATCTTTGAATCTAGTTAACTAGATTTAGCCATAATTAACCTTGATTAAGAAGTGACAGGATACAGATTCGAGTTCGACAGCCACAGAATGACAGCACAGCCCTCTCCGTCGAAGCACTGAAATCCAATCTTTTTGATAAATATTTTCCCATCCCTTTCCTTCGATCCCACTCCACCTCCGGATTCTCATGCCATGCCGGAGCTCAAGCCAATCCTCGCTCCGCCTCCTCGCGCCACATGAAGCTGCTCTCCCGGCGAGCTCAGTCCGGGCGCCACCAGCTTAAGTACCAAAAATGGCTTCTTTGGACGGTTCTCACTGTTTTCCTATTCGTGTCCACCACGACCACCAAAACCTCCTCCTCCTCCTCCTCCTCCCGCTGCTGCCGACGCATCCGCCTCGCTCCAGCCGCTGCCGCTCAGAACCACCCTGTCTCTCAACAACGCGCCTCGAGCACTCGGCGAAGCCCCCCGAATTTCATCCTTTTCGCCTTCCCTTAAGATTTACGTGTACGAGCTGCCGCCGAGCTTTAACCGTGACTGGTTGATGTCCAACGCGAGATGCGGTAGCCACCTGTTCGCGGCGGAGGTAGCGGTGCACGAAGCGCTGTTGGATTTCGCCGGCCGGGTGTTGGATCCAAACGAGGCTGACTTCTTCTTCGTCCCCGTGTACGTCTCCTGCAATTTCAGCACCCCCACCGGCCTCCCTTCGCTCCACCACGCTCGCCCCCTTCTCGCCTCCGCCGTCCGCTTCCTCTCAACCGAGTTCCCCTTCTGGAACCGCTCCCGCGGCCGCGACCACTTCTTCGTCGCCTCTCATGACTTCGGCGCCTGCTTCCACGCCATGGTGATTCCTCTGATCTCCCCCTGTTCTACCTTTGCTATTCAAAATCGATAATTTTACAGTGAAAACCATCAAATTTCGATTTTTTTTCTTTGCTGGAAAATGAAGAAAATCAAAATGCACGCAGGAAGATGCGGCAATTGCGGATGGAATACCGGATTTCATGCAGGAATCGATCATCCTGCAAACCTTCGGCGTGAGTTCGCCGCACCCTTGCCAGCGAGCAGAGCACGTTTTGATTCCGCCGTACATTAAGCCGGATATCGAAGAGCAGTGGCCGGCGCCGGAGAAGACGAAGCGCGACATCTTTGCGTTCTTCCGCGGTAAGATGGAAATCCACCCCAAGAACATCAGCGGCCGATTCTACAGCAAGTAAGTCGCCCGAGTACAAGATTGGGACGGGGTTTGGTTGGGTTATTTCATCGAACATGTTGCGCACGGGTTACTTGTGCAGGAGAGTGCGGACGGAGATATGGCGGCGGTACGGTGGGAATCGGAAGTTTTACCTGCGGCGAAAGCGGTTCGAGGGGTACCGATCGGAGATGGCGCGATCTGTGTTCTGCCTGTGCCCGTTGGGGTGGGCGCCTTGGAGCCCACGGCTGGTGGAGGCGGTGGCGCTCGGCTGCGTGCCGGTGGTCATCGCGGACGGCATTCGACTGCCGTTCCCGGAGGCGGTGCGGTGGACGGAGATCTCGGTGTCGCTGGCGGAGGCCGACGTAGGGAGGCTGGAGGAGCTGCTGAACCACGTGGCGGCTACCAACCTGTCGGCGATCCAGCGCAACCTGTGGGACCCGGCGCTGCGGCGAGCTCTGCTGTTCCGCCATCCGATGGCGGAGGGCGATGCGACATGGCACGCGCTGCGGACGCTCGAGGGGAAGCTCGACCGCTCGCGGCGGCGGCAGCGGCAGGCGGTGTCGCTTCCGCGATCGCCAAGGTAGGTGCTAGAGATGGAGACGAACGGCGGTGGAAAACAGCTGCCCGTTACCCTATTGCTTAGCTGTCAAGTCGTGATTCGAGGAACGTGGCTCCCATTACGATACGAGAGTTGGTCCGTAAATGAAAGAAAAGGAATTCGATTAAAAAAAAAAATCGACCAAAATGGAAATGTTACCGTCTCCCGTTTAGAAGAATTATGTACATGTGACGGATGATTCATTATTTACATTTTATTGGTTTTAAAAAAACGACAATTTATCAAATCAGATAAATAAAATTTTAAATTTATTGCAAGACAAATTTAATTATATATTCTTTTCATTTTATCCGGGGGACAAATTTGACTACGTCGCATTTGATTTGAATATTTTCCTTTTTATTTTATAAAAAATTATATTATTTTATTCCTTAAAAAATAACTTTTAAATATTTTTTATTTTTAAAAAATAATATCTCTTTTATAAAAAAATAGAAGTGGAAAATACATATCAAATAATATTTTTCAAAAAAACATATTTTCTTATAAAATAAAAATGAAAAATAGATAAATCAAACTCAGACTAACTTTTTCCCATTACCTTTCGGTATTTCACCAAACGTCAAAAATCAAATTATCAAAAGGCATCCAATGGTTTGTTCTTTACCAAAGAACACATATAAAATCAACTTATTCTTCTCATACCCTTCCCATCAATAACCCCTTTTTTAAATTTACTCTTCGAGACATCCGAACCATATTTTCATAATTTGATTTTAAAACAATAAATTATAGTTCGGATGCAAATAGTCTCATCTTTTCTCGTCCCTATATATCTCTTCTTGCCTATACCCTATATATCTCTTCAAAATCAATTTCTTTCAAAATAATAACAAATAAATATATAAAATAGAGATAAAAGATAAAGAAAATATATAAAAAGATAAAGAAGATAAAAATATAAAAGAATATATTATAAATGAATTATATTACATATGATATTTTTAAAAAATATAAAATATATTATACTATAAATATATAATGTATACATAATAATTACATAGAATTATAAAGAATAATATATAATGTAAATATTATAATTCAATTATAATATATTCATTTATATTTCTATATTTGTTATCTCTTTAAATATTTCCTTTATCTTTTATCTATATTTATATATTTTATATATTTATTTATGATTATTTTGAAAAAAAATTGATTTTGAATATCAAAAGGTATGATATTCCTGGATTTTAGGACCTTTGATATTCAAAATCGAGTTTTAATTTCAAATGACAATATATTCTTAGATAGTTTCAATCGAACTTTTATTTTAATTTCTATTTTATATATTTTAATATATATAATTTAAGGAATCCTATTTCATTTTTTAAATTTTATCTATCATTTCTTATTTTTATTTTACTTATATTTTTTTAAAATTTTAGATTTTCAGACCCTTTAGATCTGAAATAAAATATTTTAGGTTCATGAAATCATATATAATGTATATTTGTGTATAAAATTCATTTGTAATTATTGTGTATACAATTCATTTGTAATTATTGTATATACATTGTATATTTGTAGTTATAAAATATTTTATATATTAAAAAAAATCATATATAATATAATTCATTTATAATCTATTTATTTATATTTTATTTATTTATGTCTTTTATATATTTCCTTTATCTTTTATCTCTATTTTATATATTCATTTATAATTATTTTGAAAAAAAATGATTTTGAATATCAAAGGGCATAATATTCCTGATTTCAGACTCTTTGATATCCAAAATTGATTGTTTTTTTCAAAATAATTTTTAATAAATATATGAAATATATAAAATAGAGCTAAAAGATAAAAGAAATATATAAAAGATAAAGAAGATAAAATTATAAATGAATATATTATAAATGAACTATATTATATATGATTTTTTTCAAAATATAAAATATATTATAAATACTAATATATAATATATATAAAATAATTACAAATGAATTGTATACACAATATACATTAAATATGATTTCATGAGCCTAAAATATTTTATTTCAGATCTTTTTTGGGACTGAAAATGTAAAATATAAATAATTAAAATAAAATAAAAATAATAAAGAATATATAAAATATATATAAAAAAGAAATACAATATATATTAGAAATATATAAAATAAAAATTAAAATAAAAGTCTGATTGGAACTATCCAAGAATATCATGTCCTTTCAAATTAAAAATTAATTTTGGATATCAAAGGGCCTAAAATCAAGAATATCATGCCCTTTGATATTCAAACTCAATTTTTTTTCAAAATAATCATAAATAAATATATAAAATAGAGATAAAAGATAAAGGAAATATTTAAAGAGATAAAGAATATAGAAATATAAATGAATATATTATAAATGAATTATATTATATATGATTTTTACTCAAAATACAAAATATATTAAATTACAAATATATAATGTATATACAATAATTACAAATAAATTGTATATCTCTATTTTGCAAACGAATTATATATTTAATAATTTCAAATAAATTATATACACAATATACATTATATATGATTTCAGGCCTTCTTTGGGTCTGAAGTCAAATCTAATCTAGAAAAATATAGACAAAATAAAATAATATATATAATAAATTGTAACGACCCGGCCCCTCGGCCCCTAGGGCGGCCCAACTGGCAGTCCCTTGGGCGGCCCATTTGGCGACCCCTTATGTCGTCAACCGACGACCATTGGTTGTGTCGTTACTCACAAGTACTTTCCACCCCTGGCCAGTTGATTTTTGCCTTCCTCAAGATTCGAACTCTAAACCTCCATGTTAAGTACTAAAGTTTATGAATCCTGATACCAATTGAGCTAAATGGGCAAAAATCCTGGATTGTACTTGTGAGTACTTAATCTGGAGCTCTGGAGTTCGAATCCTGAGGAAGACAAAAATCCACTGGCCTGGGGTGGAAAGTACTTGTGAGTAACGACACGGCCAATGGTTGTCGGTTGACGACATAAGTGTTAGGATCGATATGCCTTGCTAGAGGGGGGTGAATAGCACTTTGTCGAACCCCTTCTTCCTACACGATTGTTAGCGCAGCGGAAATACAAATAAAACAATAAATACAATGCTAACAAACCAGATTTAGTTGGTATCCACCCCGGCCGGGTGACTAATCCAATAATCCGTCGGTGGATCACTCCCCGGATAACCTCCGGCTATCACGTGTAGCTCCTTGTGGGTGGAGAAACCTCACCACAACACCTTGGACGCTTTGTGAACACAGTAGACTACTAACCGGCTTTACCCAAGCAGGTTTCGTCAAGAAATCCCAGCCCGATCGAGTCCCCCTTTAAATAGACTCGGGCTGGAAATCACGCCACCAGTCGACTGGCCCCAGGGCAGTCGACTGGTGCCACTTAAAATTCGACCGTTGACACCCAACGTTCGACTTTTCGTGGCTTCCAGGCAACTAGCAGTCGACTGCTCCCAGGGGCAGTCGACTGCTCCCAATCGACTGCCCCAACTGGCAGTCGACTGCCAATCGACCAGAACCCTTCTGTGGGTTCTGGCAGTCGACTGCCAATCGACCAGAACCCTTCTGTGGGTTCTGGCAGTCGACTGCCCAACCTGGCAGTCGACTGCCCTGTCTACCAACCTAGGGTTTTGCCTCCCCGAGTACATTCCACTCAGCACTCGACCCCTAGGACTTCCCGAGTACATTCACACAGCACTCGTCCTCACGACTCGACTGACTCCTCTTCCGCAGCCTCGACTGTTGCCTTCGCGCCCTCTTCATCTTCGTCCCTCGGATGCGCACGCAAACCTCCAGGTTGCATCCATGCCACCCTTCACGTACGCCTCGAAGTCCGCGCCCATCAACTCATCGTCCCTGCACTCCAAGGTCCCTCAGATGCGCACACAAGCCTCCAGCTTGCCTCCATGCCATCCTTCACCGTACTGAGGCCGTCCAGTCAAGTCCATATACGTACCTGTACAACCTGCACACTCAACATACGCATATCAAATACACAAGGGTAAACCTAACTTAAACCCTTTGCCCAAACATCAAAACCCATGGTCACACCGGACCATCTTAGGGCCGATTGCTCCAACAATCTCTCCCTTTTTGATGTTTGGCAATCCATTTAAGTTAGGGAAAGCAAGATAGTAGTCAATAGCAAAAACCATGCTAAATAAATGCATATGCAATGCATAACTGGATCCTATCCCAAGGCATCCTACACCTAACCCTCCGAGTTAGGAATTTTACACCTAGCCCTCCAAGCTAGGAATTCCCACCTAACCCTCCAAGTTAGGATTTTCCAACCAAATTGGGCTTTTTAAAGCTTCTCCCAAGCTCCCCCTACATTGGACTTACAAAGGCTTTTTAAGAACCTCTCCAAGGTTCCCCTTACGCCAAGAAGGGAGCAACCATGCTCCCCCTCAAGCTTAGCTCACCCTAAACCTAGGGTTTCTTTCTAGCAAAGATATTGGTTTCCCACTTAAACACAATATTTCTCCCCCTTTGCCATACATCAAAAAGAACCCAATAATTACCCAATAATTGGTTCTTAACATCCCCAATGATCCTAAACATAGTGTACTAAACCCCCATACACTTGTTCCTTGTCATTTGGATCCTAAGTCAGCTGCTGATACCAAAATCAGCCCTGACCAGTCGACTGCCCCCAGGGTAGTCGACTGATACTCTGATAATCAGTTTTCTGGCCGAATTTCAGAAACGCGCCAGAAATTCCACAAATCTCCAAAAATTCCCAAATTTCGTGGAGAACTTTGTGGTACCCATACCTACTTGGGAAAAATACATTTCACCTGTATCTATTCCCATTCCCAAGTTTGGTACAAAATCCAAAAGTTTTCTTATGAAAATTAAGGCAAATAGGAGACAACCTCCCCCTTAACTCATGCCTTCTCCCAATTTTCATTTTTCCCAGGTTAAGTTCTACCCAGCTTAACCTCCTAGACACCACGTTGAGTCATACACAACCCAACACCTGAGTTCTCCCCCTTTGACACTCTTATAGTATTGCCCGAGGCAATCTTTCCCTAAGTGCCAAAAAGAACTCAACAAAAGTCTAAAAACTCTAAAGTTTGCAAGCACACTTGCTAGGATATACCCTATCTTAGAAAAATATGATATCATGAAAATATCAAGTGTGTTTGACTTTTGGTACACATTTAAGTTTCTTAAGGATTTTGCATTAAGTATCAACTCTCAAATTCATTTCTAATTCCATGTGTTTGTCAAACCTACCCATCATAATTCGACACATGGAATTGTCCTCAATGTTCCCTGTTTAACCTCTAAATCTTAGATACCTAGGGAACCTTATCAATCCTTCTTGATTTTCATAAACTCTAATAAATTCTTATCAAATCATGGGATAACACTTTATACAAAGAATATGAAATCATAAACATCAACTTTAATCCAAAATCATATCCCATAATTCAAATTTGCACTCTCTTATTGCCCAAACTGCCCCTTTTGCAATTTTTTTCACAGACCAGTCGACTGCTCATATGGCAGTCGACTCTCAAATCGAACAGAGATCCCGGTCGACCTCCCAGTCGACCCCCAGTCGCCTGCCACCAGTCGACTGGTATCTGAGCCAGTCGACTGGTGGCTGAATTTCAGCCCTCTTTGGTGAATTTCAGAAATGTCGTAGAAATTCCAGAAAATTCGAAAAATCTTGAAATTTTGCGAGGATATTTGTGAATTCTATATTCACTTGGGAAAAATATAATTTCAGTTAAAGTCATCCCAAATCCCTAGTTTGGTACAAACTCCTAGTTTTTCTTAAAAGGTATTATAGAACTCTTCCCAAAAGTTCTAGTTTGGACCTCACATTGATGTTACTTCCCATAATCATCAATAGTACATTTATAGCATCAAGTTATATGACATTTAGGCATTAAAATCAATTTGTCTTATTTAAAACCATAATTTCACCTTTTTCACCAAAATTTACCTTTTGATGTGCCAAAATCTAGGATTAAGACTTACCCAAGTCTTCCAATCCTTTTTGACACATTTCACCTAATTTCCTAAGGGAGAAATTTTTGAGATCCATTTACCATGGACCCCAAAGGCTCCTAGAGCTCCCCCTTGAGCTCTCAGCCTTAGCCACCTCCCTAGGTGACTCGATCCAAGCTAGGCCACACCGGTGTGCCACCGGTGACTCTTGGCCTACAAAATTGACCTTTTTAACCTTGGACACCTTGTCCTTGGTTAGGTCACTCTCTTTACCCTTGGATGGCATCCCCTTGCCACCCTTGGACCTTCCCTCCTTACTAAGATTGTATGTTTTCCCAACATACTTCTTCCCATTGCCCTTGGAGGTCTTAGATCGGTACCCCAATCCCGATCTATCATAGTTAGGTTTTAGGCTACTCAACACTAGGTCTAGGCCCTTAGATCCAACCTTGAATCTTTCTAGGGTCTTTTCTAATGTATCAAGCCTTGCCCTCAAGGCTTGATTTTTCCTTTCTAATTTCTTGACCTTAGTGTCCACATGTCCACCTTGGACATTTCTAGACCTACCATTCTTTTTAGGCATGTGTCTCCCCTTCTTGGGGTTAATACCTTGATCCTTAGGTGCATAAGTCGTAGGTCTATCATGATGCATGCTCTTTCTAGAATTATGATCTACCTTGTTATCCCTATTCCTATCATTATACTTAAATCCAAAATTATGCACCATTAAACATTTCTCATTAATTCTAGCATGCATGGATGAGCAATTTTCATTATTTCTAAAATGTAAGGAAGAACTTGAAATTGAATTGCATTTTACCCTAGGGTTAGGAATTACCTCCTTTACCCTTGAAGTTCTCCCTTGATGTGATCTTTGTTTCTTCCTTTCCTCTTTCTCCCATCTTCTTAGATGCTCCATCTTCTTGAATTCTTTACTCCTTGGGCACTTAGTGTGGTAGTGTCCTAGCTCTCCACACGTGAAGCATCTAATTTTCTTCTTAGCTTGAGCCTCTTTATTCCTATAACCCATGTTAGATTTAACCGAAATTGAAATGGGTTTAGATTTTACCTCCCTTTTACCTTTTGGGCACTTGTCTTTGTAGTGCCCCTTTTCATTGCACCCAAAGCATACAATGTGGTCTTTAGTCCTTGCTTTGGTGGAGGTTGAGGCTTGGTTGACTTCCTCTTCACCCTTGGATGAAGTGGAGACCTCCTCTTGATCATGTGTAGGTGAGGGTCTCTCCTCCCCCTCAATCCTTGAGGTGGTGACCTCTTCTTCTTCTTCTCTTGAGGAGGTCGATGATCTTTCACTTAGCTCCTCCTCCTCACTTGAAGAAGTTGACACTTCTTCCTCCTCGTGAGCTATTGAGCCCATTTCCTTGGGCTCTTCCACCACTTGACCTTGTGTAGGGTTTTTATGAAATTCCACCAACTTGGTCCATAATTCATGTGCATTCTTATAATTCCCTACAACACTCAAAATATTGGTAGGCAAAAGATTTATTAATATACTTATTACCTTCTCATTTGCCTTTGATTGCGCTTGTTGTTCTTGAGTCCAATATCTTGGGCGGAGCTTCTTCCCATGCTTATCTCTTGGAATTTCAAATGGTTCTTCAAGCACCATCATGTACTCCCACTCCATCATCAGCCACGTCTCCATTCTTGACTTCCAACGCCCGAAGTCTTCATGGTCGTAGACCGGTGGAGTGTATATGTCGTCCCCAAGTTTATCTTTCATGATTCTTCACCTCTAGCGGTTGCTCCTTCGGCGGTTAGTCCGATCAAGAGCGGTCCTTCGCTCTGATACCAATTGTTAGGATCGATATGCCTTGCTAGAGGGGGGTGAATAGCACTTTGTCGAACCCCTTCTTCCTACACGATTATTAGCGCAGCGGAAATATAAATAAAACAATAAATACAATGCTAACAAACCAGATTTAGTTGGTATCCACCCCGGCCGGGTGACTAATCCAACAATCCGTCGGTGGATCACTCCCCGGATAACCTCCGGCTATCACGTGTCACTCCTTGTGGGTGGAGAAACCTCACCACAACACCTTGGACGCTTTGTGAACACAGTAGACTACTAACCGGCTTTACCCAAGCAGGTTTCGTCAAGAAATCCCAGCCCGATCGAGTCCCCCTTTAAATAGACTCGGGCTGGAAATCACGCCACCAGTCGACTGCCCCCAGGGCAGTCGACTGGTGCCACTTAAAATTCGACCGTTGACACCCAACGTTCGACTTTTCGTGGCTTCCAGGCAACTAGCAGTCGACTGCTCCCAGGGGCAGTCGACTGCTCCCAGTCGACTGCCCCAACTGGCAGTCGACTGCCAATCGACCAGAACCCTTCTGTGGGTTCTGGCAGTCGACTGCCAATCGACCAGAACCCTTCTGTGGGTTCTGGCAGTCGACTGCCCAACCTGGCAGTCGACTGCCCTGTCTACCAACCTAGGGTTTTGCCTCCCCGAGTACATTCCACTCAGCACTCGACCCCTAGGACTTCCCGAGTACATTCACACAGCACTCGTCCTCACGACTCGACTGACTCCTCTTCCGCAGCCTCGACTGTTGCTTTCGCGCCCTCTTCATCTTCCTCCCTCGGATGCGCACGCAAGCCTCCAGCTTGCATCCATGCCACCCTTCACGTACGCCTCGAAGTCCGCGCCCATCAGCTCATCGTCCCTGCACTCCAAGGTCCCTGAGATGCGCACACAAGCCTCCAGCTTGCCTCCATGCTATCCTTCACCGTACTGAGGCCGTCCAGTCAAGTCCATATACGTACCTGTACAACCTGCACACTCAACATACGCATATCAAATACACAAGGGTAAACCTAACTTAAACCCTTTGCCCAAACATCAAAACCCATGGTCACACCGGACCATCTTAGGGCCGATTGCTCCAACAATAAGGGGCCGTCAAATGGGCTGCCAGTTGGGCCGCCCAAGGGACCGCCAGTTGGGCCGCCCAAGGGGCTAAGGGGCCGGGTCGTTACAATAAAAAGGCACCTTTTTAAGTAGCGACCCCGCCTCTATGGTCCCCGCAGGCAACCCTCTAGGCCGGCGACCCTACGACCTTCTCACCCCTGGTAGTGGATTTTTGCCTTCCCCAGGATTCGAACTCTAGACCTCCAAGCTAAGTACTAAAGTTCCTGAATCCTGGTACCAAGTGACTTGTACCCGCCTCTATGGTCCCCGCAGGCAACCCTCTAGGTCGGTGACCCTACAGTCTTTCCACCCCTGGCAGTGGATTTTTGCCTTCCTCAGGATTCGAACTCTAGACCTCCAGGCTAAGTACTAGAATTTATGAATCTTGATAGCCAAGTGAGCGTGATGTGGGGGGTTTCTATCAAAATCCACTGATCGACTTAGAGATCTTAGATTGCAACTATTTCAATTTTTATGAATTTTTGAGGTTGTAAAGAATTCAAATATATTTTGACTTTTTTGAAATTGTTAAAATTGTAAAAAGAAAGAATCGATAAAAACACCCACATTGAATTGATATGATCCATATCCATATCAGACCCCAATGTGGGGGGTTTTGTCTATTACTAATTGTTACGGAGCGAACGACGGGAATGACGAATCACCAAAGTGCAATCTACGGTGACGATGATGGGGAGAAGATGTCGACGCCCGCGAAATTAACTCGAGTGTAAAGGGGATGCACCGGAAGAACTTTTGGTGGAGTCATCTCCAACGCTCAAGTCAAAACTCCTTCTTTTAGAGAGAAAAGCGAGGAATCAAAGTACTGTAATTCTAGAAAGCTTACCCCCTTTTTACCTGGGTGCCGAGACATTTTATATACCTGACGCCTTCATCCTATGTATCCCCACCTCCTCCTCCACATTTCTTAGTCATCGGTTACTTGTCAGGTCTCTTCCTCTGGCAACGGTCATTGTGACTATTAAGACCCTAATTACCATGCGTTGCAAATAATAATTACCTAATGACTTTCCTTTTCTGGAAGGAGAAGAGGGTACTTGAAGCATGATTTTCTTATCCCTACGTTGATCTTCAGGCTTCACTCTCCCGAGTCAGTCTCAGAATCTTATCTCCCAAGCTGACCTCGGGGGCTTTCTTTCGTTCTCCCAAGATAGTCTCGGGAGCCCGATTCCCGGTCTGACCTCGGGGGCATCCTTCTGTCCTCCCGAGATAGTCTCGGGAGCCCGATTCCCGGTCTGACCTCGGGTCACTAATTTGGTCGGCCCCTGCCATGTAGTTTTTCTCGTGCGACGTGTCCATCCTGATTACTCATCCCTATCACTAATGATGGATCTAAAGAGCTTTAATTACACTCATTTCAGTTCATGTAGATTTCTGAGATTGCAAGGAGTTTAAATATGCTATCAATTATTTATTTCGACTTCTCTAGAGATGTTAAAATGTAATAAGAAATAATCGACAAAACCCTCTATGTTGGGCTTGATAAGAATTATATCAGGCCAACGTGGACTTGATATGATTCATATCAGGGCCAACATGAGAGTTTTTATTGATTCACCATTGATGAATCTAGAGAGCTCCAATTATACCTATTTTGATTCGTGTGGATTTCTAATGTTGCAAGAAGTTTAAATATGTTATCTATTGTTTATTTCGACTTCCCTGTATGTGTTAAAATGTAATAAGGAAAAATCAACAAAAATCCCAAATCATATTAGGCCCAACGCGGGAGTTTTTGTCGATTCACTATTGTTAGACATAGGGAACTCCGATTGTACTTATTTCAGTTCCTGTGGTATTTTTAATTTGTAAAAAGTTTAAATATGATATCTATTATTTATTTCAACTTCTCTTGATATATTAAAATATAATAAAAAAATAACCATACTAAATGTCATAGGCAAAATATGAAAAGGGGGAGAAGACAAAGGGAGATGGAAAAACTAATAAAGAATAGAAATGAAAAAAAATTAAATTTGCAAAGAGAGATAAAATGGAATGAATATATAATTAAATTCGTACTATATTAATATTAAAATAGTATATGTTTTTTAATAAAATCGAATTTTTAAGTACATGATTTAAAAATTACCGTTTAAAAAAATATGTGAATGGTTGGCGTACGTATTACCTTCACATATCTTATTCGGTAAACAGAATTCGTCTGTCTATGTGATAGTATTTGACATTAGCAATGATAGAGAGAGAGAAAATAAGAGAGTGAAAATCATAGTAAATGATGTAGTATAACGTGACATGATATGATATTTTATATGTACACGTTTGATTATCATTTGGACATCATCGGCGGCTTTCGGCCGTCGTCCCGATTCAAACTATATCCTGGGAGGCATAGTGAACCCGTCAAAGATCGTGTATGCAAGATGTCACATCATTTACTATAATTTTTATTCACTTATTTTTACTTTTCCAATCATTATTCATTTGATATTCTCGACTCGATCAGAGAATTCATCCATGTGGTGTCGGTTGGCATGTCAGATCAATCTACATCGATCTCTTCGTATCGAGCTTAGGTTTATTTAACGGTGAATCAGTCCACCTTTGAATTTCGTTCGTCTATCTATGCAAAAAAACGTGGGCCGCCATCTTAGTGTCCTCTAGTCTCGGCCCATAAATATTCCGAAGAAATAAATCACGATTTTATTGATGGATAAGACGTCTGAGGCCGAAAAGATTTAAACTAGCAAATCAAATTTTTACCCCGTATACGACTGAGGACTCTCGAACCTGATTCGTTCGTCCATCTAGATGGATGGACAGGATGATTAATCGTTATTTTAGATATTCACGATTTGATCCCTAATTAAAACATATTTATAGAATTTTTTTCAAATGGAGTGCGAATCTTGGGACGTCGAGCTTCAAGACCGTCCACCGTAAGCGTTTCTTGATTTACCCTAACGATCGATGTTAAATTTTCGTAAGATCGAATTAATCATCTCAAATTCATCTATTATCCGATCTAACAATTTTCATAATTTGTCAGTCTCGAGACATGCCACGTCATTAAAATGGGAATCAAACAAAGAAATGTTTTCTATTGATAATTTAACCGAATGATGAAGGAGGAGGGAGAACAAATCCTCTGTTCTCAATGCTCCTCTGTCCTTGTATCCCAATTCGTCGGCGATGGCTGATGAATCTTTCGATCGTCGATTAGACACTATCGACAGCTTTCGACTGTCGTCCAAAATAAAACTATACCCTAGGAGATACGGCGAACACGTTCGTCGGATTTACCGTCGAATTCGACGAAATTGCAATTGGAACGATCTCGGCCAATTCATTGTTTTCTCAGGATATCGTTTGATTAAAGACGACGAATAAAAATTAATGATAATATCCGATCGACGATCAAAAAATTCATCGATCATCACCGATAAATCCGAAATACGAAGACACGGGATGCTCAAGAGAGGAGATCCCGTTTGAGGAGGAGGCGACTGAACGAAGGACGAGCAAGTGGAATTAATGGAAACGCATCTGCCGAGCTGGGGTAAGCGGGCCGACAAGAGCACGCGGCGCGTCGCTGTGGCATTGGCTGCGCACGGTCCATCCACGTGAACCGGAGCCCCACTTCACGTGCCCGACAACTCCCCACCGCCCACCGACTACCGAATAATCATCATCGTCATCATTACTGTTATTATTATTGTTATGATTATTAATGATTAAAAGCAGAGCTAGTCGCTTTCGCTGATTCTCCTATTAATAGTATTTTTATCTTCTGCTCTCCTTCTCTGAATATGTGCAGTGGTTAAAAACTAGCTTAGAGGGCAAGGCGAGGGAATCCTTTTTCACCCCCCTTAATTCCTAGCTTGTGTTTCCTAGCTCTTGTAGCACTAGCAATGGCTGCCAGCTGAAGATGGTCTCAAATGGCTGCATTTGCACCTGCACCTAAAGAGAGAAGCTAGCTATATGCATGCCACAAATGGATGAGCAAGCTAAGCTTGAGATCATAGATCAATCTCATTCGTTTAGGTGCAGTGGCTGATGCAACTGTTTGCATTCCATCTCTTCTTCTTGTTAGTTACTTCTTTCCTTCTTGTATTTTGTTTATTTTTTTCCTTTCTAGATTTGCATACTTTTCATTAGCTAGCTAGCGTAAATTCCAAGCTTGATTAAAAGTTTCTTGTCCTTCTTCTCTCGAGTTGTGGATACAGTCAGAACTGGAGAGCAACTAGGTTTTGATGGCTGTTCTTGGTGAAAAATGTTTTTAAAATTTATTCAACAACAAAGAAAAGACATTAAAAACATTTGAAACAAAAATTTTGATATTTTAATAACTTTAATTTTTAAATATTTAATTTTTATATTGTATTTTTATTTATTTTTTCCTATATAATTTAAATAATTATAAAATATAAATAAATAACCTTGATTGCTTGCATTGTGAGGATTTATTTAAAAATTAAATTTTAATAATTAAATTCTAAAATAAGACAAAATATTATTTTATTGTGTTCATAATTATATTGATGAAATATATACTACACTCACCAAATAATCACCTTATGTATTGCGCTAGAAAACAAAGGAGGAGAAGAAAAATAATTTTTTTATTAAAATTTAAACTTATTTGATAGGAGATCTTCACGAGGAATAAACAAATTTGACAAGAAGGCTAAAAAGTGAATAGATTTTTAAAATGCATTGAATAATTATATTAAAAAGTATATTATTTTTCCCTTCTAAACCAATGCTTAGATAAGATAATTTAAAAGATGAAATATTTTATTTCTATTTTTTATAATATCCTAAATTATACGAGGTAAAATGAAATAAATAAATAAAACACGAAGCTATTGAGTTCATATAAAAAAGCAAAATACAAATAACATGGCATTTTTAAAATCTTTTTTAATCCATTTTTCTTAATACAAATCTACACAATTAAATGGCTTCCTTCCAGTGCATACAAATCGTCAAGGTAATTGAGTAGCAGAACCAGAACTACTTCCTATATAACTCATAAGGAAACTAATGCAAAGAAGGGAGAAACGGTATGAAAACATTACAATAACATGAGAAGATGGAAATGACTGAGAACCACAATCGAAGGTGTTGAACCCTAAGCGACCATCCCGACTTGTTAAAAAGACTAAGTTAGCAAACAAACCCGATTAGTTTCCCCAGCTTATCAACTTATTTATATTTACTTCGTGAAGAAAATGACACTTGATAACAAGCAAGCATTGAGGCAACAATGAGAAGGCTATAGGCCGGTGGGAAGGTATAGCCGGTGGAAAACTTTTGTGGATTGATCGGTCACCCCAGAATTAATCGGAGTATAAGTTAGATATCTAATGTCAACTAAGAAAAAAATAATGAGAAGACTGTAAACTTTGGGGATTAATGTTCATTCTTCACACGCGACTTTAGAATTCCGGGTTTAGGAGGCGAAGCAAACACTCTGGCCATAGAATTAGCCCTAGAAGATGGTGATGAATGCTTCTGACTCGCACCTATCATGCTCGAGCCATCACCTCCATCAGAGCAAGTCGCTAGAGAACCATCATTTTTTTCTCGTGCACACAATCCCATTGCTTTAACCACGTAGGAATCATCATGTAGCTCAAATGGGGTACTGCAGTTTAAGGTTACAGCAAGATCAGTTAACGAGATAAAAGTCGATGTGTGAATGATCTAAATTTTGAAACGGGTTAAGGAGAACATTGGAGCAAGAGCTGCTCGGAACCATTTGATAATAGTCATTAATATTGCATTTTCTACCATCAAAAATATAAAAATGAAAAGTCAGTTTTTGATGAGAAAGCAGCTCGTAAGATCTATATAACGTTACCTGTTGAAATCAAAATGTACAAGTTGCATATCTTCTGAAATTTCTACCTCAACCGTAGCATGTGGACGAGTCTGTTAGTCATCATTAAAAATATATATATTAGCTTATCATGTGCCTAAATTGCATTAGCAACTCCAAGAATCTTTATACCTTGGCCGATATTGTTTCTAGTGAAAAGAAAAAGAAAGTAAGCATACATGATCTTACGATACATCATCCAGATGTTTTAACATTTATGTTCCATAAACCACAAAAGATCACAAATGTGATGTATTCTAGAAATGCTACAAAATATCCATAAGAATCCAAAATGACAATTAAGCCTTGATATTTGATGACTAACAAATTAGAAGTACATATATGAGCGAAATATCACGAATTCGTATCAACATCTTAAGGAACCAAGTTGCTTGCATCTATTATATATCAATGAACTAAAGTAGACTAGTATTTGTTCTCAAGCATAAGCATCTCAAATCCAGACTTTAATAATGAGCAATTACCATTTAAACATTTATTCAAAAACAACGGGCCACTTTGTCATTACCAACAAATTCCTGAAATGTAACTGCAATAACCATTAAAAAAATTCAAACGCAGATGCACAAAAGAAAAAATGCAACCTTGTACCTGAACCAAGATAAATGGTAAAGCAACGCCACCAGATGGAAGATTTCCTGATCCATATAACTTGTCATTTCTTTGGACCAAGTTTTGGAGACCTTC
The DNA here is from genome assembly GCA_024364735.1 of Boesenbergia rotunda. NCBI lineage: Eukaryota > Viridiplantae > Streptophyta > Magnoliopsida > Zingiberales > Zingiberaceae > Boesenbergia > Boesenbergia rotunda. The sequence goes on from JAGFNQ010004668.1 coordinate 443,097, forward strand.
GTACTATAAAAAATGGAGAAATTGAATCATTACTAAACACGAGATAAACAAGTTGCTACATAAGCTAGCTTTATGGATTTTTCTGAATTCATCATTGGAGAATGGGTAACTATCATTTCACCATAAGGGGCAGCCCGGTACACGAAGCTCCCACCAATACGGGATTCGGGGAAGGGTCTATTATACGCAACCTTATCCTACTTTGCAAAAAGTTGTTTCCGAGAATTGAATCCGTCATCTCCTAATCACATGGCAGCAACTTTACCGTTGCGCCAAGGCTCCCCTTTTGTAACTATTGTTTCACCATAAGAGAGCAAATTTTAATTATCTTCTCACTATCGTTAAATTATGAAGTAAGCTAGAGAACAAATTCCAGACATTTTTAAAGCTAAAATAAAGAAATAGCAAGCATAACATATTCACAGTGAGATTTGGTTGGCATTAAGACATTTCAGATGGTTTTTAATACATGGTCTACTAAAATGATATGGTGATGATACCTTGCCCCATAGGAACATTTTCAATTATTATTTGATTTCTATAGTTTGTTTAGCCTTGTTAGCCTCTACTACTGCTAATTATAGACGACTTAAAAATTTTGAGTTATGTGGACTCATCATAGTAATCAAATACTTGGTACATGGAAATGAACACTATAAAATGATAAGCACCATGTATCCAAGCCTTCGGCTCAATTAATCCTGGGGTGATCGGCCCGGCCCAACGCAAAATGAAAACTATAAAAGAAATGACTAGAGATAGCAGGCGTGGCATGAGTAATATGTTTCTTCCACATAACAATAGAGGTGGCAATATAACTACCATATCAGATATATACAATTTCTTCAAACTAAAAAAGGATGTCTAATCGGGAATTGATAAAGATAATTTAGCACTCAAACTCCATTTGCAATCGGTAGTAAATATTAATTATTAGCAAATGATCATACTTGGTCATGCAACTCTTGCAAATATGCAGTTTTCTTATCAATTCTACTCCTCAATCCAATTCGCTCTGCCTGTAACAGAGCATGGAATTACAAATCAGTATTTTAAGCCATTTTATACGGCTGTCCATGCTGAAAAGCTCAATAACATGATGGAAACAGTAGATCGAAGAATAAACAAGAGCAAACCTTTAATTCTTCGATATCATTTAGACTAGTTCGAGGTAAACCTTTCCAATGTATCTCCTTTTTATCTTTAGAGATAATATCCATAGCCATGAGAACATTTAGTGCATCATATACCCTTCGCCGTATGTTCTTCTCATCATATTGTTGCTGTTTCAGTAATAGATATTAGATAATGTATTTCCAAAGATCAAGCTATTCAAACAAAGTAAACAATACATAAAATCTTAAATAGCTCAGACACCTTGTCAAGTACCTGATCTTGAGATCCTGGATTATTTTGTGGATTTGTAAATTCAGTGACAAGTTCATCTGCAACCTGAAAAATGAATTTAAGGAAAAGATGAGGCTTCAAGAAGCAAAGTCAAGTAAATACACCTCAAAGAAATAAAGCACTATAAACAGAGCTGTGATTTCATAACATCAAATAACTTATGACTCAAATTCTTCAGCTAGCCACTCTGTACCTATGATGAACATCCAACACTCCATGTTAGATATTAATACCCTCATCATTCATTTCTAAAAAAAATTTAGAAGCAACTGTGTGGAGCAAGGTTTTAAGTATCGACCCGTGCCGATGTTTCGGTCCCAGACCGGAACGATACGGTTTCGGTATCGTATTGTTTCGTGCCGGTATGGTTTCGGTATTTTTTATTTATATATAATAATTATTAGATAAATATATATTTATTGTGTATAATTTAAAAATAAGTTGTATGTTAATTTGATATAAGTTTTCAATTATTGAACAACTTAATATTGTTAAGAAAACAATTAAATATAACTTTCTTTAAAGAAAATTGATCTATCAATAACTCGAATTAAAATTGATATATTACAATATGTTACCTTACTAATACCAAAAGGAGTGACGCGAATCAGATGAAGACATTGGTTCTTGTAGCATTCTGCTTAGATCAATTCCATAGTTCTCTAACGCCCAAATTAAATAAGCATCCCATGACATGCAATATTGATACTGATTTCTCCACATGTCCATCAGCGTATCTCGATTCATCACTGGAAGTTGGACTTGAACTGGCACCATTGAAATCGGAACAGGTACAGGCACAGGATAAGGATAAGGATAAACATATGCCTCTGAACTGTGGTATGATGGATCACCATATGATGCATCAGAGTTATAATAAGAAGGCTGAGAGTATGATGAACTTCGACTAGAATCAATGTCAGCTAAACTCTGTCGCATATCTTGATAATTGTGAGCTTTCTTTTGTTTGTCATCCTTATTTCGACGTTGATATTGAATAGGTCTAGCTCCATGATCATCATCTTGAGTTGTATGTGTGTAATCTGCCTCACATGTCCATGGCTCCGGTGCTTGAGTAGGGGGATCATAATTTTGACCACTAGATGCATCGCCACTATCATCACTTGCATGAGTACTTGCACTGCTATTAACTTCTCGTCGGACTACAATATCAGAAGGTGATGATGTTTCATCACTGTCATCATGTTCTTGCTCATCAATTGCTTCAAGTGGATTTTCTCTAATTCTCAATTGACCCCTTCCTGTAAAAGCGGGAGGCTTGACTTTTTCTTTCTTTTTAGTAAAAACTGCAGGAGCTTTACCTTTATCTGTGAACTTTGGTTGGGTTTGGGATGTTTCAGAATGTCTTGATCGAGATCCAGAAAATCGAAATTCTTGATCAAAAGCTTCATCATAATCTTCTCCCTCCCTGATATCTCCTGTAGTTTGTATTGTTTCAATCTGTTGAGTGAGAAATTGAGATGGTCGTGGTGGGTCTCCTGCTTCATCAAGTAATGGATTTTCAGCCTCAATAGCGCTCCACCAATCCATCATTGGATCATTCTCATTTTGGACAAATCCAATATCAAATGGGTCTACATCACCAGCCTCTTGTTCTTCATTTTCTTCTGTTATTGCTCTTAATTGAAGACGCATATTATAATGAACATAGACCATCTTTTCCAATCGACGATAAGAAAGACGATTTCTTACTTTTGTATGAATGAGGGAGAAAGTTGACCAATTTCTTTCACAACCACTTGAAGATGTAGTCTGTGAGAGAATTCGTACTGCAATCTTTTTCAAATTTGGAGCTGATCCTCCATATTGTAACCACCATTCAGCTGTAAGATAAATAAGAACAAAATTAAAATAATATTTTTATTTGCTGACAATAATTAATAATAATTTTTACTATATTTACCTGCATCCATTTTATATCTGCATGACACTGCAATAGGATCACTAAAAGAACCATATGCCTCTCGAAATAATCGGCTTTCATTAATAGTCTCAGCAATTGATTCTCTATTTGTTTGTAGTCTTGATATCACATGTATGAGGGCTTGTAATAAATCATCATTTGTGCCAAGATTATAACGGTATTGATATGCCGGATTGAGATAATAACCTGCAATAATTAAACATATGTAAAAATGCAATTATTAATAACATTATTAGAAATTCTTTATTAAAAAATACGTACCTGCTAAATGAATATATTTTCCCATTTGATCGTCCCATCTTGTATTGATTATATCAATGTAATGTTGATATTTGGTTGGTGATTGAAGACGTCTCTTAATTTCCTCTTTTGCTTCATGAATTAGACGGTAAACGTTGCCCATTTGTGGCTTCCTGTCCATATCGACTTTACGTAGAACAACGTACAAAGGTTCTATTGCTAGAAGAATATCTGCAATATAGTCCCAAAATCTAACCGATATAATAATTTTTTGCACCTCTTTACCTTCGGCTGTGCTAGAATATCGAGAGACTTCCCAATCCTCAGAAGAGAACATGGCTTTCAATCCAACTTTTTTTTGATTCAACGATTTTAACAGGAGAAAGTGAGTGGTAAACCTAGTCGCTCCTGGTCGTAGAATCTCACCATTGATAAATTTCCTCATTAATCCATGAACCCAATGATGATTATAGAGGAATTTTGTTAAAGATTGACCTTTTTTCACTACCTTCTTCACTATATCGAGTTTACCAATATCTCCCATCATCAAATCGATACAGTGTGCTGCGCATGGTGTCCAAAATAATGTTTGATATTTTTGCTCCAATAATTCTCCAGCCCTCTTAAAGTTGGCATCATTATCTGTAATTACCTGCACTATATAATCTACACCTATCTCTTGAACTACACTATCCATCAAACGATATATATAGGGTGCATCATGAAAATCTGTAGTTACATCAATAGATTTATGAAATATCACCTTTCTATTGCAGTATAGTAGAAAGTTGATAATACTCATCCGTGTAGGTCCTGTCCAGCCATCACACATCAACGTAACCCCATATAAGCTCCATTGCTTTTTGCATGATAGGATCCAAGTTTTGATCTCCTCCACTTGTTCATCTAAATATGAACCAGCAATTTCATATGCAGTCGGAGGCTGAATACCAGGACCAGATTTTTGGATGTTGGACACCATGCTACGGTAGTATGTGTTGTTTGCTGCATTAGGAGGAATATGATTAAAATGAAAAAATTTTGCAATGTTTTTACCGATTGATTTCTTCTTCTCTTTTGTGTAAGCATCATCAATCCTAGTCTGTTTGCTAGCTTGGTCTGGAAATGCCAGTGGATCAATATCAGCAATATCAACTGCACGTCTTCGTCCCATAGAAGAAAAAAACCGACCAATACCACTTTGTGTTGAAGTACTACGAAAACTTGCACTCCTTCCTAATGTCGGTGCAGTAGTTGAGCCACTTCCACTAGTACCAGCTGAGTCACTTCTATGTCGCATATTTTGCTCATAGTCATATTGAGTTCGTGAGGCATTGATAGCTGCTAAAAAATCTCCATCGTTTGGAACATCACCACGATCTTCAAATTCATCATAAATTGGCTCTCTTGATATTCGACTATCAAGAAGATCACGTTCTCGTTGTTGTTTAGACTTTATTACTTTGTAACCTTCAAGTTCTTCTTTCATTGCACGACGAACTTCTTGAGAAACTTTTGGACAATTCGAAACATCTGAATATCCACCAGCAAGATGTTGCTTTAGGCGTGTGACCCCACCACCTCATCCAATCATATCACAATGTAAACATTGCCAATGGAATCGATTCTCTAATCGGCGTGCGTGTCTCCAAGCTGGATCAGATTGATGTTTGGGTGTCATTACCTATGTCTTATAAAAAATTAAGAATAATTCACATTGTTAGCTCAAATAATAGTCATCATTGTCAAGAACAATTTTATCATTATAAACAAACAAATTAAATATATAAAACTATAAAAGACAACTTCATTAAAGTAATCTACTACAACACATTTTTATCAAGTAAACTTGGAACAATAATTTTAATTATTTAAATAATATATATTTAAAATGATAAAAATATTAAAATATTAATTAAATATAAAATAATAAATATAATAAATAATTATCAGATTATAAAATAATTTTTTGAAATTTTTTAGATTTTATTTAGGGTTTTTAAAAATTTTTTAGAATTTTTAAATAATATTTAAAATAAAAAAATAAATTCAGAAAATTCCTTAAATAAATCTATTTAATTTTTTGAATTAAAAAAGGAAATGCTGATTTTAAATAAATACTTTTATTTATTATTTTTTTTAAATCAGATTTTCAGAGAAAATCGGGAATTTCTTTCCCGATTTTCCCGAATCCGCCGCCGAGCCTTCGCCTGCGCGCGGAGATACGTCGGAGAACTCGCCGGAGCCGGCCGTCCGACGGCTCCAGCAGCCTCCGGCGAAGATTCCGGCGACGCCGGAGGCTTCCGACGACGTCGCCGGAGGCCCGCAGCGTCTCCGACCCGTGCGTCCAGCGTCTCCTCTATCTACCGAAGATGGAGGAGCCGCGGTCCAGCTCCACCACCGTCTGGCGAGGCTTCCGGCGACCCCTCCGGCGACGCCGGGAGTCCCGCAATGCCTCCGGCGAAGCTGCAGAGACGGTTTGATCATACCTGTCGCCGCCGCCGCCGAGCTTCGCTGCTGTCTCCGCCTCCACGCTGCGCTTCGCTCACTGCTCTCTTCGCTGCTGCTCACCACCGGAGATCCACTATCGTTTTATAGCAAAAAAAGGCAGCAAGACAGGCTGGCGCACCGACGGAATCGATTCCTTCTGTCGCGCGTGTCGTGCGTTCGCTGTTGCGCGATTCGGTCTGTCGCGCGCCGCGAATCACGCGGTCGCCACTCGCCGCTGTCGCCACTCGCGCGTGCGTGACGCTGACGCTTGCGTCGAAACTGTCTTCCTCGTCGAGCCGGTTTCGGCGCTCAGGCGGAACGAGACCGTTTCGCCTGTTTCGGGCGAAACGGCTCGGCACCGCAAACGTTGCTGTGGAGCATGGAAGTGATAAAAACACAACAAAAAGATTGTCATGTAATCAGATTCTAGGATCATTGAAAAGTATATGAGTTGGCAACACAGGCAGGAGTGAGAACAACTAAACTGCACCAACCTGTTGTACCCAAAATGGCACCAAAGGATTGTTTTCAGACATCCTTCTTGGGAAAAGCAGATAAAATTAAACCTAAATTCTTTAAGCAGTAAAAGTTCAGTTGGCAAATTTACAACGTGATTCATGGAGCCCAAAATCCAGCCCCAATAATTATAGCCCTCACTTGTGTAAGGAATCTAGAATACTTAATATATGAGATCAGAATTACTAGTATCTGTTAATGTACATTTATAAGTGGTTCAAGAGGAAAAGATCTAATGAAAGACAAATAATGCAAATTTTAATTATAATATATTATTAATATTACAAACAGAAGAAAAACAGGTAATTCACCAAGGTAATGCTAACCTCATTATAAGTGGTTCGCCCCTTGCTTTCGACTTTCTCACAAACTGAGCATATAGACATGACAAATAATAATAATAAATAAATGTGAATAATATTTAAAAATGGAATAGTAAACCCAATAGTATCAATGAAAACATACTGCTTTTCAATTTTCATAACATCTAATACAGACAACATTACAGCTAAGCTGGTCAAAACTTCTAATTTCTGCATTTTCTTGATAACATGAATCTTGTAGAATGTGTGGTTGCTAGAAAAATAAACATGGTCACTAGGTATACAATTACCTTTCATGCTGAATTGTCGAAGACCCCTGCCACTTTTATCACCTGAAACAGCCCGAGAACTCCTTTTTTTCTTTTTACCACTGCAAAATACACGCTTGGTCAATCCTAATAAAAGTTCCTCTGCATGGTGAATTTTGATCTACTAATGAAAGAATATAAGAATGAATTTACTGAATCATGATGATACTTTTTATAACTCGATGTCCTACATCCGGCTCCACAAAATAACCATGCCGGAATCTCATTTTTCATTTTTCCGTTGTTTTTTTTATTTTCCATTGAATCAAAACAAAAACCACAGCGGAATATACTTTCCAATTAGAAATATTCGACCGTAAATAAGTAAATGGAGAATTTTTATTTTTTACAATGTGGGTGGCAAGAGTTATGGCATCTCAACAAATTCAGGAGAATCGTGTATGGAATTCCATTAATGATCCATTCTTCTAAATTCTCATTTGTTCTCAACAAAACAGAACCAATCATGCCCAATTATTCACACCCACTAGCACCATTTTTTTTTCGTGCCCTGCCACTGCAAATTGCTTTTATGGATTACGAAATTGTTAACGGTTTCAAACAATTCACCTGAAAACACCCAACAAACCCCTCACCTCACGGCTCCTTCGGGCGTCCCCTCGTCGTCCCCGTGGATATCGAGGTGGTCCAACCTGACCAAGGTATTCTCGCAGGCGGGAGCCGTTGCCACAATCTCACTCCTGCTGGAGGGCGATCCGGTGCTGCCACTAGTGGAGCCCGACTGGCAGCTAGAGAAGGCTGGCGTACCGAGGGTGAAGAGACCGCCGCCGCCGCGAACGTGGGACTTCGGGAAGCTAGCGGTGCTATTGCTTCCCTCGTCCATCTCCTCGATCGCCGCGCGAAAACAAGATTGCGCTAGCGGATCGACTGAGAGGTAGCAAACCCTAATGCAGAAGGAGCAAGGAGAAAGAGGGAAGCGAAAGAGGCGTGTTTGTCTCCTTGGTCGTGGGCGGGTCGAAGGTTGCTTACGAAAAAGCTGTGGGACAACGCTCATACGTGGCAACTTTTAAGTGGGCAAAAGCATATGTACGACGTTTCGTTCTAGAAATAGATAACGAAATCGACGATTTGGATCTCGCAAACTCTCTGATCAACGGATAGAATCATCGTGATGAAAGCCCTTTGGTATCTGACTGTATGGACAAATACAGCAAACAGCTTATGACGGAACAAAATTACAGAGATTTTATCCTCATTTCTTTAAAATAATGTTTGTGGGTTTGTATAGAATTTGAATAAATATTTGCTAATTATTTATCCATAAAATTTGTTAAATTATTTTTTTGTTTGTTCTTTGTACGGAAGGCGATAGGGCGACTAGTGGCTATCCCAGACATCCACGGTTCGATCCCCAACTACGACGTATTTACAGGAATTTTTTCTCCAAATAGGATGCGAACCCTGGGACGTTGGGCTTCTAGACCGCCCACTGCGAGCGTTTTCCGATTTACCCTGACGGTCGGTGGAAAACTTCTGTGTGGCCGGATCGATCGCCCGAGGTTGGTTAAAAAAATCTCGTTAATCATTTCAACTTGATGCCACTAGTACTGATGAAGAGGGTGGAACCAACGATCAAATGAAATGTATTGGAAAATAGACTGAAGATTTACAAAATATTACATTCGCCACAGATTATGAAGACATTAAATTCTGAAAACATCGGCCATGAACAAGAGCAGCCAAACGGTTGTTTTTTTTTTCCTTTGCAAATTAAGATGAAGACAAGGAAACAAGCTAAAAACAAATCACTTGGCTTCTATCAATTCTTTTTTGGTTTGCTTGTCATCTGAATGCGCAAAATCATTGCTTTGTTTCTTTGAAAGGCGATGAATCTTCCACGAATTCATCCAAGGATGACAAATCGAATATATCTGACCCATCTGGAAATAATTTTTTGAAATATATAAATATAAATATCAAAAGAAAATCTTGAAGATCAAAAGTAAATGAATTTAGTTTCAGCAAAAGAAAAAGTAAACTGTGTAAAAATTGTTTACTGACTCACCGGAAGAAGATAGTCGAGGTGGTAACTCTCCCACTGTGCCTACCCGAATGGGTTGTGGGAGAATGCAGCCGCAACATGATCCTAAAACTTTCCCATCCCCACATCATTTAATGTCTCAATGTTTTGGACTAGTATGTTTTTGGATCAGGATACTAACCTAGTTTAGCGAGTCGATTCACCCAACCTGGAATCCGTTTCCCTGTTAGTTGCCTGCTTACTTCATCAGTGAAATGGTTGCAGTTCTTGGCAATCAAATGGTAGGTATCGCCATAGTACTTCTCGGAAAGATCTTCCATAAATAAGCGAAATTCAGAGCGAGACATATTAGTAGTGCCCAACCACACAGCTCGTCTGAATGAAAATCCAGGACAGCTTTTAGGCTCCACTTCAAACACCCCACTCATGGAAAACTCATGAGCTCCGAATCCATATTCTGTGCCATGAGCTTCACGGAAAGTTTGAGAAAAGAATTATGGAGCTATAGGAGAGAAAGCCATGAGTGCAAAATAGGCAGAATGAATTTTACAAGGGATTGAATTCATGATCTTAAAAAAAAAGAACAAATACTAAATGCATTTAGATTTGATGGAAAATTATCATCTAGAAAGCATCTTCATTCTCACCTTGCAAATTTCTGGAGCACTTTACTCATCCGCATTAATACATTTACCATGATCATCCAGTATTAGTAATATAGATTTGCATAGAGCTAAATACAGGCATAAGTGCTCTGTAGGCTGTAGCCGGCTCTGAATAGTTAGGAAAAAAATTGGCTTGAAGTTGATGATGATGACATTGCTGAAATTAAATCGCTACCCACCTATCGTTTTAGGAATATAGTCCCACTTTTTTATGCATTAACTTCCATCAAGGTGATATGTAAAAGGCTATACTATTTACAGGTTGAAAGAATTCAATTTTTTAAAGAAAATGAAAACTGAGAAATGTAATTTAAAGAAAAGTGATATGGGATGTCTCATAAACAGGCAAAATGTTTATGAAATGGGTAAGAAGCCAATTTTGTTAAACTCAGGTGGGTAGAATGCTACAAAGTATTTCAATATGCCAAGATAAAGATGGACCATCTTTCATCAGAGGAAATCATAGTTTTCTTAGAACAAATAAGCAGTTATCAAGGAATCACCACAATGTTTGGCAAATGATCCTTAATTAACCAACATAAGCAACAAGATTAAGAACAATTATTAAAGGCACATATATATACACACACGTTAATTTTGACAAATTCATAATCACAGTAATCAACAGCAAATCAACTGAAAAGGTTAGTATTTTCTAAATTGCTAACGGTTAGATATAATGACATCTACATTCTTTGAAAAAATAATACAGCAATGAAACCGGAAAGCCTTGCCACATCCCATAGTCCTTAGCTCATACAGTGGTTAAATAACCTCAATAGGAAAACATGAATTAATTAGTAACATTATAAGAAGGTTTTTAGCCTAAGATTTGTGAGTCTCTGATACATTATTTCAATATTCAGCAGGCATCATTATTGGATGAAATAAATTTACAGTGGTTGAACTATCTCAATAGGAAAAAGGAAGAACAAATTAGTATTATTCAAAGAAGGTTGTGAACCAGAAAGATTTATGATTTTGTGATGCATTTTACCAAAATTCATCTAGAATCAACATTTGATGAAACTAATTAACAGTAGTTGAACTATCTCACTAAGAAAAAAGAAGAGCGAATTAGTTTCATTCCAAGAAGTTGCTGAACCTAAAAGGCTTGCGCATTTGTGATGCATATTTTCCAACATTCATGAGGCATCATTATTTGATAAAATTCAACTGATTTAAATCCATAGCAAATGCAATTTACAACAGATCAAAGTTTATACGAAGGAATACAGTGCTAAATTTTGGTTCCTCGTTGGAATGAAAATAGTAACGGATTGTATCAAATTAAGCCATAAAAGACGCACCTTCAATCCCAGAATGGAAAATCCCTAGCCCAAAACAATACAGATAGTTATTCACCGGCGAGATATCGTAAATGTTCAAGTAGATATGCGTCTTCCCGCCGCCTCCATTGCCATCGACGTCCCCATCGATCAACGTCTTCGGACAGGAAGATTTCGCGACGATTGAGGGCATATTAACCCGGATCCGGCGAAAGAAGAGCGAAGAGCCCGAGCGACCTAATTCTTCATGCGCATTGCCCTAAACAACGGTCGCACCGGGCCACCACCCGAGGCGGGAGACCGGGCCAGCGGGAACGCGTGGCGCTGTGGAGGTACCCCGCCGCTCGCTCCTTCGCCGATGGAAGGGAAGCAGAGAAACGAGGTGGAAGCTTTTGTTTAATTTTGGAGCGGAAAGCAGAAGGGAGAGGCGGAGGGCGATGATGAGTCAAGGCTGGTTCCAGCGTCTTACCGCGACAGGAAACAAGCTTTTTTAGCTATGCCGTCAGCCCGAGGCTGACACGTGGACAATTGCGTGAGGAATTCGAATTTTCCATTATCCATTCAATTTATAGATAATTAAATTTTCTAAATTAGGACATAAATGATGCTCAACATGTTGACCAAACATATACTTTATTATCTGTGAGCTAGAACATGTCAATGAATTAAATAAAAAGAATCAACGATGAATTGTTGCCTCAACGCACAGCAAAAGACGTGCATTGACCTTCATTCAGAGCATCGAGTTCAAGCTCCCGATCTTCTTCTTCACGGCCTTCATTTTGCGGCGGCAGCAGCAGCTCCCCGAGCACAGTGTGTATGTTCTTCCACTCAGGGTGGAACTGATCACCTGAAACAAACTCCCGAACACAATTGGCAACCTCAATCACACTACAACCAGCCTCTCTTTTCCCCCCAAATCTCCTCAATTCTCCCTTGATCCTTTCCACATCCTTCCACCTCTTCGATCTCGCGTACAAATTCCTCATCATCACGTAGTTGCTTGTGTTCCATGGCTCGACCTCGTTCGCCTTCATCAGAGCTCGCTCGGCCCTCTCGACGTCCCCATGGATCACACAAGCATGCAGCAATGAGCTCAGTATGATCCCGTTGGGAAGACAAGGCATTTCGGACATCAACTTCTCCGCTTCCTCAAGGAACCCACTTCTCCCCAACAGGTCTACCATGCAACCATAGTGATCGATCCTTCGTTCAATATGAAGTGCCTCCATCTCGTCGAACCACCTCTTGGCTTCGTCCACGAGCCCGCCGTGGTTGCAAGCAGACAACACGGCCATTGCTGTGACCTCAGTCGGGCGGACTCCACGCCTACGCATTTCGTTAAACAGGTTGAGTGCGTCCGTTGCTCGGCCGTTGAGGGCGAGACCGTAGATCATGGAGTTCCAGGCGGGCGGCTCAGTTCTTGGCATTTGGTTGAACACTCTACGTGCCTCGATGATATCTCCGCATTTCGCGTACATGTCGATCAATGCAGTAGAAACAGTGATCGCCCGGTCAAGCCCGTTCCTTCGAGCATAGTTGTGGATCCACCTGCCGAGATCAATGGCGCCCAAATCGGCAACGGCAGGGAGGACACTGACGAGGGTTACTGCATCGGGCTGCGCAGGGCAGCAACCGCTCTGCAGATCTCGGAATAATTTCAGTGACCGCTGCGGCTGCCGATTCTGACAATAACCTCCAATCATCGTGTTCCAAGAGTGGAGGTTCCTCTCCGGCATGTCGTCGAACAGCGCACCAGCGGCCACCATGTCGCCGAGCTTGCAGTATCCACAGATCAAGTTCGTCCATGAGATCACATTTCTGTCAGGCGTTTCGTCGAACAGCCTTCTTGCAGAAACCATGTCACCTCTCTTGACGAAAACATCGATCATCGCGTTCACGGCGGCAGTGTCCTTATCCGGCATCAGCTGAAACAAGTCAATGGCAGCGCCCACGTCGCCACTTCTCGCGTAGCCGACCGTCATCGAGGTCCACGACGGGACACACTGCTGAGGCATATCATCGAACACTTTCCGCGCGGACGCCATGTCGCCGTGCTTCGCGTACATGTCGACCAAGGCGGTGGACGCGAAGGCGTGACCGCCAAATCCCATCTTGACGACGTGGGCGTGGATCTGGAGGCCTTCTCCGTGCTCCGGTTCGTCACCTGGAAGCGAGGCGCAGGCTTTGAGGAGGGAGGGGAAGGTGTGGTCGTCCGGGAAGTGCGAGGGCGGCACAGCGAGGAGGTCTCTGTAGAGGGCGATGGACTCCCGGAACTCACGGTTGCGGGAGAGCGCGCGGATGAAAGAGCTGCAGATGAAAGCGTCGTGTTCGGGGCAGGCGTCGAAGAGGCGGCGAGCGTGGCGGAGGAGGGACTCGGAGGCGAGGGGGGAGGCGAGGACGGCGAGGTCGGAGAAGGCGGTGATGAGGCGGGTGAGGAGGGAGAGGTTGGCATGGATGGCACCACGGCGGAGGAGGGAAGCGTGTATTTGGAGGAGGGCGGAGGCGGGAAGGGAAGGGGTTCGCTGGAGAAGGTGGAAGCAGCGCTTCTCGTGGTGGGTCCAGAGCTTGCCCTCACGGCCCAATCCCATGCCGCGTACTACTGCGCGATGACTCCGTCACTACTACGCCTCTGAAGACATCAACGATCAAGCCGGGTCTGGGGAGTCCGGATCCTCTGTGCCAAGTACATCCCTGTGCTCGTGTGCCAAACCGCCGGCGAGTCGTCTGATCGACGATCGGGCACTACTAATAATTTTTGATCGTCGTTCCGAATAAGATGATATCCTCGGAGAACGGTGAACCCGTCAAAATCGTCACAATTGTGATGTTATCGTATTCACCGTCGAATCCGACGAGACGATTGATGCGACGATTTGACGGGTTCACCGTTCTCCGAGGATATCATCTTATTCGGAACGACGATCAAAAATTATTGGTGGTGTCCGATCGTCGATCGGACGACTCGCCGGCGCTCGCCGGCGGTTTGGCACACGGGCACAGGGATGTGCTTGGCACAGAGGATCCGGACCCGTCAAAATCGTCACAATTATGATGTTATCGTATTCACCGTCGAATCCGACGAGACGATTGATGCGACGATTTTGACGGGTTCACCGTTCTCCGAGGATATCATCTTATTCGGAACGACGATAAAAAATTATTAGTGGTGTCCGATCGTCGATCGGACGACTCGCCGGCGCTCGCCGACGGTTTGGCACACGGGCACAGGGATGTGCTTGGCACAGAGGATCCGGACTCGGATCTGGGACAGTATTAGACACCACAAACACATCAGACGGTGGGAGTGAGAAAATCTCTTTTTGCCATCCTGAACACTGTAATAAATCTCTCGAGACGTTAAAAAAGTATTCTTCCTTGCCTTGTCAAGAATTTGCAGGTTTGCAGTCCAATTCCGATAAAATCAATCGTCTATCTTTTTTTGCGTTAGTTCATAATTTTACCTTTTCTGTATTGATCATGAGACGAGTTAACGACGGTACTAGGATTGATTGATAATATGCTAGACGCAAGCGAATCATTTTTACCGTAAGAATGAGCATTATATAACTCTCAAAATATATCTGAATTAATCATTATAAGATATATTTATAGAAATAAATAATGATCAACTTTGAAGTCTTTGGTTAGAGATACATGGCAACTGTTGAGTGGGTGGAGAAGTAATGGATGTCAGATCTGGTGTCCTAAATATCTTTATCCCAATATATGGTGATCAACGATCAAAAAGATAAGTAATGGATATCAAATTTGATTTCCTAGGTATCTTTCTCCTAATACGTTAGGATTAATGAGTAGAGAGGTAGATCAGCCCGTCAAATCTAATCTCTTAGAAGTTTTCCTCTCAATATATGATAATCAATAAATAAAAAAGTAACTAATAATTGTCGAAGGCAATTCCTTCACTTACAAGAAGAAGTGAGGGAACGTGAAGCATCCAATGTAAAGATGCATTTTTGACCACTATATAACACCAAAGGGATAAGTCATAATAACAATGAATTTATTATTCTTGTAAGTGAAGGTAATTTTTCTCTAATCTCCGCTAAGATCTCTTTTTTCATCTCTTTTACTTTTGCTTCGCCTTCTTTTATCGATTATTAATTTGAGTGTCGAAGGGTTGCACAGATAGAGTCGATCCAAACCCTAATATATGTTATCTCTCATGTTATTGAATCTCATGAATTTGAAAATTGATCTCCTTTTCGGGAGAGGAGGAATTTGAGATAGGAAAATTTTGATGTGGCAAAAGGTGATTCGCTCATCTCTAGTACCTCTGTCAATCCGTCTCAGGGTTAATACGGAGGATATATATCACGGGAACTATATTAGAATTAATTATGTAGATTATCGATGGTCTCTATATTCTATGTGCAATAAATATGCATTATAGCCGTTAGAAGCAAATTGTATAAAGGACTGTAGAATCTGTTCCTTTCAGGTCCAAGTGAGGATTAATGCAATCAATAGTAATTACTTTCCTCATAACAAAATTCTGATATGGTATCAGAGCAGAGGTACTGATCATATGACTACAGAGGAACTTCTTCAAAGACTTCTCACTGCTCTAACAGTGAAAGCTTCTACTTCCACCTATAATTCTCCTTCTCCATTTCCTATACTTCCCACGGACCATGGGGAGGTCAATCTTACCACCATTCCACTCAAAGGCCCCAATTAGTTTCAATGGTCAATCCAGGTTCGCCGAGGGCTCTGTATTCGCCGTAAACTCGGCTTCATTACAGGGGATGCCAAGAAACCTGCGAAAGCAGAGCCCTACTATGATGATTGGGTGTGTTGCAACGAAATGGTAGTATCTTGGCTAAATCGATGTGTTGAGCCCAATATTGTTGCAACGATTCAATTAAAGGACTCCGCGGCTGAGATTTGGGATACCCTATATCGTCGATTCTCTAAACCGGATGATACGCGGGTCGCTCAATTGCAGCACGAGATTGGCATTCTGATTCAAGGGAAGCTCTCAATTGACGAACTCTTTACTCAGCTCACTTCCTTGTGGGAAGAATATGATCTATATCGCCCCTTACCCCATTGTAAGTGTGGCAATTGCAACAACGTTTGCTTCCAAGATTACAACGATCAGCGTGCATAGGACAGAGTCTTCAAATTCCTTATGGCCCTCAATGAGGATTATGCTTCTGTACGCTCTCAAATGTTTAGTCAGAGTCCTTCTCCAAGCCTCGACGAAGTGTACAATCCGGTTTTCCAAGAGGAACAACGTCGTCGACTACCAGCGCTAACTGTGCCCTCTGATAGCTCCGCCCTTATGGCCTATGTTCCACCGACGCGACAAGGTCCACCAAAGAAAACAGGCCCATCTAAGTATGGTTGCTCATATTGTGGTTTCACAAATCACACTGTTGACAAATGCTTTCATATTATTGGTTTTCCTCCCGGACATAAATCCAAACGAGGCCGGCAGAACAAAGACAAGGCTACTCCAGCATTTGCTAATCCCCAAGGAGCAAATTTTCATGCCAATAATGCTCTATTACAAGAATGTAATGAGGAAGACAAACAGAAGAAAAATACGGCCAACCAAGAAATGGGCATCACGAAAAGCCAGTTCGATTCCATTCTACAACAACTCCAAAAGGGCATTGCCAATATAGCTCCCGAAAGCTCCACTGTTCCAATGGCACATTTTGCTGGTAGGTCTTATCTTTCTAACACCCCTAGTGCCTGGTCTGTTGCTCAGGATAATTTGCCATCTTCCCCTGAAACATGGATAATAGACTCCGGAGCAACAGAACATATGTGTTCTAATTTTCATTTTTTTCTCAATCAATTCCCATCACTGCTTATGTTGGTTTTCCTAATGGAATGAAAGCCAAGGTAACACATGTGGGAACAGTTCAAATTAGTCCAAATATCTGCTTAGAAAACGTACTATACATCCCTCAATTTCATGTCAACCTTTTATCGGTCCATAAGTTATCCATTAACAATAGTTGCAGAGTCATTTTTAATCCCCATGACTGTTTTATCCAGGCCTTACCTTCCAAGATGGTGATTGGCATGGGTAGACAGCATAAAGGACTTTACTTATTGCAACCAGAAGACTCCTTAAAGGCGTTAGCAGATCTTGCTCTATCATGTTTTATAAACTCTTCCGAGGATGCTTTAGATTTATCTTATAATTCTAATTCTAATAAACCAGTTGAATCCAACTTTGATTTATGGCACCATCGTATGGGTCATCCTTCTCATTTGGTTTTAAGCAAGTTGAGTTCAGTTCATTCTCACATCCAAGATTTTCCTAATCAAATATGTTTAATTTGCCCAAGAGCAAAACTGAAACGTCTCCCATTCTCATCACTAAATAATGTGCGATTAATTCCTTTCGCTGAAATTCACGTAGATACTTGGGGCCCCTATAAACAGGCTACTCTTCATGGACATCACTACTTCCTTACTATAGTAGATGATGCCACGAGAGTAACCTGGACATTTCTTATGAAATTTAAATCTGAAGCAGGGTTCCTGATTTCTCATTTCATTTGTATGATAGAAACTCAGTTTTCTAAAGCAGTTCAGATCGTGTGCAGTGATAATGCACCTGAGCTAAAACTGACTAATTTCTATTCCGAAAAAGGGATCACACACCACACCACATGTGTTGAGACTGCTGAGCAGAATGCTGTTGTTGAAAGGAAACATCAACACTTGCTCAACGTTGCCAGAGCATTACTATTTCAAGCAAACCTTCCTGTTCATTTTTTGGGCCATGCTGTACTAACAGCTACTCACCTTATAAATCGAACCCCAATGAAGTTGCTTGACTACAAGACCCTGTACGAAAAACTACTAGGGGAAATTCCTAAGTATGACCATTTAAAGGTGTTTGGATGTTTGTGCTTTACCACTACTCTAAAGCGCGATCGAAAGAAGTTTGATGATCGTGCTCGCCCCTGTGTTTTCATAGGGTATCCGCATGGTACAAAAGGTTATGAGCTTTACGATCTTCAAAATAAAGAAATTTTCATCTCTAGAAATGTCATTTTTCATGAAACCGTCTTTCCCTACCATACAAACTTCCGTGCAAAAATCAATGCACCTCTTCCTTGTTCATTCTCACTTTCTTCACAGAATCAAGAAGCTTATTTTGATCCTTTTGTCGAAGAAATTGTCAACCTACCTGAGTCCGAAGGACTTGAATCCAATACAGAAGTTATAGAAGAGCCGGACACATAAACTATCTCCACTAAGTTAACCGAAGCAACCAGCAAACAAGATGCTCATGATGAACAGGAAAATAATGCACCAGCTCCACCATCTTCTCGTCCTGAAAGAGCTAGAAGACTACCTAAATATTTGGTCATCTATGATCACTCCTTGCAGGATCCACAAGCTAACTGTGGCAGTAGATTTCCTATCAGCAAATATGTGGGCATAGATCATCTGCAGCCACAGCATGCAGCATATACTACTGCTCTTTCTCACTTACATGAACCCGAAAATTATAGAGAAGCCTCACAGTCTCCAGACTAGACAATTACAATGCAAGTGGAACTGAATGCGCTTGAGGATACTCACACTTGGTCTATCATCTCTGTCCCACGTGACACTCACACAGTAGGTTGCAAGTGGGTCTACAAACTCAAGCTTCTTGCTGATGGAATCGTTGAAAGACACAAAGCACGACTTGTGGCAAAAGGCTACAGCCAGATCAAGGGCTTGGACTATCAAGAGACTTTCAGTCCAGTTGTAAAGCATACCACGGTCCGTGTTTTTTTCTCAGTTGCGGCAATTCAAGGTTGGCATTTGAGACAACTAGATATCAACAATGCATTTCTCAATGGTGAGTTACACGACACTATTCTCATGGACATTCCTGAAGGATATCAACCGATCCAATCAGCTCCACCATCCCAGAAACTGGTTTGGAAATTACATAGAACACTCTATGGTCTGAAACAGGCCTCACAGTAGTGGAACTCTAAGTTCATTGAAGTATTGTTAACATATCGCTTCAAGAGATCACCTCTGGACTATTCTTTGTTCCTGAAAAACACAGCAACAGGTGATTCCCTAGCATTGTTAGTCTATGTGGATGACATCCTTATTGGATCATCCTCACCCTTAGAGTTAGATAAGGCAGTTGCTTTCCTATCAAGCCAATTCAAACTAAAGAATCTCGGTATTCCCAAGTACTTCCTTGGTCTTGAAATAGCAAGGTCGGAGCATGGGATTAATCTTTGCCAACGCAAGTATACTCTAGATTTGCTGGAAGAATATGGCTATTTAGGTTCAAAACCAGTAGGCACACCTATTGAAGCAGGACAACATTACAGTCCATCCCCCTTACTCAAGGATCCAAGTTATTATCGAAAATTGGTGGGAAAACTCATCTACCTTACCTTCACACGGCCAGACATTGCCTACTCAGTTAAGGTTCTATCACAGTACATGAACAAGCCAGAAAAACATCACTTGCAAGCTACGTTCCGTGTCCTAAAGTATTTGAAAAATGAACCGGGAAAGGGAGTTAGATTCTCAAGCAAATCAGGTACTAATCTACTTGGTTATTGTGACAGCGACTGGGCAAAATGCATAAATACCAGACGTTCAGTTATGGGATTCTGTGTTTTTATGGGGGATAATCTTGTTAGTTGGAAGTCGAAAAAGCAAGAGTTACTTGCACGAAGCTCAACTGAGGCTGAGTATAGAGCAATGTCCAGCACTGCTTGTGAAATTATGTGGCTGTTACAACTACTTCAACAACTGAGAATTTCACAGGCAGCTCCAGTAGTTTTGTATTGTGACAACACATCCTCCATACATCTCACCAAAAATCCTTTGATGCATGAGAAAACTAAACACTTTGCGATCGACTGGAATTTTATACGAGAAGCTGTGGTTTCTGGAGTCATTCAAGTGAAATATGTTCCTTCTGCAGAACAAGTTGCGGATATACTAACCAAAGGCCAGAATGTTGCTCAGCATAACCATCTCGTTTCCAAAATGAACATGCATAACATCCACCTTCATCTTGAGGGAGGGTATTAGAATTAATTATGTAGATTACCGATGGTCTCTATATTCTATGTGCAATAAATATACATTATAGCCGTTAGAAACAAATTGTATAAAGGACCGTAGAATCTGTTCCTTTCAGGTCCAAGTGAGGATTAATGCAATCAATAGTAATTACTTTCCTCATAACAAAATTCTGATAGACTACTAGCCCCGATATTGTAGCTAGCGTATGGAGAAGACAGGCACATTACCTTTGTCAAGTTTTAACTCTCAAACTTCAAGATAATAACACTCATGTACTAACTATCAGTCCATCTCATGGAGAGAAGAGAAAAAAAATTTGATGGCAAAAGGCGATTAGCTCGCCCCTAGCGCCCCCGCTAATCTGTCCCAGGACTAACATGGAGGAGATAAATCATGAGAACTACTAGCCCGAATCCTATGGTTAAAGTATGGCGAAGATGGGTATACTAATTGTGTTAAGTTTTAACCTTTAGATCTTATAATAATAATATTCATGTACTTAATTATGAGTCCATTTTGTGAAGATAAAGAAAAGAAAATTTTGAGCGATAGTAAAAGGATGCAGTCAATTTTAATATCTAAAAGTGAACATTTCAAACATCTCCCTCTTTATTAAACACCTCCCTCTATTTGTCAGTTTCAACTTTTCTCCTATCACTATCACTGTATCCTTCATTATGAGAATTAAAAAAAAAAAGATAAGCATATCTAGATGCCCTGTCGAGAAGTTTTTTAAAAAAATAAATAAATTCAATTATAATATAATAATTCATTGACTAATTAAATAAATTTAAAATTAATTAATTTTGTCAGCAAGTTTACAGTATTATTAGTTTCCATCTAATTTCTAAATGAATTATAATAGTTACAACTATAATTACTACCTTATTTGTGAATATTAAATGATACGTAGTAACAATTATGAAATTAATAACTATTATATCAATTAAAATTTTAAAGGATAAATAATAGTGCTTAATAATATTAGAAGATAATTGTATAATTATGCATGACTGAATAAGTAAAATGTAAGTCTTTTTTATTAAAAAATCAAAGTAAATTTCTCTTTTAATGATTTAGAAAAAACAAACATACTGTTGACTTAGCTATGTGGGCTTAAACATTCAAGTTGATTGAGTCCATCTAACTTGCACATTAAATTTAACCAATTGAATATTTGATCCGGAACTCATTTAATTCGATTGCGATTAGATTGTTGTAACCACTTGGGCGTTGACCAAGACAAATACACACACACTTATTGCAACTAATTTATTGTTGTTGTTGACTGGAATTACGTTTTAACGGTTGATTAATTTGATTTTTTCAACTCTCAGCAGTTCACTAGCAATTGGGCGAAGAACCGCGGCGACAGCGGCGGCACAGCGAACAACCCGCCCTTGCTCTCCTCCTCCACATCCCACACGCTGCTCCAGCTCGAAGGCGACAAGGGTCGGACGAGTTGGAGGTCCTCGTCCGCCTGCGCCTGCGCCGATCGCTCCTTCTTCGCCTCCCTCGATTCCTCCGTCTCCATCGATCTTTGCCTTTTCCTCGCCGATGCCGGAGACGGAGGCGGCGTGGGATCCGCCGATTTTCCGGCGGAGCAGCCGATCTCGTTGGGGAAGTTGAGGATGGCCTTGCGGCCGCGCATCTGGAAGGCGGCGCGGTCGTAGGCTCGGGCGGCGTCCACGGCGGTGTCGAAGGTCCCCAGCCAGACGCGAGAACCGCGGCGACTAGGGTCGCGGATCTCCGCAGCGAACTTGCCCCACGGCCGCAGGCGGACGCCGCGGAACCGCCGGCCGGAGGGAGCGCGATCCTCCTCCGCATAGGAAGCCCGGTCGATGTTTCGGGAGGGGGGCACGGCGGCGCTGAGGGAGGACCATGGATCTGCAGAGGTCGAAAGCGTCGGATCGGGAGGAGCCGCGAAGCTAATCATAGGGGCGGCCGGCGAGGGGAAACGGAAGGATGCAGTACTGTCGAAGGAAGTCGCCTGAGGAAGGTCGGCGAGGAGGTGCTCGCGGATGAGATCGAGGACCGCATCGCCGCCGGAGCTCCCGCCGACAAGTGAGTTCATACTAAAATTGCTACCGTGACAGAACTCAACGCATAGAAGGCATCTTTATGCGGTGGGTATTTAAAGGCATAAAATGGTGTGGACCCGATCTTTGTCGCGACTTAGCTCACTCACTACGGAGGCTGCGAATCGGTCATGCAACTGCGGACTCAGCGCACTTTGCAGAATATGAACCGGTCTTCGAACCGTGATGTGGTCCATGAAATCGAACCGGGCTTTATTAAGCATTTGGGTCGCCGACCGGCGCATCTATCGACATCTAGACGAGCAATTGCTTGATCTGTACGGAGTGAATAAGAAAAAAATATATCATTCTTTATTTTTGATTTTAGGATGAAAAAGAAAAGCAAATTTAATCTGTTCCCATCGTCGACAATTTAATCAGTTTAATTTCAAAATTCCGTGCGAATCAATCCAATCGGAAGATCTCTGCAACTTGACGACGAACACGGCATTCACATCGATAAAGATGAAACACGACATTAATAGCACAACAGACAGGTGCTCGATGTACGTGTTCCTTTCATGTCACTCTCGCAGCTCTTACACTGAATGGATAAGATCCTTCTTTTTTATATATATTTATAAATACATAGATAATGATCGGCATCTGCTGTGACATTCGAACATGTTTCAATTAACTTAGTGATAATTTATGTGATGAAGAAATGACGAAGGTATTAAATGAAATATTCACAAATTTCGTCAATCGTAGATTGCGAAGAAAAATGAAATTCGATGAAAGAAGATTCGGCGACAAAATCTAGCTATGCCGATTTACGTAGTCGAACCCCAGTTCGATGATCGCAGCCGTTCAGCTCCAGTAAGGTTGTGCCATCGGACGATTGTAATTCAGCCGACATTGGCACTTATTTTGCGCTGTAACAATCTGTGGAGAGCCGTGCACGTGCGATCGTGGGAGAATACTTCTCAGACGGAATACTCTTTCACAAGGATCTCTGTCCTGTCTGTCCCGTGATTATCGACGACTATCAACGAATCGCTCGATCGTCGATCGAATATCATCGATGATTTTTTATTGTCGTCCGAATTAAATGATATCCTGAAAAAATAATGAACGATCGAAATCGCTGCAATTATAATTTCATCAGATTCGACGGTGAATCCGACGATATGACAATTGTGGCGATCCCAATGGATTCATCGTACCCCTAGAGTATAGTTTCATTCGGGATGGTAGCCAAAAATGACTGGTGATGTCCAATCGACGATCGAAAAATTCGCCGACTATCATCGATGAATGAAATAGACAGGACAATGACAAAGTGAGATTAAGAATCTACCCTCGAATACTTCTATAATTTGTAAATTTTGATATGAATTTTGAGTGTCTTATATTCAACCAATAAATTATTAAGGTTGATAGATTTTCATAAGATTATCCACTTATAATATTATTTTATATCATATAATATATTTTCTTTATTTTCATAATTTTAAATATAATAATAACGTAAACCTTCGAATGAAATATAACACATGAAATATTATCTCCGGGGCACGATACAACTGAAAATGCATTTAGATAATAAAAAGGAACATCACGGTGTGAAAATTCAGAATTTATTTTGATAGAAATTTTTCATGGGCCGAATTGATTAATTAGGATTAATCAATTTGAAAATTGAGATATCCGAATTTAAAAAAAACAAACAAACGGCTGCTAATTTGATGATTAATTATTAGTTTTGATAAAGAATAAACAAAGTAAAATAAAATTAAGAAATCTGGTCAAAGTAAACAAGTTGACTCGGACAACATCTTGACGGTTTCAGATTAGTTTGACACATGAAGGAATTCGAGTATGTGTTTGACTTCATTGACATTCAACTTAAAATGAGCCTGGTTGATGCAGGCACAATTTAGGTTGAAATTCAATATAAGTATATATAACCCTTTAAATTTCACAATAATATAATTTTTAATTCAGGATGCTGAATCATGTTCTATCAATAGTCATGCATCTAAAATTCGAAAAACTATATTTGTTACGCGTGAGTGAAATCGTAACCGTCAAATTTTCGAATCCTAATTTCAACGTTTAAATTATTTCCAGAGCACTTTTGCTATTTTTGATGATTTTTATTTTTTAAATATTTAGGATAATTTTGGTATTTTTGATATTCCTAAGAGAGGATTTGTCTTGTTCCGCATCCTTTTCTTGAGTTAAGATCATCAAATTAATTACTTTCCTTTTTGAGTAAAGAGTTATTTTTTTTTTGTTTTATTAAGATTTGAATTAAGTTTTTTTATTGTAATTTTTTTCCTTTGTTAGGGTATAAGGTTGTATTATAAATAAGAGTCATATTTAGGTGTTGATGATCCTCCCTTATTCATAATAAATCTTTTATTGTAGTGAAACTCAGAGAACGGTGTTGTTCTCTTCTTCTCTATGAGGATCCTCTACTTGTTTCTCTCCTCTATCTTCCCTCCTCGTTTGCCCGCAAGATAATTGTTATCCGACCTGACATCAGTTGGTAGCCATGTGAAGGTCATCGTCAGATCCAATGGCCAATTGTCTTGGTCGCAGTCGCGGTCGCAACAACAGGCAGCCTTTGAAAGAGGAAGCTGAGCACCATGGTCATAACGTCCAGGACATAATGACAATTGAAGATTTGTAGAGACAAGTAGCAGGTCTCACCTAGCAAAATCAGCATCACACGACTTGGGTGCGAGATCACGAGGTTCGAGAGAATTTTGATCATAGATCTGAGTTTTTCTTCGAGAATCCCTATCACTGGCGGAGTCCACATCAAGGACGTTGTGTAAGTACCCTATGTTGGTTTTGATGTGGTCAACTGATTTAAGTTAAGTCCTGGTATTTTTAATCCCTCTGTTTAAGTGTGCAAGAACTTAGGAACAAAGGAAGTCGAGTGTAAGATGCAATGGACGAGAAGGATTGCACGGGGAAGTGAGCCGACGGGCTAGGTGCATTCGAGAAACACAGAAGCTACAGAAGAGTACACCGGTGGAGCAAGAAGGACATGCGCAACGTGCGAGAGACAAGAAGCCGAAAGGAAGGACGCTAGAGGGGCAAAATGCCGGATTCGAGTTCGGGTGAGCCTAACTCCGGTTGGCCAAAAATCACCCAAAGAAGACCCACTGAAATTTGGCAGCGTGCTGATGACCAAAGGCTTGTAAGGCGCCCGTATGGATACAGGCGCCCGGGATCTCGGGCGCTTGAGCACTCGGGCGCCCATGTACATACAGGTGCTCGATAATCCATACTTATCGACCAATCTACCGTTGTGACCGTTGCACAACGAATAACATCTAGGCCACGTGTCAGGCGCCCTGGAGCACTCGAGTGACCCAGTACTGCCACGGTAGCAAACGGATAAGTTTGTTCAGGTCTATAAATAGAGCCCTAGAGCTCAGTTTCAATTCACTCATTCATCTCAAGCATTAACAAACAAGTTTTGTATAATTTTCATTTCTTTTTCTTAGCTTTTTCTTGTGTAAGAGGCTTCTCCGCCTAAAAGAGTTTATTCAGGATATACGAGCTATATCAACCTTGGATTAGCAACCTCTATGATTGCAAACCAAGTATATTTCTCCCTTCATGTTTGAGAAGGTATGACTGAGGAATCCTTCGAAGGATTAGGGAGTACACTAATTCCACTAATCTCATCTTGCATAAATCCACTGTACTTTAGGCCATCCTCAAAATTTCATCTATGATATTAATGTCTCCCCCCATGTTCTTATGCTCCTTACAAGCTATCCTTATTGCCTCCGGGGCTATAGTCCAGCGGTAGGGTGACTAGTCGCTATCCCAGGCATCCACGGTTCGATCCCCAGCTACGACGTATTTGCAGGAATTTTTCTTTCAAATGGAGCACGAACCCTGGGATGTTGGGCTTCTAGACCGCCCAGAACGAGCACTTCCCGATTTACCCTGGCGGTCGATGGGAAACTTACGTGAAATCGGGTCGGTCGCCCGAGGTTGAAAAAACCTCGTTAATTATTTTTTATAGGCTATCCTTACAAGCTATCCTAGCTAAATGAAAACAGTGAGGTAGCAATAGACCGGTGATGCTTAATTTCCTTTTAAATTGGAAAATATTTTGATAGTGTTTGGTATGATGTGGTGGTCATGGATGTCAGAAATGTATTGTTAGGGCAGACCTTGGCAGTATGATCGTAGTGTTGTTAACGATGGGGGAAGAATACATATACCCTTAACATTAAGGGAAAAAAGATCGTGTTAGTGCTGTGGCGGGAAGGATCTACTCCAATTTCGGTAGCTAAAAATTCTAATTCGCTTTCTATATTTATGTTTTTAGATGAAGTGAAACATGAAATTGTATATGCCTTGTTACCACGCTAGAGCATTGCTCCTACCACGATTGCTAAGCTACCTGCTAAAGTATAACATTTATTAGTGGGTTCTTATGCCAGAAGATCCTCCTTTTGGGTTACCACCTATGCGAGATATCCAATATCAAATTGATCTTGTTCAGGGGTCAACTTTATATTAGAGCAATCTATGGTCCGTGGGACCATGTATTTTGATGTTTAGGCAAAGGGTTTAAGTTAGGTTCACCCTTGTGTTTGATAAGTGTATTTGAGTGTGCAGATTCTGTAGGATACACATAGATTCAGCTTGATGGCTTCGGATCTGGTGAAGAATGGTGTTGTTGGGATCGATGCGTACGGCTAGAGGGGGGTGAATAGCCGATCACCCGCTTTGGTCGCCGATTCTTCCTACAATATTAGTGTGCGCAAGCGGAAATACTAATAATACAAATAAACAAACGCTAACACAAACCGTTTACGTGGTTTGGAGATAAGACTCCTACTCCATGGTTGTCCGTAAGGTGGACGATCCCGATCCGTCAGTAGATGAGTCTCCGAAAGACCTCCGGCTAGCTCTTGTCGTTCCTTGTGGGCGGAGAAACCCCGCCACAAACTCTCGACGACACTAGAGCACTAAGAGACTACTAATAAGCTCTAACCAAGCTTATTTCGTCAACCTTTGCTCAGCCAAACCGAGCTCTCTTAAATAGAGCTCACAGCTGAAAATTGTCATTACCAGTCGACTGGTCCAAGCACTAGTCGATTGGTCTACCATGGATTCGAATGTTATAGCCCAACGTTCAAATTCCAGCCGACACCAGTTGATTACACCTAAGATCAGTCGACTGATCTTTCTATGCACTTCATCAGTCAACTGATCTAAGCACTAGTCGACTGCTTTACCCCTAAACCTAGGGTTTCCTTTCCCGAATACAATTCTCTCAGCACGCGGACTCTTACGACTTAGCTGACCCTTCCAACAGCCTCGACCTGTTGCTTTCAAGTCATCTTCGACTTTGGCTCTCGTCTCTTGGATGCATACGAACCGGTGGCTCGTTCTCATGTCATCCTTCGCATATGCCTCGAAGTTTGCTTCCCTTGGCACATCATTCATGCTTTGTCCACATACCCTCCATCCAGCAGCCTCGACCTGTTGCCTTCAAGCCTTCTTTGACTTTGGCTCTCGTCCCTCGGATTCATACGAACCCGTGGCTCATTCTCATGTCATCCTTCGCGTATGCCTCGAAGTTCACTTCCCTCGACTCATCGTTCTTGCTTTGTCCATAGTCCATCGGATGCATACAAGCCCACGGCTTGTCTCCTCATGTCATCCTTCATCGGACCCGAAGTCGTCCAGCTAAGTCCATATGTATCTTGCAAACCTGCACACTCAAATATATATATCAAACACAAGGGTAAATCTAACTTAAACTCTTTTCCCAAACATCAAAATACATGGTCACTCCAAATCATAGATTGCTCCAACAGGTGCATCCGAGGGACCGTGGATAATGTTGGATCGGGTTGGACCGGCTAGAGGGGGGTGAATAGACGGGGAAAAAAATTATGAAAGTGGAGGCACTCGTCTTTAAAAAAGAACTTGGTCGCAACTGAGAACGTTGCTTCCAAGGCAGTGGACGCTCAATAAAAATCTCCTTGTGGCGGAGAAGCCTTACAAAAATAACATGCTAGAGATTTTATAAGAATGAATAAAATGATTGATTTCTAAAGCAAAACCTCTAAGTCTATTTATAGCCTAAGAGAATAAATCTGGATTGTTGATTGTTGATCACTTTTCTCTTGGCCGTTGATCCATGGATGTAATCTGGATGGTTGAACTTGGATGGGATTAAACTGCATCCATTGGATTTGATTAAAGGATAATGTAACATTATCCTTTAAGTTTTAATTGTTTTAATTAAAACTTTATCTTTCCTCGAGATGGCTGTTGGAATCTCCATGTCGCTGTTGTAATCTCTAAGTAGTAATATCGGCAACATTTTACTGCCATTGCCCTTTAGTCCAAATGGTAAGTGGGTTAGTGTGTGTTATTGAGGTCTCGGGTTCGATCCTTCGTGGCACCAAATAATTTTCTCTTTTCTTTTGGGCGCTTGGACTAGTCTTTTTGATTCTTTGTCTTCTGGGTGATTTCCGGCCAACCGGAGTTAGGCTCACCCGAACCCGACTCCGGCCTTTCGCCCCTCGAGCGTCCTTCCTCCTGGCTTCTCATCCCTCGAACAGCGCGCACGTCCTTCTCGCTCCACCGGTGTACTCTTCCGCAGCTTCCGTGTCCCTCGGATTGTACTGAGCCCGTCGGCTCACTTCCCCGCACAATCCTTCTCGTCCGCTACGTCTTACGCTCGACTTCCTCCGTACCTAAGCTCCTGCACACTTAGCAGAGGGATTAAAACCAACAGGGCCTAACCTAACTTGGTTGATCACATCAAAACCAACTGGGGCACCAACAATCTCCCCCTTTTTGATGTGCATCAACCCAAGTTTAGTTAGGGATAAATAACAAACAATAATAGTATTGTAACAGAATTAATCATAAAAAATTTTGCAATCATGTACATAATCTCCCCCGAACTACTCTCCCCCTTTGATCACAGCAAAAATGGGACAAAAAAAATAGGGAAGGGAAAATATAATTAGGGAAGAAGAAAAATTTTAAAGGTGATAACAAATATTCTAAGTAAAAAGAATCACATTACCACAAATTTTTCAAATTTAAAATGGCATATTTTTTCAGAAGTTAATTCTAATTTTTTTATTGAAAAAAAATAGATTTCAATAAACGATTTATAAAAAAATCGAACATTTATGAAAAAAAAATCTGAATGTTTTTGTCAAAGTCGAAGATGAAGATATGAGTTTAGACAAAAATTTTCACCTTTAAATTTGTTTATCAAGTCTGAAAATAACAGATACAAGTTTTTGAAGAATAATTTTTTTAAAAAGAAATAAAAAAATACTTCAAAATTTTTTTTTTAAAATTATAATGAGTTTTTCCACTATATCTGTATCATGAAAAATTAGATAAATAAAAATAAATTATTTATCTATTTTTTTTAAAATTTTAATTTCTATTTTTGACCGAAAATATTTGAAAAATATTAACATAACTTTTGTAAAAGAATTCTGCACAAAAAAAGCTTATCAGTTTAAAATAAATTTTGGAACCCAAAATAAATTTTCATCTACGGGGTTAATCAAAAACATTGGAGGAATATAATTTCTAGGAATTTTCCTAATCTGAACCTTATGATTTTTAACATACCAATTTAGATTTTCAGGATAAAAATTCTTTTTAATTCTTAAACATGCAATATCATTTTCTAATTTCTCCACTAGATTCTTCAAATTTTCATTTTCTATTTTTAATTGGTCGGATAGAACAGATGAGCATACAGTGCCAAATCTTTCTTTTAACTCAGAGTTTTCTATCTCTAATTTATTCATCGACTTAAGCATGGATTTTATTACCGAGTAGATTCGAGCAGGTGGAAGTAGACATACCTCACTTACCGGGTCGCTTTCGAAAAGCGAGGTTCCTCTTTCGTCGTCGCTTTCTTCTGAGGTCTCTCCCCCTTCATCAGTGCTCTCTTCTTGATGATTTGCCATCAGCGCAAGTCCCGCGTATTCATGACCTTCCGACTCTTCTGACGAGGACTCATCATCGAGTTGGATCTTCCTTGTGTTCAGTGCGGCGATGTCTGATTTCTTATTCTTCTCTTCATGCAATTCTAGGAATTTCTCCCAAAGCTCTTTTGCCGAGTTGTAATTCTCGATGCGATTAACTTCTTGCGCGGGAAGAACGGCTAGTAGATGAAATTCAGCTTTACCGTTTGCTTCAAAGTCTGATTTCTCCTTCTTGGTCCACGACTCTATTTCTTTATCCTTGTCGTTGTTGCCTTTAGGAACTGAAAAACCATTTTTCATAATTATTAACAATTCAATATCAATTTTAAAAAATACCTGCATTCGGCGCTTCCACATCGCGAACTCCCCCTCAAATTTTGGCGGGTAGATTACGACTCCAACCATTTTTCTTGAAATTGCTGCAGTCGGCGATTAGTCCTTCTACGGCGACCTTGCCTCTGATACCACTTGTTGGATCGGGTTGGACCGGCTAGAGGGGGTGAATAGACGGGGAAAAAATTATGAAAGTGGAGGCACTCGTCTTTAAAAAAGAACTTGGTCGCAACTGAGAACGTTGCTTCCAAGGCAGTGGACGCTCAATAAAAATCTCCTTGTGGCGGAGAAGCCTTACAAAAATAGCACGCTAGAGATTTTACAAGAATGAATAAAATAATTGATTTCTAAAGCAAAACCTCTAAGTCTATTTATAGCCTAAGTGAATAAATCTGGATTGTTGATTGTTGATCACTTTTCTCTTGGCCGTTGATCCATGGATGTAATCTGGATGGTTGAACTTAGATGGGATTAAACTGCATCCATTAGATTTGATTAAAGGATGTAACATTATCCTTTAAGTTTTAGTTATTTTAATTAAAACTTTATCTTTCCTCGAGATGGCTGTTGGAATCTCCATGTCGCTGTTGTAATCTCTAAGTAGTAATATCGGCAACATTTTATTGCCATTGCCCATTAGTCCAAATGGTAAGTGGGTTAGTGTGTGTTGTTGAGGTCTCGGGTTCGAACCTTCGTGGCACCAAATAATTTTCTCTTTTCTTTTGGGCGCTTGGACTAGTCTTTTTGATTCTTTGTCTTCTGGGTGATTTCCGGCCAACCGGAGTTAGACTCACCCGAACCCGACTCCGGCCTTTCGCCTCTCGAGCGTCCTTCCTCCCGGCTTCTCGTCCCTCGGACAGCGCGCACGTCCTTCTCGCTCCACCGGTGTACTCTTCCGCTGCTTCTGCGTCTCTCGGATTGTACTGAGCCCGTCGGCTCACTTCCCCGCACAATCCTTCTCGTCCGCTACGTCTTACGCTCGACTTCCTCCGTACCTAAGCTCCTGCACACTTAGCAGAGGGATTAAAACCAACAGAACCTAACCTAACTTGGTTGATCACATCAAAACCAACTGGGGCACCAACAATCTCCCCCTTTTTGATGTGCATCAACCCAAGTTTAGTTAGGGATAAACAACAAACAATAATAGTATTGTAACAGAATTAAGCATAAAAAATTTTGCAATCATGTACATAACCTCCCCCGATCTACTCTCCCCCTTTGATCACAGCAAAAATGGGACAAAAAAAATAGGGAAGGGAAAATATAATTAGGGAAGAAGAAAAATTTTAAATGTGATAACAAATATTCTAAGTAAAAAGAATCGCATTACCACAAATTTTTCAAATTTAAAATGACATATTTTTTCAGAAGTTAATTCCAATTTTTTTAATGAAAAAAAATAGATTTCAATAAACGATTCATAAAAAAATCGAACATTTATGAAAAAAAATCTGAATATTTTTGTCAAAGTCGAAGATGAAGATATGAGTTTAGACAAAAATTTTCAGCTTTAAATTTGTTTATCAAGTCTGAAAATAACAAATACAAGTTTTTGAAGAATAATTTTTTTTAAAAGAAATCAAAAAATACTTCGAATTTTTTTTTTAAAATTATAATGAGTTTTTCCACTATATCTGTATCATGAAAAATTAGATAAATAAAAATAAATTATTTATCTATTTTTTTTAATTTTAATTTCTAATTTTGAACGAAAATATTTGAAAAATATTAACATAACTTTTGTAAAAGAATTCTGCACAAAAAAACTTATTAGTTTAAAATAAATTTTGGAACCCAAAATAAATTTTCATCTACGGGGTTAATCAAAAACATTGGAGGAATATAATTTCTAGGAATTTTTCTAATCTGACCCTTATGATTTTTAACATACCAATTTAGATTTTCAGGATAAAAATTCTTTTTAATTTTTAAACATGCAATATCATTTTCTAATTTCTCCACTAGATTCTTCAAATTTTCATTTTCTATTTTTAATTGGTCGGATAGAACAGATGAGCATACAGTGCCAAATCTTTCTTTTAACTCAGAGTTTTCTATCTCTAATTTATTCATCGACTTAAGCATGGATTTTATTACCGAGTGGATCATCTACCCAAAGTTAGGTCTTGCTATGCAGCTATTGCCCTACGGATTGAAACAGGGAACAGTCCGAGTCTTTGGGGCACTCGGTCTCCAGCAAGTCGATTCGTCCTCAGAGAGTGGGGTTATAACGCAAGGAGGGCCCCGACTGGCTGTTAACCGAGCGTTGACTAGACGAACTTAAGCCGAGTATTTGGTATCTCTTGATGAGGTTAATTTAGACTCTAGTTAACTTCCCGATCGAGCGTCCCAACGTGAGTGGCACCCATTTCGTGCCCTGCCATGCCAGGTTGTTGAAGCTTCGCCGACAATGACCTGTCTCCCTGAGGTGCCTTGTAAGCTGACCAGGCTACACCTAGCCTAGGCTGGGATCAGCTAGGTTTAGGGTTTGGGCAGAGCAGTCGATTGGTAGAGCTCACAAAAAGATTAATCGACTGATCTTCTGTATAGTCGACTAGTGTTAGCTGGAATTCGAATGTTGGGCTGTAACGTTCGAATTTGGCCGCAGCAGTCGACTGGTGTTGGTATCAGTCGACTGGTAACGACTAGTTCAGCCACGAGCTCTATTTAAGGGAGCCCGGTTTGGCTGGCTAGGGCTTGATGAAATTAATTTTAGTTAAAGGCCAATTAGTAGTCTTGGTACTCAGGAGTTGTTGCAAGATTGTGGTGAGGTTTCTCCAGCCACAAGGAGCGACACGAGCTAGCCGTAGCCTTTCCGGGGACTCATCCACCGACGAATTAGGATTGTCCACCTTACGGACTGTCGTGGAGTAGGAGATTTATCTCTGAATCATGTTAAATTGGTTTATGTTCTTCTTTGTTAAATTAGCATATTGTTATTCTACATGCACACTAACAATTGTAGGAAGAACCGTGAAACAAGTGGGTGATCGGCTATTCACCCCCTCTAACTGTACAATCAAGTCCCAACAGTTTACCTAATCGACCAGCCTATCGACGTAGCCTTAAGGAAGTTGAAAATTTGTAACATCAAGTGGTGGAGTTGCTGAAAAAAGGACATATCTGAAAGAGCATGGGCCTCTGTGCAAATTCTGCCTATTAGTGTCAAAGAACGATAGCTCGTGGCGTATATGTGTTGATAGCGTAACCATCAACAAGATTATCGTGACATACGAGTTTTTAATTCCCCTGCTTAGATGACATGTTGGATCAGCTATCTGGTTCTAAGGTTTTTCTAAAAAATTAAGCTTAGAAGCAGATACCATCAGATCAGGATATGACCTAGTGATGAATGAAAGACGACATTCAAGACGCAACATGGGCTATATGAATGGATGGTCATGCCTTGTGATTGCCCAATGCCCCCATCACATTCATGAGGTTTATGCATTACGTCTTGTGACCCTTTTGGGAAAGTTCATGGTGGTCTAGCTCGTTTACAGTCCGACATGGGCATCCCACCTTGATTATCTCCATGCTGTCTTCGAAAAGCTAAAAATGGAGTGCTTATTTGAAAAAAAGAAGAAATGCTCTCTTGTTACTATTTCGGTATCTTTTCTCGATTTTATTATGTCTACTAATGGTGAACACACGGATAAAACAAAGATAGATGTAGTCTTTGGGTGGCGTTAACCGAGAACCTTGCACGATGTCAAAAGTTTCCATGGCTTGACTTCTTTCTATAGTTGATTCATTGGGAATTTTAACATTCTGATCACTCCTATCACCGAGTGTCTCAAGGGAAGGGATTTCAAGTGGTCTGAAGAAGCAAAGACTAGCTTTCAACTAGTCAAACAGAGGATGACTAAAGCACCAATGATAACCCTTTCTAAAGCTCCCCTACCCAATCAAATAGAGGATTTCAAGAGGGTTCTCACCAATGCAAGCTTGTATACTCCCCTATCTATTTCTGAAGTTCCTTGGTTCGATGTCAGCATGGACTTGGTATCGAGATTACCCCGGACTCAACGAGCCTTGTGTTAGGATGCATACTAAAAGTCTAGCTTTTGTATAGACATCTATATTTTGGAATGAGAATCACATGATCATTGTTTGCATTTTATATTTACTATATGTGTGCATATTGTCTGATATTTTACATTGTAGATAACATGGTGTGTGGTGTCACACAGAAGATCATGTTATCAGTCCCTTGTAGAGTATAAGTAGAGGCTCACAACCGAGATGATTTTGGACAAATCATTGACATTGTTGTAGTAGTGTAATTTGGTATTGGTATATCTTAACCATAGAATTACACTAGTACACTTTGTGTGTATTGAGTAGGATCGATATAGAGGTGATTCGATTTATATTAACTATATAATCGAATTAGACCTCAGATATTATTGTGTACATGCTCTTAATCCCAATATAATAATGGGCGCATGTACTTAATATCTATTTTTTTTATTTACCAGTGAGCGAAATTTATTGGTTAAATCGATAGGCCCGATAAATTGGGAAATAATATTATTTACATGATGTGTCATTGATTATAAAAGAAAATCATGTCCTAATGCGTTAGGATGATGATGTCCCCTTGAGGAGCTCATAAAGTTCATCATGTTAAATCCTGTAGGTGGACTTAGTCCGACATGATGATATGGTTGAGTGGTACTACTCATGGAGTTAGATATTAATTATTTAAATTATTAGTAATTTAATTAATTAATGGGTATTCGAGATCTTAAACACGGGGAGAATTTGTACATATAATATGATGGATCCCATAATTAATTATAGGGGTTGGTGAGGTAGTGCAATGATAATCCTTTAGTGGATTGAATTATCATTAATTGATCGGGTTTTGATTCATTAGGAGGCCAAGACCCAACTCCTCCTAATAGTCCCTTTTGTAGCCTATATATACCTCATGAGTCATGAGACCAAGGCATACCATACTATAGATGTAATCATGCTCTAAAGAAGAAGTTTCGATGATTGACAGTTGTTTAAGTTTAAGCTAATATATTGGATTTAACATTGAGGTTTAGTGTGCAGTAATGCAAGAAGTCCAAGGAATGGTCGAGGATCGGATTCTTGGCATGAAAACCCGGAGATAAGGAAGCTCCAGGCAAGAAGTCTAAGGGATGGTCGGGACGAAACTCTTGGCATGAAGATCTGGAGATGAGGAGGCTCCAAGCATGAAGTCCAGGAAACAAGAGGTTTCGCTGGCACAAGGTAATTGGATCGATTGAGAACAACGCAGGGATATTTAGGATTGAGAATCCTAAATCTAAGCATATCAATCGATCAGGCAATCGATTAGAAGGAGATCAATCGATTAGTGAATCGATTAGGAGCTATTATGTGCGAAAATAATAAGCCCTGTAATCGATTGGTGAATCGATTAGGAGCTATTCTGTGCCCAAACATAATGCTCCCTAATCGATCAGTCAATCGATTCAGAAGCTATCAATCGATTGGGAGACGTTCTGTGCGAAAACAGAAAGCCCTGTAATCGATTGATGAATCGATTAGGAGTTATTCTGTGCGCAAACAGAATCCTCCCTAATCGATCAATCAATCGATTCAGAAGTTATCAATTGATTGGCCGATCGATTGGAAAACATTCTGTGCGAAAACAGAAAGCTCCCTAATCAATTGGTCAATCGATTAGGGCACTTCTTAATCGATTCATTAATCGATTGGGACACATCCCACGCTTGAACAAAATGGTCTTGAATCGATTGCTCAATCGATTAAAGTGATGAATCGATCAGTGCATGCTCTTAATCGATTAAAGTTCAAAATAACTTAATCACAGCCGTTCATTCGAGATCCGTACTGTTCAACGACTATATGGTAATCGATTGGAGTTTTCACCAATCGATTGGTGATCACAAAGAAGCAGCGAGGACCTTTAAAAGCAGGCGGTGAAGCAAAAAAGAACCACTACTGTTATATTGCGAATCTAATCAGCTGGGTGCTCAAGTTCTTTGCTCAAGCATTCAACACCATCTTCAAGCAACCAAGGGAAGGAGAATCAAGCCTAGATTGTAATATTTCTCTTCTTCTTCTCCTTCTTGTTGTTCTTTTCGTGAAAGCTTTCAAGGTTGTTGTAAAAAGGTTTCTCCACCTTTGGTGTTGTTCCGAGAAGAAGGTTTTATAGTGAAATCTGTGATCGCTGGTGTGGACCTTTGAATTAGTCACCTCAAGGAGGTGGAAACCAAGTAAATCAAAGCGTTAGCATTGTATTTGGAGGTAATTGGCTTCTAGTTTCTACTGTGAAGAAGAAAAAACAACTGAAGCGAGCTATTCACCCCCTCTAGCTCAACTGATCCTAACACATACAACACAAAAGCCTCTCCTTTCTCTCCCTCTCTCCCTTCTCTCTCCTAGGGTTGCGGCGCCACAACCTCTTCCTTGGAGGTGGCCGGCGGCAACAAGGAAGTTTGGAGAAGGGTGAGTCTTCTTCTACTTCTTCTTCTTCTTCTTCGTTTCTTCTCCCGTTTGGTCGGAGCATCCACAAAAGGAGGCTAGAGCCGGCGGCGCAAGGAGGAAGAAAGGACCCTTGTGGTGTTTGGTGCCGCAAGGTGGAAGAAGGAAGAAAGGTGATTAGGGTTTGGCCTTTTTCTCTTCTTCTACTTCTTCTTCCTCATCCTCTCTTGCCTTCCTTTGCTGGCGCATCCTTGAAGCAAGGCTAGGGCTGGCAGCGCAAGGAGGAGCTAGGGTTTTGGCCGACGACAGTGAGGAGGAGAAGAAGGTGGTCGGTGACGCAAGGTGAAGAAGTTCACTTCTTCTCTTGTGGTCGTCGCAAGCTTGAAGGGAGAAGAAGGTGGTCTTTGGTGACTTAGTTTCTTGAAAGATCATCGCCCACACGACGTCCAAGAAGAGGATAGGATATACAGCAGAAGATCACGAGGTAAACAAGAGGTATAATTCTTATTTTGATCATTCTTACATCTTGTTCAATTATTGTATTTATTATTATCATGGATCGCGAAGATAAGCACAAAAATCGATGATCAATTCATCGTCTATTCCGCGGCTAATCGATTAGACGAGTTAGATTACTTGAACAACAAGTTTGTTTAAGTGATCACTCGAATCGATTAGTATGATGATGAAACGGCTGCTTGGGTAATTCATCTCCATCCTGATTGTTTTAATTAATAAAATTTTAATCCGGAGACATGGAGAGAATTCCCATGCATAACCAAAACCAACACCTTGGATTCAATTCTTGTTATGGTTGGTAGATTTTCAAAAATGACACATTTCATAGCTTGTAGGAAAACTATGAATGATGTTTGGATTACCCATCTTTACTTTAAGGAAATTGTGCGTTTGTATGGCGTTCCTCGATCCATGACTTGACATTACTTTAGATCGAGATACTGAGTTTATGAGTAACTTCTGTAGAAGCTTATGGGAAAAATTTGGAACACAATTAAACTTTAGCAATGCTTACCACCCTCAGACAGATGAACAAACCGAGATTGTGAATTAGAGTTTAGTTAATCTCCTGAGATGCCTCACAGGTGCTAAACCAAAGCAGTGAGATTTGATGTTATCACAATCAGAGTTTGCCTATAATATATCAGGAAATAGGACCACAAGATTGAGTCCTTTTGAGATTGTTTATGGGTCGAATCCATCGACGATTCTGTATTTAGTCCTTGTTCCACGAATAGGCCAAAGTAATCCTAAAGTAGATGAGATGACAGAACATCTTTGGGGTATTCATGAGTATGTGAAACTGATGATTATGGAAAGCAATACTAAGTATAAGGCGCGGGTCGATAGTCATCGTTGAAAGGTACTTTTCAATATTAGAGATCTTGTTTAGGTTGTATTGACTCATGATTATTTTCCTATTGGAGAGTATAATAAGTTGAAAAATCGAAATATTGGGTCATGCGAGATACTTCAGAAGATCAATGACAACACTTATAAACTGTGTCTTCCTAGTCATATGAAGACGTCTGATATCTTCAACGTGAAGCACTTGACCCTATATTCGATGAATACTGATGAAGCTACTATGAACTCGAGGGTGAGTTCTTTTCAACCCAGGGAAATTATTGCAGACCCAACATATGTTGAAGCCTAAGATGACCCTTCAAATATCAAAGAGACATAATTTTTGACTCGAGACTCAGAATCATGCTATATTGGCGAGCATGCGTCGAGAATTCAAAAAGCTACGTTTGTTACGAGTGAAATTGTAACCGCCAATTTTTCATGACATGATTCCACCTTTTAAACCCTTTCTAGAGCACTTTTGATATTTTTGATATTTTTTATTTTTTGGGTATTTAGGATAATTTTGGTGTTTCTGGTATTTATAGGAAAGGATTTATCTTGATCCGCATCTTATTTTGAGTTAAGATCGTCAAGTTAATTACTTTTCTTTTCGGATAAAAATTAATTCTTTTCTTTATAAGATTGGAATTAAGATTTTTTTTATTAGGGCCTTAAGATGTAGTATAAATATGAGTCATGTTTTAAGTGTTCGGAATTATCCTTTATTCATAATAAATTTTCTTCTTGTAGTGAAATTCAGAGAACGGTATCATTATCTCTTCGTTTCTAAGAGGATTCTCTATTTATTTTTTCCCTCTATATTCTGTTTTTCCATTTACCTATAAGATAATCGCTATCCTACTTTCACATTATATGTTTGGATGCATCACGACTGTCTATTCAAACCATTAAAATTACTCGGATGAAAAGTTCTGAAAAATCATGTTGCATATTCAAATGTCGGTGTTAGATATTTACAAATTATATGATGTTAGTTAAATTAATTAGAGTCGACAAATAATATAATTAATCAATTAATTAAACATGGTGTATGAGTTCTCATACAATTATCCTGATCCTTATTCCCATGATGACCAAAATTAATAAATAGGTGTGCCCTCTTCCTCCCTCTGAATTATTAACTTTAAACAAAATTACACTAAAAATGTTTATTTTATTTTTTATTTGGAAATTTTAATCACGTTTTGTGCATGTCTCTGAGGATTTATTTATCGTATAGTCTACCAATTACTTAATTAATTCACCGCTACTTTGTCTCTAAGGGAAATCACAAGGAAAAAATTGTAAAGGAAACCACAAGGAAGCATAGTAAAGGCCCCCACTTCATTTATTATTCTCCACTACAATTATTTTAATTACGAGGTCGGATTTGAATGTCATAACACCACTCATCAAAGCCTAATATTTAATTTAAAAATAAAATTTGACAAAGTCATACATTAATCACAAGGATAATGCTAAATGGCTAGAATCTAGCCGGCTAGAATTTGTCCTTCTGAAGTTCTTTTTTAATTTTTAAATTATTATTAAAAATATTTAAAATTAATTTATATTCTTTCCTATTTATTTTCATATTAAATTATATTTTTTTCTATTTATTTCATATTAAATCATATCTTTTTCTATTTATTTTCATATTAAATTAATTTTTTAACTTATAAAAATTTATTATGATTGTTTTATAATTTTAATGAACATTAAAGATGTTTAAATTTAATTATATATTTTTATTTTTATTTTCATATTAAATTATATTTTTTTCTAATTTATTTTTATATTAAATTAATATTTTTTAATTTTTAAAGGGTCATTCTAGCTGGCTAGATTCTAGCCATCTAGAATTACCCTAATCACAATATCGAAATTAGTGGTTCTCGGATGAAGGAAAAGGATGTAAAGTTAAAAAAAACGTAGATTAAGATACACATTCTTTTAAGGGTGGAATGTTTAGTTTGTTTAAATTATATTCTAATCGAATTATTAACTACTTAGATTACGTTTGATAAGAAATAATGTAATCGAGTCTGTAACGTAATATAATTTTACATTACTATGTTTGATAATGAATTGTATGTAATATTTGATAATCATAAATTGCGTTTGGTGA
This sequence comes from Boesenbergia rotunda, assembly GCA_024364735.1. NCBI lineage: Eukaryota > Viridiplantae > Streptophyta > Magnoliopsida > Zingiberales > Zingiberaceae > Boesenbergia > Boesenbergia rotunda. The sequence continues at coordinate 483,639 of JAGFNQ010004668.1, forward strand.
AGGATAATCTATCATGTAATGTAATCAAAGATTAATGGTTGACGACCGACAATGACGATCGACTACCATGATTGACGATCAACGTCGGTCGGCCGGCGACCGACGACCGCCATCGGCTGTCGACGGTCGGCCGGCAACCGGCGAACGGCCGACCGACGATCGATGGTCGGTCGGCGACCGTCGCCGTCCGCCGACGACTTTACAAGCTGTAATGTAATCGGATTATATTGTTTTAGTTTTGTATTCGAGATTATAAATCTTGAGCCACTTTTATAATCGAGATTCCATTACATTATAATTTTAAAATTATTTCAAATAAAAGAATCCAACTTATAATATAATCTTGATTATATTATATGATATATTACCCCTATCAAATGTAGTCTTAAATAACATTGAGAAAAAGTAATTAATTCTTTTGGCAAAATTCCCTTAAAGAGCAATGATAGGGAGAGTGAAAATCATAGTACATGATGTGGCATGACGTGACATAATGTATCATTTTATATGCACATGTCCGATTATCGCTCGGACATCATCGATGATTTTTGGCCGCCGTTCCGAATCAAACTATATCCTAGAGGCACGATAAATCCGTCGAAAATCGTGCATATAAAATACCACATCATTAACTATGATTTTTACTCTCTCAATCGTTATTTTTTCCTTAAAATATGAAGACCGATATAATTATCTCCACGTGCTAAAATAACAAAGAACTTTCAAAGAAACACACGAGAGCAAGAAACCTCGAATTGAACCCCTCGCCTTTTTCGCTTCCACCCAGATATAAACCTCCGCTCCTTCCCTTTCCTCTCATCGGCCATCGCCTCCATCCGAATCCCCCAAATCGCTCGCTACCCTAACACCTAGCAATGTCCGGCAACGCCGACGCCGAGCTCGGCCTCCTCGACGACCCCGATCTCTTTCCGCTTCTGCCGGCCATCGATTGCTCCGGATCCGTGTCCCTTCCTTTCCTCCCCGATGACACCGACGACATGCTCGTCTTCGGTGCCCTCGCCGACGCCTTCCGCTTCGGATGGACCCCCTCGCCCTCTCCCTCAATCGCCGCCGCCTCAGATCCTGCCGCGCTGCCGACGATGTCGTCCGCCTCCAGGGGACGGCACTACCGCGGGGTGAGGCAGCGGCGCTGGGGGAAGTTCGCGGCCGAGATCCGCGACCCGGCGCGCAACGGGGCGAGGCTGTGGCTGGGGACGTTCGAGACGGCGGAGGACGCCGCCTTCGCTTACGACCGCGCCGCCTACCGGATCCGCGGCGCAAGGGCTCTGCTCAACTTTCCTCACCTCATCGGCTCGGCTGATGATTCGCCTGTTTCGCCTTCCGGGTCTTCTTCCTCTAGTTCTTCCTCAGAAAAGCCCTCGCCCAAGCGGAGGAAGAGAGCGACGGCAGTTGCTCCCGCTGATCAGCCGGGGATCCTGAGTTGATTTAGCTGAACATCGAGGGTTTGTGCGTGCTTTCAATTTGTTCAGATCTTCTTCTTCCCAAGCAAGAGCGGAAGGAATAATCTGATGACATTGTCCTCGGATTAAATAAAATTTTGGGCCAGGCCTCGGCCTGCTATCGGCCCATGTAATATCGCGTTCGTAAATTTGGGTCCACCGGGCCGATGGAAGAAATGAAGTGGCCGTCGACATCGAACGTTGAACAGCATGAACCAGATATTTATTACTCATGCACCACCACCGCAACTATGCCACCACCATCTCCCCGGATTGCGACGGCTGCAAGATAAACATCAAACTAATTTAAATCGTGCATTAAATTCATTGACTTTTTACCGCATCACAAGTCAAAACGATCTCCATTCCATGAGGCTCACATTAGTTACGATAGACTCCCACTAAAATTTAAGAGAATAAAAATAATATAATCACTATTTAAGTAAGTAACATGTTATACTCTTATTGCATGAACTAACTAAACAATCCCCGTCGCTATTCAGACAGGATAAGATGGCGGTGGTGGAAGTTTGACCAGTGCAATATCTTGCTACTTGTTATAAATACGTCGTTAAATAATCCGAAGCACCATCACCAGCAGCTCGCAAGCCATAATAAATCATCATGTCTTCCGCCGCCACCAACTCCTTCCTCCTCCTCTTCTTCTTCTCGTCAATTCTATGCTTCCCGATATTTATAACTGTCTCGAATTCCAGCCCCTCCGACGAGACGGGAGGCGGCGCAACCAGCCCGGAGCAGCCATCCGGCGGTTCCGGCGGCGGTTCCGGCGCCGGATGGGAGTACAGGTGGGGGTGGGGGGCAAGCCAGGGGGCAGGGTGGGGTTATGGCTCCGGCTCCAGCCAAAGCCCTAGTGGAAGTGGGAAGGGGTTCGGGTACGGGTACGGGTCTGGATCCGGATCCGGATTCGGTTACGGGTTCGGTGGAGCGGGCGGAGGCAGTGAGGCCGGGCGAGGAGGAGCTTATGGTTACGGAGGTGGATATGGCGGCGGAGCCGGTGGCGGCGGCGGCGGCGGTGGTGGCGGAGGATCGAGCTTCCGGGGAGGACGGCCGCCGCAATTCTCGAATCGTAAATGTTGTTGATGAAAAATGGAGCCTAAAGAATTACATCACATTATGCCAACCATGAACCTAAAATAGCAAGCAGTGCACGTCTTTTATAGCAACTATGTTCAATCATTCTCCATCAACATAACGGCAATACATAGATGAAAATATTGGTCTACTTAAAATTCAAATGGTAGATTGCGTTTTAAATGAAAAGATGTGGATTGTGGATTGTGATCTATTCTTTATGTTTGCACTATCATGGATGATCGATGAAGCTTTTGCAGCTAAAAACCTACTAATTGAGCACTTGCAGTCATTTAAGAATTCAGTGAAAAGGTACAAGTTTCGTGATTTTTCTTTATAAATTTGGTAATCAGATCGATACAAGAACTAGCAAAGAAAAACAATCAACCATTTCCGAGAACCCTCATCGATTTAGCTCATAATAGATCTTAAGATCGACGCAAACTCTTTTTGTCCGAACTGTATCTCTTGCATTAACGATCATATCTGAAAATTCCTTTGAGTTAGCATGCCCCTCTCACAAATTAGATAGCAACACGAAGCCATTTTGTCTCTACCATTGATGGTATGGTATCGCAAAATTAGATAGCAAATGCAAGATAAGAGAAAAAACAAGATCATCATCGGTGTTAGTAGTGTTTTAATTCTACTAAAAACAATTAGCTTTGTATAGAGCAAAGGATTCATTCGATCACTTTTTATTGAGTAGCAAGACCTTGAGATTGTTTGATCATGAACGCTTGTTCTTACAGAATTGTTATCTTTCTGCACAATAGATAGAGCATTGTAAGTCACATGGGTGGCAAAAAGTCACCACTGCTATCGACTTCAGAGTCGATATCAGCTTCAAGTTCATCAGCTTCCGCTAGCTCTGAAAGTGTACGGTTGGAAGCTGTAGGGCATTCGGATGGTTTCTTAGCTTCTTCAATGATGCGCATTATCTCTTCCACACTTTGTGAAGCTTGATCATTCTCTGTTTCGTAGTTTGTCTTCTCGCTATTCATAATTTCCTTAGGCAAGTTCTTCAGAAACCATGGATGGTTCTTTATCTCTGGAATTGTAATCCTCTACATTCGAACCGAGGCCATTGACGATGAAAAGAGGAAGTTTGATGAGACAGAAAATGGAAACGAACAATGAACACACCTTTGATGGGTCGGCGACAAAAATTTGCGATAGAAGTTGCCTGCACTCTGGAGATACGCGTATATAGTCCGGAATGGAGTAATTGACACTTAATATTCTCTGTTTCAATGCCATTGCTAACAATAATTACTAGAAAGAAATTTGAGAAAGTGACTACAGATCATTGTTTTATGAAAACTTACACTGATAGTCTTCCTGAAATTTCTAGGATCTTCTGGATCCTCAAATGGGTACGAGCCAACTAACATTACATACAATGTGACACCGCAAGACCAAACATCTGCAATCTGGAGTCAAGAAGAAATAGCATCTCTGCTGTCATGAAAATAAGGATAAAAAAACCAGAACTCTGTAAGCTTAGAAGAAATATATTAATTTCATGGTTAAACAGATTGAAGCAATTATAGAACATAGCATTCCCCTAATTTTCATACTAACATCCTGATATCAGGCATGTTTAAGAAGACCAAGTGAGATTCAATTTGCATGCTTGAATCACATTAACTTATTCACTGCTACTGACTTGGTAAATCCTTTTTCAAACAATTTTCCTGCCAAACTAATGAGAATAGTCTTAAAATAATTCTTAAACGCATCGTGATCATGATTAGGTGGTTTCATTTTCTGTCATAAACACACATCTAGTGTTCAAAACGATAAATTTACCTTTCCGTCATATTCTTTTCTTGACAGAACCTCTGGTGCAATGTAAGCAGGAGTGCCTACTGTTGACTTGGGCTGTGAATGCAACAAGGCAGACTGCAAGACAATAAGAACAGACTAAGTAATCAGCTTTAGCATCGAGACAGGAAGGCATAAACAACAGATCAGTTCACCTTTGAGTACCCAAAGTCACATATTTTAACACGCGGTGTAGGACTTCCATCCAAGAGAGTATTCTCAAGTTTAAGATCACGGTGACAGATTGCCTAGAAAAAAAAAAAAGACAGGCTACTGAATGACTACCTTCTCCCTAGAAGAATTTAGATCAAACATAAATGTGATGTACCATAGAATGACAATAGCTGACTCCTGATATCAGCTGCTGAAAAAAGAACCTTGCCTGTTGAATACAAGAAAAAAAGAGATTCACACATAAATTATAACTAAACATAAGCTAATATACACACAAAAAAGAGAGTATTGGATGTGACATTCTTGACATAAGAAAACATGTTAAGCACTTAGATAACCTCATCTTCACTAAACCGACCAGCATTGCATATCCTTTCAAAGAGTTCACCGCCAGCAGCATATTCCATAACTATAGCTAGGTGTGTTGGTGTCAGCACCACCTGCAAGAAACCATCTCTTCAGCAAACGATAACATTTTATGAACTCAAAAGTCTCTAATAATAACTTACTAAATTGCACAAGCATAAAGGAACATTAAACAAACATGAAAGAATTTTTTCATGTTTTCTTTTCCTTAAGTATATTCACATGCATATTTAATAAATAAATGTTTGACTACAAGAAACATTTTCTCTCATGCTTGATAATTGAATTTACAGGTAAATCAAGGTCGAAGCTCTTCACAGAGGTTCTAATTATACCTAGTGGAAAAGAGCCTCTGTTTATTTGTGCATGATTGATGACTCTCTAGAGCATAAGTATAAATGGCGATTAATATTAGATATAATGAACAAACACTTAGCACAAGACCATTAAGCCATGAAACTAAGAATAATATAGGTATTTTACTGCAAAATAAGACGGAAACAGATTGAAAAAATATTTGAGAACCAAGACGGCAAGAAAGAAACAGCAAGAGGAGAATTCTGGGATAGATGCTTTAAAATAGAAAAATATTATCATTGTGCATTTATAACCAGAAGTTGAATAGAGTAACAATAAGATGTTTGCAACACACAGTTAAAACTACATGTCAACGCATATATAAGAACAAGAGACAACACAAGAAAACTAGAGATGAATTTTAATCTTAATCCATGTAGTTGACAACATAATAATGGTGGGCTATCTCATATTAAAAGTCTAAAACATATTTGCAAATTATGCAAATAAGGAAGTGAAAAGAAAAAAAATCACCAGTCGTGACTTCTGAAACATCAACTACCTGTGAAAATAAAATATAAAAGTCGAGTTTCTACCTCCTTAAACCGCACAATATTTGGATGCCTCAGTGACCTGTGGTTAATTATTTCTCGTTGTACATGCTCATCAATCTGAAGAAAATGAAGGGAATCATTCAGCTTCAAAGATATACAAGCCGCAACTTCACACAAGAATTTTAACAAAAATAAACGATTCAAATCTCAAATCAAACGCTCAACCGGATATCAAACAGTCCACAAGTCTCCAACACGTCAATCACACTAGAAAACCGGAAAAAAAGGCTCCCAAAAGCAAAAGAAACCAAGAAGTAATATTTCATAGCACGATTTAACCACAAGAACAGAATCTTCCCACAAGATTCTTTTTTTTACCTTCTTCCCTCTTTCAATATACTTGACGGCGACGAGCTCCCCTGTCCTTTTATCCTTCACCAACCTCGCCACCCCGAAATTCCCGGATCCCAGATCCTTCAGCGACTCGTACCTCTCCTCCATCCCTCCGAACCAATCACCGAAAGGTCGCAAATTGACAACTTTTTGGATCAGGCAACTGATCGAATACGGAAATAGGTCGTCGCTCCAATAGTTCGCTTCCCCAGAGGGACACGTACGTTAGGGCGACGGAGAAGGTTCCGCTACGGGCAACACCACCTCCGGGACACGCGTAGAGGGCGGACAAGGCGGGCGGGCGTTGGTGGTGGTGGCTGCTGGGTCGCGATCTCTAAGAATTGAAGGTCGCTTCTGTTGCTACTTGACGTGTAGTGGACTGTCCTGGTTCGTTTGTAATCCTCGAGGCTGGATCCTGTACAATGGGAGTTGGAAATAGTATCTTCAAATTTAGATGGTTCTAAAATAAAATCACTATTTCTTTCTTATTTATTTGTTTTTAAAAAAATACTAATTCTACATCTAAATAAATTTAATGGGCGCCATATGGACCTGGGATGACAATTTAAATGGATCGGATCGGAATTGAAAAAAAAAATTAAATTCATAATCTGAATCCGATCCGAACTCAAATTCAATTTGAAACCTGTCCAACCCGATCAATCCGAATCCAACCCGAATAATCCGAAAAAAATCGATTCAAATTTTTTTTTCATTATTTTTTTATAATTTTTCATTTTTATCTAATATTTCATCATTATTATATTAATATTGATGTTAATATACATAAAAATATCTTAATTTTAAAATAAAATTCAATTTAATATTAAAAAATTATTAAATATTAAATTCGGATCTATCCGAATTTGATTTTTTTTATAATTCAGATTAAATGGTTGGATCGTATGGATAGGATATGAAAACGTCGGGGTGTTAAATATCATTTTTGCTTATTGTCATTTTCAAAAATGCAACATTAATGGGAAGCTCCGCGTGTCCCTTTGCATTAATTAACTACATACACCAACAAATTTGACTTTTTTTTCAGATAATGTTTTGTAACGAGAATGACGGAGGAATTTGTTTTTTAATGGATAGACAAATTTTTTGTTTGCGGACGGATGGATCATGTCCAATTACGATCGGATTGTGATCGTGATCCGATCGTAATTTATTACATTTTTTAAATTTATCGTATCTCAAGTTATAGTGTGGATTCAGACAGGTGATCGGAGGCCACTTGGAGGGTTAAATCTAAATCCTAAACTCTAAATTCTTCGACTAAATCCTAAACTCTAAACCCTAAATCCTAAATTTTCACCGTGACTTTCGGATGCTCCGGTCATCCGTCCGAATCCAAACTATAACATAGTAAATTAGAGGGGATCGCAATAAATTACCGAATCGTGATCTCGATCCCCAATTGGACATGGTCCATCCCCTGGTCCGTTTTTGCGACCAAGGATCTGGACTGACAAATTAAGAGAAGAGTTGTCAAACGTATTGATACAGACAGAACAGGCTGACTCACGGTGGATTAGTCATTTGACAGGGTGAGGAGTCGATCGTCGTGATTTTGACGATGAATTGAAAAATACTTAATCCAACCCAATTAAATAGGATTTTGAGTAATTCGATCGATCAACTCGCATATTTATATAAAAAATAAAAATTTATAGAAAAAAAATTCAAACTTTTAAATTTAGTTATGAATTATTACATGGGCCAAGTTGATGAGAACAAAATTTATCAGATCGAAATGTAATAAAAAAATTTCATTAATATAAACATATGTTTCCATTAATTTAAATATTGATGATATTAAAATCGAATAATAATATAATACGGATTATGAACCTTCACATATTATAACAATATATATTTAAAGTTAGTAGAGAAATGAAAATCGAATAATAATATAATACGGATTATGAACCCTCACATATTATAACAATATATATTTAAAGTTAGTAGAGAAATGAATGGGAAAGAATATAAAATGGAGTCTTCTTATATGAATTATAATAAGTTTTAATTAAATATGTCATTCTTTCTCAGCCTTCAACCACCAATAAACTAAAAGATGTATCATTAGCGGCTGTTAAGTTTTAAGATTTTTTGCCCACTATGGGCTGAACCGCATGGGTCAATGGCCCAGTTAGGGTCCGCCTATCTAGATTCATTTTTAAAATATGTTAATAAAATTTTAAATTAACTCATTTAAATTATTTAATAGGACGGCTAATCTAATAGATTTAATTAAATTTACGGATAACTAAATTATATTTATTATAGTCATAAATGATTCATATTCCTCTTTGCCATTTCTTTAATGCACAAAAATTAAATATAAATATTTTATGAGCAGAATGGTCAGCCATCAACATGTTGTATTATTTGAGATTTTAATCCATAAATTAATTCATGTAGTAAGCAATGACACAATGTGTTTGAAGGTAATTAAAGATTTAGATAATCTTTTCTCAACTTAAATTTATACAGATTTATAATTTTAATATCATAATTTAATTAATTTATAACGTTACAAGATGATTTATAAATTAGGACAAACTACATACACATTATAATTGAAACGTATTTTTTTTTTTTTTTTTTTTTTTTTTTTTTTTTTTTTTTTTTTTTTTTTTTTTTTTTTTTTTTTTTTTTTTTTTTTTTTTTTTTTTTTTTTTTTTTTTTTTTTTTTTTTTTTTATCCGTATAATTTTATCTCACTCTAAGATAATAATTTATTTAGTTAAAAATTAAAATTTTAATTTTGAAAAACTTTAAAAATAATTTTAATTTGAAATTATCTTTTTTGAATTTGATAAATTATTTTTTTTAATTTTAATTTTGGATTAAAAATTAATTTTTTAAAAATTTATAATTAGATTTATGTTTTTTTAATTTTAGATTTTGAACGAAAAAAATTAAAATTTATAATAAACCTTTAAATTATTTTCAGTATTAAAAAAGGATATTAAGATAATTTAATTTTGGACCTAACTAAATTAATTGAGAATTAGTTAGTAAAGAATAGAGATTAATAAATTAAAATAATTCTTAAAATTTGATATTTTAATTTAAACTTAACAAGATCAATGATTCACGGAGCAAAAATACATATTTAAAAAATTATTTTATTTTTTCATAATAAAAACTTTTAATCTAGAAATTTAAATTAACTTACCTGAAAATACGGACGGCCCTTTATTTTTATTTTCATTGCATCTTAATTTTAAAAAAAATATCAAAATAACATCTTTCCTATTTTTTTATCTTTAAACTGTTTTTATTTTAGTAAACTATTATAATAAATAGTAACTTTACTCAACTTTGATTTTCTAAAGAAACAAAGATGCCGATAACAAAACTAATAAATATATACATATTATTCAGGATTAATCTAAAGAAACTAGTATAGAATATATTCTTAGAGTTTGACTTTTAAGTTAATTTTTTAAATTAATTTTTTTTGGTTAAAATAAAGATCAATTGTCTAAGTATTTTTCTTTTTTCTTCCATATAATTGTTTTATTAATCACCCATTCAGTCCTAAAAAGATTGATATCCCGAATCAAAAGATATCCAAAAAGAACGATGAATGGGTCAAGATCGTCTCAATCGTGATCTCACCGAATTCAACGGTGAATCTAGCAAGATCGCGATTGCGGTGATCCCCGACGAGTTCACCGTATCCTTCAAGATATAGTTTAGTTCGGGACGACATCGACGATGTTTGATCGACGATCGGACGACTCACCGATCATTGTTGATGAGTTAGAATACAAGGATAGGGAAAGTTCCAGGACAGAGGATTCGTACTCCTCATCTCCTCTTTACAGTGTGGATTATCTGTCACATAAAATCTCTATTCTCATATTTTACATTGTTCGTTCAACTCCAGCGACTCACTCGGGAAAGGTGAATCTGTTGGGATCGCCGACAATAACGATCTCGTTGGAATTCAGTATGAATCCAGTAAGATCGTAATTGTCGTCGATTCTGATGGGTTCACTTTTTTAGGATATAGATTGATCAGGGATGATAGCTCTCTGGTCGTCGATGATGGCCGAATGATAACCGGGAGGATCGTCGACGATGGAGGAGAGATACGAAGATATCGAGAAAAATAGGTAGAGGATCTCTTATACTCCTAATGGATGCCAATAAAATAAAATAAAATAATAAAATAAAATAAAATAAAATAAAATAATAAAATAAAATAATAAAATAAAAGCCACGAAAGCCACCGACCAACGCCGCGAATCCACACAGGACTATTGTGCAAAGTTCCGAATCTGCCCCCAAATAGCGACGCATAACTGATGGCTCTCCAAGGCTATTTATACCGATCAACCAATCAGCGATCCCGTCGAGAGAATCCAGATTCCAAACAGGCGAACGCACTCTCGTAGAAGAGAAAAGGGCACACAGATTTCCTTCCGTCGATTGTGTTTGTTTCGCCTCGATCTCCCTCTCTGCTTCTCTTGGTCTCGTCGCTTCCTTCGTCGAGGTCCTCATGGAAACCCATCAGGTCGGTGCTGCATCCGAGTTTTATCAGGGATCGGTTAAGGAAGGTTTCGATTTTACTTTGAGAATTTATTGCTCAAAATTGTTTATTTATTTTGGCTGTATCGAGTTTTGAAACTGTTGTTTGGTATTATTTTTTGATCTTTGATTTGCCCCTTTTGGTATTTATAAATTTTGTATACTTAGATGATCAAAAAATAGGTTGTTTTCCTATGGTAAATGTTTTTTTAATGGTTGTAGTTGTCATTACACCGTTTTGTCCATAAAGCGTTGAGCTTCAGCTATTTTTAGTTTGTTACCTTGATTCCTCTCTTTGGTCCCGGAAAAAGTTAATCCAGGGTTAGCTGATGTAGTTGCGAAGACCTAGGAGATAGTTGGTTTGATTTTCTTTTTCTGTTAATTGATGATTGTAATTTTTCCCCCTCTTATTTCCTGATTTCAGGCGAATTGGCTGGATCGTCGAGATGGCTACGTGCTGTGAATTCAAGGCTCAGGGCGGTTTGTAGCTGTTTTAAATGGGCTGTTTGCATTCAAAGGGTCGAAAGCAATTCCCAGGATATGAGGACCCCGTTCTTCTGGCTTCTCAGACAGCATGTTAGTGAATATATGGGCGAAGCATATTGTGATCTAAGCTGTTATTTCTCTTACTGGTTTGATATCGTGTGACAGATAATGCATTTGGTGATTTCTAGATGTCATTTTTGTTGTAATCCACTTCTGTTAGTTTTATGATGAAAGATAAGTTGTGGCCGTACTTATGTATATTATATAATTGCAGTCACTGTCAGTGAAGTTGAAGCATTGTTTGAACTGTTCAAGAGCATTAGCAGTTCTGTGATAGATGATGGATTAATCAACAAGGTAAACAAAAGTTTGCTATTTGTTCTTGACCTTAATTTTCTTTGATGATTAGTTATTTTTATTGCCAACCCCGCTAAGTGGGATAAAGGCTTCGTTGTTGTTGTTGCATTAGTTATTTTAATAAATTTTCTTGATACTGGCTTTTTTTCATGTTCTCTTGAATGACTAGATAGGATTTATGGCCTTCCTTTTTGTTGCCTTAGTCACCATATTTTTTTCTTTCTGAAACATAATGCTCAAAACTGGTGCTTTTGATTAGATGCTGATTACAGGTGAAATTATGATGCTAGGTTGAACAGGATCATTCATGTACCTCTTGCAAATATGTAACCTAGCTTCTATAGTTATTGGAGAGTAAATGGCTGAGTTATACATTTTTTGCCTACAACAAACAATACGTGACTATTTGGATAGAAGACTTATGTGTTTCATAGCTTTCTGGCTTTGTATTGATTGCCGAGAACCCCAGATGGGATTCTTTACTTCAATACATATAATTAGCTAGTTACTAATACAATTGCTTTGCAGATAATTTATATTTGGCTTGACCTACCAATATTGGCTGTGTTCACAGCTAGCACTTCCTGTATTTTTATCAATGTTACTGTTTTCTCACTCCATCTGATGATATTTGAGTTAAGCTGATGCTTTGCAATATCTAGAATTTGCTTTTATTGTAGCTTTATCAATTCAAGTTCAACTTGAGATATTCATAATTTTCTCTTAGCTATTATGGATGTCAAACAGCCATATTTAAACTTCCCTTAGGTTAGTTGATGTTGTTGCTGATTTTCTGTTATTTCCTAGTAAATTTGTTCTATATTTATTTTCAGTTGAGCTCATGTTTTGCATACCCTATCTTGATTATATGTTCAATTAGTGTATGTTTGTCTTGCTAATCACTTTGTGTATGTTGACTACTTAATGGTGATCTGGTGAAGTTTCCCTTGTAAAGCAATAAAACTCTTATTTATCATTTAGAGTGTCTTGATAAGGCTTGGTTGTTGTTGTTGTTGTGTCTTGATTTGCTTGTGTTTTATTTTATGCAGGAAGAGTTCCAACTTGCATTGTTTAAGACAGGAAAGAGGGAAAATCTTTTTGCAAACAGGGTACAATGTTATGGAGAGCTCCTTGATCATACTGTTAATCTTTTTAAAACATTTTTGCATTAATTGATGTGTGAATTTGTAGCAATATAATATTGTGATCGCCAATACTAACTTCTTCCCCCTCAAGTTTCTCTCATCGGTCACCATAAGTGAGGAATAGCAAGGTTTACGAAGACTAGAGAAAGGTTGTACATATCATCTTGAGAGGTCAACATTCTAAATAATGAAATCATGTTTTGGCCGGATTAAGAACATGGATTGTAAAAAATTCTGATGCCTTATTCTCCTTTGAATCATATTCACAATGGCCTATATAAAAAACCCTCTTAGGAGCATGCCACTTCATTGTTGGTTGTGACAACATGCCACTACAGTGTAGACGCTGGTAACAAAGGGCGCCTCCATGAGTTTCTCACAGGACTTGCAACATGCCACTTCCTAGTTATTTTGATTTCTTGGTTTTAGACATCTAATTAATAAAAAGATGCTATAAATTAGTTAAATCACTGTTTTTCTTTATATCTAGATACTATTTTGCTAGTTATCAATTATAAGCCCCATTGCAGATCTTTGATCTATTTGATGTCAAGCAAAAAGGTGTTATTGATTTTGAAGATTTTGTTCAAGGTCTGAATGTTTTTCATCCTAATGCCCCGCATGAAGATAAAGTTGATTGTAAGTATTTATGGTTTTCTTTGGGAACTTTAGACTGAATAAGAACCTTATTGCAAACTCCATTTGATTCTGCAGTTTGCTTCAAGCTTTATGATTTGGATGGTACAGGTTTCATTGAAAGGAAAGAGGTATCTCGATATTCTCTGAATGGTTAATGTTGATTATAACATGGATTATGAGCAGTTAGAAGATTCTGGATGTGTCCGTTTAGAAGGCCTTATAAACTGAACTCTTTACCTTTGAACTTCAATTCTGTTCTTAACTGCCTGAATTTATCTATTTTCTATGGGTTTGAGTCACGTAAGTTACCTTAGCAATGTACTTGTATTGCCTTTTTTTGTTCAACATGCATATAACATAAGAGTAACACATCTTGTTTTTATTTTTCATATAAGTGAACCATTGAGAACATGGAGAGGAAACTATTTGAGAAAAAAGAACCATGTCAGTACATTTTATTGAAGTTGCGAATATATCTGGCTTGAAGATAGTAAACATTTAGCGATGACAATTTGATCTTCTCCCATAAGGAACAGTTCTGACCTGACTTGATTGAGGCTGCCCCATCCCCACCCCACCCGAAACATAAATGTGGCAGGATTGGATAAAAAAAATAATAAAGTGCATATGCAGAGCGAGGTGGGAATAAGGTAGAACTTTCTTGCTCCAATCCATCCTCCCTAAGCATATATCTGATTTTATATTTTTATTACCCACTCCGGAATTGATTTGCTTCTCAAGTGAGTCAGGACTGGGATGTGGAAGAGTTTTTCTTCCCCACTTTAAGAAATTAGTTCAAAGGAAATGGTTATCCGTTACTTGCTATACAAGTTTTTAAGAACATACCCTGCAGTCACAAATCAAGATTAAAATGAAAACTTATGAATCTGATATTGATATTACGAACCGTTTTCTTTTCCTCGCTTCATGTCCATTTCCTTGTTCTGTAACTTGTGGGATCATGGCAGGCAAGATCTGAAGCAAATGCTAAGTTTGCCTAAGGAAGCTCTAATTAAGCTCCATGCACTCTTTTACTGATCTGATTGATTAAAGCATTATCTGAGTATTGGGTGGTGTTTTAATTATTACATATTGATACATGGTCCTTACTATTTCATCCGGTTTGCAGGTGAAGCAGATGCTTATTGCTCTGCTATCTGAATCTGAGATGAGATTGGCTGATGAGGTTGTGGAATCGATCCTAGATAAGGTTTGTAGTCACATCTGTTTTCAATTTTTCATAACTATGAGAAGCTAGCAAATGCTTCAATGGTTCCTAATTTTTCTTGAACAGACATTCCAAGAAGCTGATGCAAATCAGGATGGAAAAATTGATAAAACTGAATGGGAAACTTTTGTTTCTTGTAATCCATCATTAATGAAGATTATGACCCTTCCATATCTCAGGCAAGTCATTCTGCTGTTAGAAAAATTGTACGCATTGTAGCTGAGGATGCCTTGTGCAGCAATAACTTTATATTTTTTTTTCACAGTTCTGCACAAATATCAAAGTTATTAAAATGATGAAGATTAAACTATTGATCTTTCTTCCATAGTTTAAAATATTTTTTCATATTGTCACCTAATTTGTAAAGCATTTCTGTTTTATGTGAGAAATTATAAGAAACACGCCCTAAATTTCACAGTTATTACATTAGAGAACGTTATGCATGTTGAATGTGCAGGGACATAACAACAACTTTCCCAAGTTTTGTGTTCTATTCTGAGGTCGAGGACATTGCTACATGAGGAGTGTTGCCTTAACACAGACCAGGAAATTTCAAAACAATAAGGCAGCTGCTGTTCCAAGAAGTAAAAAAAAAAACAAACTACATATGAACTGATTGCATTTGTGTATTGCGTTGAATGACTGCTAGTGATTTGAATGCACTTGCGAGTACTGAGGATATCTAAACGCCTATACATATGATCTCTCACTAACTTAATCTCTGCCAAATTTGATGTGGATGTTATACAAGTTTTTATTTCTTTTTGGTCCCTTTTCTTCTGAATTGATGTTGTTCAAATGTATTCTGAATTTTGAATTTATGTTGTTCTTCTGACTTGTTTTGTAGAGACATAACTCCAGTATTTTATTTCTAATATTCGATGAAATGAAATAGGTGGAGAGTCTGTAAAATCTATACTCTTATATTTTTCCTTCAGTGTGTGTAAACACCACCTTAATTGGACATGCGGTTGAGGGTGACGGTCTCCACCTTACGTGGATGTTTTGAAAGAAAAAAAAGATCTTTTTTTTTTTCAATTTTTTTATATTAATATTTATTTTTTTAGTCTTAGTATTTTTTTCAAGTTTGGCACCGATATCTACATTTGTAAAGCCGATAATATCGATATCGTTTACATCAATAGTGTTTTTTGGATAAAAATGTAGAATTCTACAATCAAAATATTTCCTATTCAGATTTTTATGCTTATTAAAAACATAATTTTTTTCTATGGGATTGATAATTCCATAAAACAATTCGGGTTTCTGTATGTTAAAATTATATGGAATTTTTGGGTTTCTTTTTAGTTGTAATTTTGGTTTATAAATAGAGGAATCTTTACTATTCCCATAATATATATATTTATGTGATAAAAGATCATATACATATTGCTTTTTCTTTTTTCTTTTTGATTCGGCCATAAATACACTGTATAAAAATTTTCTTTTTTTAATGAATTGATCGGTCTTTTTCTTTTTTATATGAAGAAAATTTCATTGATTCTTTATTGTGAATCGTACCATTTTGATTGATTTTTTTCGCCATTTTTTCGCGACTAATACTAATCGAGACCATTTGCTCTGAGATAAATTGGTAGCAAAGGTAGTAATCCTCATCGGGGGTCTCTCGACTGCCTCACTTGATTTGAAAGGAAAATAAATCACGTAAATTATTAGAATGTGGGTATTATCATTTTAAAGTTTGAGAATCAAAATCAGATAAAATCAAAGTACCCGTCTTTTCCACGTACTATGCTGCTGGAACGAATTAACGAAGACGTCAAGGATAAGTGAATTGCCACCCGTGCTAGTGTCACCAACCAAAAAATAATAATTAACAAGATTTTTTTCAACCTCGGGCGCGTCACCAACAATGTAATTATGGAAGTGGAGGTCGATTTTCAATTATTTTTTAATGAGGCACTTTGGTGAATTCATCAAACTGGTAAATTTCTTTATCCATCTAATAAAATCGCAACTTTGCCTACTTAAGTGAAAATGACTTTAAAGAGGGGTTTTATTCACTCCGTCAATGAAATTTATGGTGAATTAATCACGCTTAACTCGCAATCTAATAAAAAACACTCAAAGAGAATTTAAGATTAAAGGTGGTAAAACAGCAACTAGTTATCTCGATATGACTCATTTAATCAACTCATTTTATTTAAAAAACAAAAAAAATCTTTTCTTAATTTTTTATATTTTGAATAGATAATTTCGGAGATTAACATAGTTGATATCTATACGAATGATCGCTCCAATAAATTTTAAGATCAATTCTCAATCGATGTAAAATATTTTGTTAGTTATTTAATCTCCTCGTACAAAGGATCGTTATGATAGAATAAAATATGTTTTATAATTTATCAATATATATTTAATCTGGATCGATAATATTGGACCAATAAGTATTATCATCTTTTATTTCAATATTTTAAATACGTAGATTAAATTCTTTTGAACAAAACGATTGATGAAAAATAAATTAAGATGTTATTTTTATATTTTTTTTAAAATTAAAATTTTGTTCATTTATAAATTAAAAGCATTTTAAAATTCAACTAAATCTGTTAATTTTAAAAGCAAAAATAAAATTTCATTCACTATATTAGGCTAGTTTTGTCTACTATACAATGGGCCGGCCCATGGATTGTGAAGTTCCTCCTGTTAATTGTAATTACATCGGTACCATCCTGCTCCATATTTCGTTCCGTCGCCCTCTTTGCTCTTTCAGAGAACGAACCGGAGATTCTTCTCCAAATTGTTCTCTTTTGCCTCGAATCCCTTCTCCTGTTTCTCCAAATCAACGGGTACATGGAATCAGTTGTGGTGGTTTCTTCACACCATAGGGGTTTTGATCTCTTCCATTGTGGAATGGTGCGATAAATCAATTTTGAGCCGTGGTCTGAGATTAGGGTTGTCTGACCGGAGAGTGGGAGATATGTATAAGGGTGGGAACGGATCGAAGATGGAGGTTGGATCCTTAGATCGGAAGCGGATCAACGATGCGCTTGATAAGCACCTAGAGAAATCCTCGCCGTCGACCTCCAGAGGCTTGATCGTCAAGGATAAGGACAAGCTCACGCTGCCGTCTTCCGCCTCAGGGAAGCAGCCGGAGCACCGTTCCTTGTCGAAAAATAAAGGTTCCGATGGTAAAGTTTCCTTTTTAAAAAAAAAATATTGTACCTCGTATTGTACAAATTTCTGCTTTTTAGAATGTTCTTTGTTTATAGGAAATATGCAATTTAAATAAATGTATTTGTACCTAATAATTTGGAAATATAATGACGTCCTATTTTTCAAAAGAACAAACAAGGGGTAAGACAAGCTCAACTTAGCAAACCTTTTGGCGGAAACAATCGAATTATGCATGATCGGTTCGCTGAGCCTATTATGGGACAATGTTGGTTATGCATCCAATTTACCTCCTTGAGGGGTCCAATTATGATATACTTATGAATAAGTTGATATGTAACCTTATTTTGGGACATTAAGCTAGAATCAATGGGTACTCAATCTAGATATTGGTAGTGTTTTGTATTGTCCCTATGCATCACTTTGTTTTGTATGTGTTGTCACAGAAGAGTCAGAAACCGATAGTGAAGAGTCTGATGTCAGTGGTTCTGATGGGGAAGACACGTCTTGGATTTCATGGTTCTGTAATCTAAGAGGGAATGAATTCTTCTGTGAAGTTGATGATGAATACATTCAAGATGATTTCAACCTTTGTGGATTAAGCAGTCAAGTTCCTTATTATGATTATGCTCTTGATCTGATCTTGGACATCGAGTCTTCTCATGGTAAGCTTCATTAATGTGTCTATAGAATTCATGACTGAGCACTATTTTTACCATATGAATCTGCTAATGGTAATATTGTTGATAATATCTAGCTTTTCAACCTTAATCATATTTTTTGTTCTTTATTAGCTTATCATTCCATCTTTGGGCAATGTGCAACGATTGGATAATCATTGTTTTCACATGCATGTTTTGAAGAGATTTGTCTTTTATCTATAAATTTTTTAAAAGTGTTTTCATGTTTTTCAGTTCCTAGAAGTTTCATCAACCTGTCTGAAGAGAGAATCATAAATTGCTGCACATATATCCCATGTATCTTTACTAACTCTGACACTATTACAACCTTAACAGAATATATATTCTTTAAATTTCATGAAAGTACACAGGTCAATGATACTTTCTAGAAAGGCTAAACCTGCACTTTTAAACTTTGTCATGAGTAGTCAAAAGTTGTATTATTAACATTTAAATTTCTTAGTATCGTGTTAAACAACCTATAGATTTTGCTCCTATGTAATTTGTATTCATGATATCTAATTGCATAGTGATGAAGAATAGTTACAAGGTTTAAAGATTTTATGCAGAGTATGACTCAGCGCAGCAACTGAATAAATATGCATCACTTTTGGCTGTATCATGAAGTAATTTGATAAATAGAGATTATCTGCATAGTTACCCGAATTACTCATAATTGCCAGAAAATCACCAGTGTAAGAGTGACCTTTTTCTGAAAGAGTTTCCTAGTATGAACCTTCCAAACACTTAAGACCTCTGTTCAATAAATTTGAACTTGATGCAAAAGTGTAGTAAAACAAGCACATTGCTCAGATGCACTTGAACTCCCAAAATACTTTTTTATTGCTAGATGTTTGAGAATTGAGAATGCTATATATGTATTAATTTCATATAAACTTCTATGCACATATCTTGGATGATAAATCTCCTCCTGGATTTCAATCGGAGCAGGAGACATGTTTACTGAAGAACAAAATGAGCTAGTTGAATCAGCAGCCGAGATGCTCTATGGCTTAATACATGTTCGATATGTATTAACTAGCAAAGGGATGGCTGCCATGGTAAGATCTTGACTTTCTAAATGTTCTCTGATTACTTAATTGCTCAATCTCGATAACATCAAAAAATTGGTGGTAACGTAGCTAGAGAAATACAAGAACTATGATTTTGGAAGATGTCCTCGAGTTTACTGCTGTGGTCAGCCTTGTCTTCCTGTTGGGCAATCAGATATTCCTCGATCAAGCACCGTGAAAATTTATTGTCCTAAATGTGAGGATATATACTATCCAAGATCGAAGTACCAAGGCAGTATCCTTTCTCCCATTAATTACTTAACACTCAGTTTG
The DNA here is from genome assembly GCA_024364735.1 of Boesenbergia rotunda. Taxonomy (NCBI): domain Eukaryota; kingdom Viridiplantae; phylum Streptophyta; class Magnoliopsida; order Zingiberales; family Zingiberaceae; genus Boesenbergia; species Boesenbergia rotunda. The sequence goes on from JAGFNQ010004668.1 coordinate 503,368, forward strand.
TTTGATTATGATAAAATGTCATTACTAACTTCTTCACTAGTTCTATATTTAGGCTTCTATAATCTCAACATATAATAGTTCATTTATGCCTCTTTTTCTACATATTATTGATGTTAAAGAGCAATATAGTCCATTTGCGATTCTTGTTCTACAGATTATAAATTTAACAATAATTTGCGTATGTGAGTATCCAAGGAAGGATTTTGCACAAAATTATATTGTAATATGTTTCTGATACAGCACCTCCATGTGTTGATGCTTGTATTTTTGGGAAATCTTTCTAACATTTCACTATCTGCAGTTTATACTCTTTTTCAGCATTCCCCTCATCAAATATCCTCTAGCACTTTCAAATTCTTGCTACGTCTAATTGTTAATATTATTAGTTTACTTGATGTCAGAGTGATGTGGCTCATTCAAGTTCTTTATTGTACTTATACTTTGGGTAAGTTTCATTTCACCGTGTGGAATTTATACTCTTCTTAAACGTGCCCCTTGAAATTTTAGAATCCACAAAATATTCCCCACTGTTTTCAAACTATTACTTGATGAATAAGTGTTGTGACATGTTTGTGTCATGCACCTCACATCATTTATTCTGGCGGTAAATTAATGGTGTTAATGATTAAGGGTTGAAATGACAACAGTTGAAAGCCTCTGTGCTATTTTGATGATTTTGAAACTCTGGATGACATCTTGAAAAAGCAGATAAACTTTGGGTGGGTGAAATGAAAAATTCTCTTATATTTTTGGCCTAGGTTGTTGCTGCTCTGAACAACAAGAAAGCTACCTATATGGGCTACGCTTCTGAAGCACTACAAAGTTATCTAACTGCTAAGCTGCCTATTAAGTTCCCTTGACTTTGTATAGATATCGATGGAGCTTACTTCGGAACGACGTTCCCTCACTTGTTTTTGATGACATATGGACATCTCAAGCCGCAAAAGCCATCACAACAGTACATTCCAAGGGTTTTTGGTTTCAAACTTCACAAGCCGTGACGATCAAGTTATGCTTCGAGATGAATGAGTTATTCGAGGATAGACTCCGGACTGCATTAAGATTTAAGCATCAACTAGTCAATGATTTAGGGTGTTAGTTTTGCTGGGTTGCCCTATACCGGCATCATTCTGCTTGTATCTAAATCATGTTAAAGCCGCTGAACAATTGTAACTATCTTATGTTGATTATTTATTTCTATGCTCTCTTTTTTACACGTATTGCTATTGCTAAGTAAAATCCTTCATAATTTACTTCTCTTACAGATAATAAACAGGATCATTCTATAGGAACGTTTGAGGAGACGATTTCATAATGACTGATATGTGTGATGGGGGCCTCGTGCTACATATTTCGCATAGTGGCATTGCCACGTCAGTTTGATAAGTCAATATCGGCGGCAGGGTGCTGTCTTTGACCATGTCTTCTATGGGAGCCTACTGTACAGTATGCGGGCAGATGTACAACCAATGCACCCATACGTACGTTGTGGCCAAGTGTTTATATTTTTATTGCCTCACTGTTTTCGTATGATACGTAACACCTTCCTATACAACCAAAAACGACAAGGAATTCAGAATACGGACATGCTATACACGTTAGCATGGGTAGTCATAAGTCATGGTAATCAAACATTAATGATTGATGTGTGCTTAAACTGTTTTCACATACTAATTAAGCAAGCAGACTTGACTTGGGAAAGCAACGTACGTTGATGTCTAGGAAACTCCCATGGAATATAATTACCAAGAGCAATGAATTTGATTCATTGGCATCCTGTAGACAAGTTTTTTTCCGCAAGCTCAAGTCCGCGATATATAAGATAGCAACAAAAGGGCAAGTTGCCAGATGCTTAATAGTCAACTACGTAATCTTTGTGTTCCCTCTTCTGGTCATTGGCAAACAATATTATTAATGATTGATCCTGTCTGGGAGTTAAGACAATGGGCGCCAACAATGTGAAAATGAAAAGGAAGTTGATTGTGGAAAGATCATCGGCGACAAGAACTGCAAAATCAATCATTCAAAAGAACATTAGAAGCAAGTCTAATGGGATCTCTGCGTGTGTACTTCGACGCTCAAGTCAGCAATTAGCGAAAGCAAGAATAGAATGTAAAATGAGAACTCAAGAAAGATGATATATATATATATATATATATAAAAATATATATATATATATATATATATATATATATATATATATATATATATATATATATATATATATATATATACAATTAGTCTCTCCTGCGGAACTGATTTGCGGACCTCGTGCGGACCTGCCCTCGTGGCAGGTCTGCGTGGCACGGGAGTGGGCCTCGCAGAGCGGGAGAGCAACAAAAGTGTTTTCACGCGATTAAAAATTTTCACGCGACCGCGTGAAAAGCTCTCCTCCCACCCGACTCCCTTTCTTCTCGCCGCACCGCGTGAAAAGCCCTAAATCCCTCCCGACTCCTTTCTTCTCGCCGCGCCGGCCTCCCTCGCCGTCGTCGCGCCGAACGACCGAAGCCGGGCCTCCCTAACTCTCAGCCGAAGCCGGTGCTCCCTCGCTGCCTCCTCCCCGTGCCGCGAAGCCCTAACTCCCTCCCTCCTCCTGCCCGTGCCGCCCTCGTTGCCTCCTCCACGTTCCGCGAAGCCCGTGCCGCCCTCGCTGCCTCCTCCACGTTCCGCGAAGCCCGTGCCGCCCTCGCTGCCTCCTCCCCGTGCCACGAAGCCCTAACTCTCAGCCGAAGCTAGGGTTTTCAGTGCAAAAGACGCTGCTTCGGCTTCCCCGTGGCGCCCTCGCTCCCTTGCCGCAACGAAGCTGCAAAAACCGTAAGTTTCTGTGTTTTGCTGAACCTATCTTGCAAAATTGCTATCAGACACTTGGAAGCTGCAAAATTGCTATCAGACAATTGTGTTTTGCTGAACCTATCTTGCAAAATCGCTCCCTTCCGCCTGCATCTCGCGTCGCCTCCCTCGTTGCCGTGGTCCGACGATCCCCCACCACCCTCTCTCTTTCACTTCCGAAGACGATCCCCCACCGCCCTCTCGCTTTTGCGTCCGAAGCTTGCACCTGCCCCTGCGATTTTCCGCCTGCCGCCTGCGGCGATCCGACCCGACTCCTCCCCTCCTCCTCCCCTCTCCGAAGCCCTATCCAAGAAGTCGCCGAAGCCCTAATGCAATTTTTCTGTGCTTTTGTCAAATTTTGCTGCTTCTCCTGCTTTCTCAGCGATTTTGTGAAGTTTTCGTTGATTAACTCTGTTCTGATAGTTTGTTAATATAGAACTATTTACTCCCTATTCAGAGTATGAACAACAAAATTAAATCTTTGGCTAGAAGCCCTCCAGCTAGTTCACTCACCACTGTATAGTCGACTTTCTATGTGTGGTATGCTATTACTTGCATCATATGATACTTAGGCTTCCATCCTGAGAACCAGGCCTGTACGTTGCTATTTCCTTTATTTTGCATCACCTATTTTGCTTAACTCACACGTTGTAACGTGTGGGTTTGATTTTTATTAAACTGAAATAGATTTTCGTCAGCTTTTGTTAACTCAATGGTCAAATTTTATGAAGCTCAAATTTATAGTTATTCTAATAAGATACATGATCTTGCATTATTCCTAGGTGTTGTAGAAATTCTACACTATTACTTGTTCCTCAGTTTGCATAATGACAAGTGGATCCTCAGCTTGCTATCCCCTTGTTATATCACTTTTTTTTTCTTTCTGCATTCTTGTTATTTTTGATGCATGAGATGGAATTCCATTCCCACCTTATTGAATGACTGTTTAGGGAGGAGCTTACATTGCGATAATAGGTTTAAAGTTGTATACTGATCCAAACTACTCATTTGACTAGGCTCAGACACTTGGTCCTCCCTAAACAGGTTTAAAGTTGCCCCTATTAGTTACAACCTATTTTACTAAAAGGGGCAACTTTATCACCTAACAAGCAAAATAACTCATTTCAATATATCAAATTTTAACCATGTAAATAGAGTTTCATCGTCATATGTTATTTAACTACTATGCATATTTTAACCATAACCTTTTCTGTTACTTGGAGGTACTTTGGCATATTTCTTTAGTGTGCCATAACTACCATGCTTTTCTCAAATTTTTTAGGCTCTTTATTTGTAGAGTTTTGCAAATGGTGTTTTTGTATTTTGGAGAGGGACTGATCTTATTTCAATCTCTTTCCGTTGCAGCCATCTGTCAGAAAGCAACACAATGCTGGCTATAAGCACAAGGTTTCAATTCTTTCTGACCTCATATACTATGTTCTTTTCCTGCTTTGACCGTATTATTAGGTCATTCTAGCCAATCAATTTATTCTTTAGGAAATAGCTACTAGTACAAAAACGTAGCAGTTGCAGGAGGATTTACATTATCTTATATCTGCTTCTAAATGTTGATAGTCAATATATAGTCGTGATTCCCGAAATTGGCAGGTTATGGAGCTGTTCCTGCAGTTGCTGCGCTCCCACCTACAGTCGTTCCACCAGGGTGCGTTAACAAAGACACCAACTCAGCAGAATAGTCTACCAAGGCCACCCACATTAGCACCGCCGATTTCAGGGGCCATGACAATGCCAGCCACCAGTACTTCTGCACCAGCTTTCTACCAGGGCAATCCATCATCAAGCGCAACCACAAACTTTGAACCCTTTACTATTTCTGCACCGTAATACCTTACGGACGAGCTTATTCCAGAAACCTGGTTAAGATATGAACTGTGGATTTTACATGCTCTTTATTTTGATTGTGTATTATCTGACAACCTCATCCGAAGATTTAACCAACTGGTACACCATTTATACGGTTTATTTCTTCAGTTGTCTGAGCAAATACTATATTAATGCACCCAAACAGTGTTAGATTTGAAGATACTTAGTCTGGTTACTCATCTGATTTGGTAATTTTAGTACAATGGCTTTCCTTTTAAAGTTGTCTTCCAATTGTCATGGCCTAAATAAAGGAGAAGCCAGTTAATTAACCGGCGATTTCTGTTTTTTTAATTGATAAAACGTATCATTTTAAATTACACTTTTATCTTTTTTATTAATATATATTTATAATACATCCATCTTGGAATTGGCAGTTTCATAAATATATCCAAATTTTAAAATTGTCAAATTTGTTCTTACAGGTTGCCTAGGCTTTTTGCATCGTAAATAAAGATCTGGAATATTCTCCAAAGAATGGGACTTATACAACTATATTTCAATTTCAAACGATACCCATACCCACGATAGAAGACTGATTCCTTTATGAACAGATTAGTTGTCTACTCGGAGTTTGTTCATGTATTATTTTTTTTCTGTAACTAATTTCTGTACTAGTTTGAATTGGTACGTTAATACAATGCATTTATGATACTGACCTCACGGCGAATATATCAATCAAAATTTTCGTTTTACATTGATACCCCAATAAGGAGCAATGTACAATTATTGAATCATATTTGACAAAGAAAAACCTATAGGAAACAATAGATTTGGGTTGGTGATCTGTACAATGCGCTCGGCGAAGCATTTCCGGTCGCTAGCTTGTTCTTCGCATAGCAAAGCTGCACGCAAAAACAAAGAACAAAGCTGAACATGCTGCAATTTAACATAAAGGACGCTGAAAATGGAACATCATTGCTTACGATTTCACTAGCAAGGATTGCTTCCCTAGGTTGCATGGACCGGCTCAAGCTCTCCGGGTTTTATTCATGAGACGCGAGATAATTTCCTCTGGTGTATTCCATACTAAGACCTCGTCGGAATCTTGCCCTTAAACACTACCTTGTTCCATGGGTTTCAAAAAGAGTAGCTTTAGGTATCCACCGGCGAAAGCATCGTCAATTTCCTTGGAGCTCCATCAGCTGGTGATTGTGTATTATTCTGTGACTCTTTCTTTGAGTTGGTAACCTTCCCCTTTTCAACTTCAGCCTCTTTCTGTGTCTTTTTCTTCTCCAACTCTAGTTGTTTGCTGTTATCTTCATGGGCATTCGAGAACAATTTAACAAAGTTGAAAAGTGTCGAAACAGTTGCATTAAAACCGCATAGGCTATGAGAATTTGCACACAAGGTAGTCATGATGAACTCAAATCGGTAATATACTCATCCAATATCAGTATGGTAAAATGAGATATATTGCAGACAAACAAGCATCACATTCCTGATATAAACACCGCACGGAGACTAAATAAGGTTAACGAAGTAAAGGAATCGTCTATAATAAAAACACCACATGGAAAACTAAATCATAATCAAAACTTCGTTGTGCGCCTAGAAAATTAAAAAAAAATAATCAAACTTCAGTTACCCAACCAGTGATTGCTTAGTTGGGACCGTCTTTACCTTGCTCGAATGGACACCGAGTAGGATCTTCTCCAAAGTAAAGAGATAATGCATCAGCATTCCGGCCCTGGAAAGGTTCAAAAAACATGAATCTTCACTGTAAAAGCATCAAAAGAAGTGTCAACAAGCATACCACACTGGAATATAGAGATGTTAGGGATCTAACTTCTGCTTCAGCACCAGCCAGAAACCCCTGCAGACTTTTTAGGGTTTGAGTCGCGCCCATTTTTCGTTGATCCGACAGACTTTTTTGTGACCCAGCGTCTGAAGACCAAGCTTAGTCCACCACCAGATGCCTCTGTATCATAATGGATATAGAATGAAAACTACAAGCAAAATCTGCGAAAACTTCACAAAATCGCTGAGAAAGCAGGAGAAGCAGCAAAATTTGACAAAAGCACAGAAAATTCGAGGGAGGCCGGCGCGGCGAGAAGAAAGGAGTCGGGAGGGATTTAGGGCTTTTCACGCGGTCTTCGCGGAACGTGGAGGAGGCAGCGAGGGCGGCACGGGCTTCGCGGAACGTGGAGGAGGCAACGAGGGCGGCACGGGCAGGAGGAGGGAGGGAGTTAGGGCTTCGCGGCACGGGGAGGAGGCAGCGAGGGAGCACCGGCTTCGGCTGAGAGTTAGGGAGGCCCGGCTTCGGTCGTTCGGCGCGACGACGGCGAGGGAGGCCGGCGCGGCGAGAAGAAAGGAGTCGGGAGGAATTTAGGGCTTTTCACGCGGTGGGCGAGAAGAAAGGGAGTCGGGTGGGAGGAGAGCTTTTCACGCGGTCGCGTGAAAATTTTTAATCGCGTGAAAACACTTTTGTTGCTCTCCCGCTTGCGAGGCCCACTCCCGTGCCACGCAGACCTGCCACGAGGGCAGGTCCGCACGAGGTCCGCAAATCAGTTCCGCAGGAGAGACTAATTATATATATATATATATATATATATATATATATATATATATATATATATATATATATATATATATATATATATAACATCTCTCATAATTTTCCACCATTATAAAAGTGTTACATCAACTATAAATTTGACTATCAAGGAGAATCGTGCCAATAGCTCTCTTAAACAACGATCATTTAATGTGTATCTACTGAGGATCCCACTATAGTAGGCTAATGATGACTAAACTTTAAATATGTGTTTTATCAAAGATTTGTATGGGCTTATGTGTATTTGGATAGTGAGCTCACCCGTAGGTGAAAAAAATAAGCTATAAGAGAGGTTTAGCTCAGAAATAAGGTCTACTTTGTTAAGGTCTACTTTGTTAAGAGGGACTCACTAAGAATAGAAATAAGATTTACGTTGTTAAGAGGGAGTCACTAAGAATACAAACTCAAATAGGGTAGCCCAAGAGACTGGGGTCCAATTGAACCTATTTCATTATAAGATTTGGTTAGCTTCACACTCTTTTATTATGAGGTCTATTTAATGAATGTTTGAGCATTCTATTTAACTTTCCATTGATCTACCGGTGAAGCCGATCGGATTTGTCCGAGCCACTCGTTCGTCCAATCAATCGTGTCTTAGGTAGGCGGGTCCGGTGGCGTCAACCTAACATTAGAACAGTCATGTTATGGGCATATAAGGGGGTGTTTGGTTTGTTTATTTTTTATTTTCATTTTTTAAAAAATCGTATTTTCTTATTTTTTAGAAAATGACTTTATTTCATTCTCCAGTTTTCCAGAAAAATAGAAAACGCTATATCTTTTTCTGGAAAACAAGGTTAGAAAATGCAAACCAAACTTGTTTTCCAGAAAATTACATTTTCTACAGAAAATGAAAATGAAAAATAAACGTACCAAACGCTTCCTAAGGTTGTCGATTGGGAAATGGTCAGCCGCTGAGCGACGAATCCGATCAGACACTCTTGCCTTTGAGAAGTCCAGTCGGCTAGCTCCCTACGGCTGCGGTCGGCCATAAACTCCAAACTATGTGCTACTTACCTCTGCGAGCTATTTAACTACTTATACTCCATATCAAGGACCGTGAGAGCTTTTCAGGTGGACTGAGGATCCCATCTTCCAATTCACAAAGCTGAGATACATAAGCACAAGAATAGCAACAACAGCATATATATTGGGTGTTGTACTGCATGCAAACTAACGATGAAAAAATCTCCTGTTCTGTTGTAACAGTATGGGGAAGGAGATAATTTGAATCTCCATCAAACCCATGGCACTTAAATGAGCGGCAGTGGGATGCAGGTATAATTAATGGGAGCATTTAAGCTGCCACTGCAGTTATTACCTTTTTATCTATTAAAAAATGCTTAAAAGTGAATAAATTCCATAATTTCTCCACCTCCTCCAGACTCCAACAACACAAAACATTTCCGAGGAGGACAGGACAGGACACTTGTGTTCCTTCTCTTTATTGCTTCGAGGATGGTATCGTGAATCGAAGAAGATTACGGGTGTTTTCGCAATTAGGTCAGGGTCTATTATTCAAAATGAACTTTCGTGGCGGGCGGCGGCTAGCTAGCTAGCGGAGAGGTAAACTAAGGTCGTAGCATGTGGAATGACGATTACGCCCCTATTAGCCACCGGTAGAACCCGTAGTAACCGCCCGCCTCAGCTTCGCGCCGAGCGCTGCCCTCGAGGTCCCACGAGTTCCGGCCCATGCCGCCGCCGCTGCCGTCGCCTTCGTAGCGGTTGCTCCACCGGCCGGAAAAGCGGAGGGAGGAGAAGGACGAGGACGCGGAGGAAGCCATCCGATCGACGTAGTCTTTTAGCCACGCGCCGGTCCCCGAGCGTCCCGCGGCCGCTGCAACAGTCTCCCTGGGCTCTGCGGCTGCGGCCGCGGCGGATCCGGACTCTTCCCGCCGCTTTTCCAGCTTCCCGATGCGCCGGGCGACCTGCGATACCACCGCCTCCACCTCCTCCTCCACCATGTACTCGAACGACGACCCTATCGAGTATGTCCTCTGGTGCGGCGGCGGCGGCGGCGGCTCTGGTGGTGGAGGGATTGGAGGATCCTCGGCCGAGAGGGTTCTCCGGCGACTGACGTTTCCGATCTCGATTCGGAAGCTTCCGGATCTCGAAGCGCTCTGGTCACCTGTGACAGGATGAATCGTCGGCGGGATAAACGGAGTCGCCGGGAGGGAAATGGAGGCGCGGCAAAGCGGGCAGGAAGGGGTGGTGTGGATCCAGGGATCGACGCAGGAGGAGTGAAAGGCGTGGCGGCAGGCCGGGAGGAGGCGGAGTTCGTCGTCTGGGCGGAAGGGGCAGAGGCACACGGCGCAATCGGGCGTCGATTTGGACAGGGAGGCGAGGGCGGAGGAGAAAGCGAAGACCGGAAGCGTATCGATGAGGGCCGCCGCGTTCGCCCTGTCGTCGTATTCGGCCGGTCTGGAGGCAGAGGAGGAGGGAAAATCGATCGGGGGCGGGGGATGGGGAAGTGCCGAGACCGAGGAGGAGGAGCGGCGGCGGCTCGAGGAAATGAAGCGGAGGAGGAGGTGGATGCAGAGGGAGACTACGGCGACGGCTGCGACGATAGCAGCAATGATGAAGAGGCTGGCACTGAGGGAGTGCGCAGGAGAGGAGGAGGAGGAGGAGGAGGAGGAGGATGCGGTGGCGAAAGGTAGAGGCGGACGAGGGTGGTCGGAGTCGTCCATGGATGGCGACGGCGGAGGTAAGATCGAGTGCTTTCTCCTCTACTTACTTATCTTCTTTATATATAATAAATATTCAAACCCCCTTAGCTTCCTCACATATTATATATAGAATATATTAATCATAATTTTTATTATTTATTAATTTAGGTGAAATGTACCATTATTATTATTATTATTATTAATCAATTTCGGAATATTTTGATCTCTAGACAATTTAGAAAAGGAATTGACAAAATTGAAATTTTCGTTTTCTCTATTTTTGAAATATCATTCTAATTTAAAAATCTTAACAAATATATTTTCTTATTACTTTTTTTAACATCAAGATGCTAATTTTGATCTCTTGTTATCTATACTATCTAATTATATTTATTGGGAAGGGTATAATTAATAAAAATAATTATGAAATAAGTCAAGAGATGTTCAATATATGTTTCTTAATTAGTTTCAAGTAAAATGATGTAACTTATCACATTAATAGAATAATAATCTTATAATCAAACATACATATATGAAGAAACACTTAAATACACTGTAAAGCAAGATTAATCAAATATGTATTATTGTTGTATATATCCAACGAGACCACGGCGGACGGGCGGGCTTACGGACAGGTAGCGGGGCAGGGCGCCGGGCGGACGGTAGGGGGGTGAGGGGAGAGGCGGGGCGGTGATCCTTGCAAGCAACAACAGGTTTGTTCATTGGGACTTGGTGAAAGTAAACAGGTTTTGACATTGTTTTCAATTTCGTTTTAGTAAGAAAGCAAATTGCAAAAGTAAAAAAAATCAAAAAAAAAAAAATAAACCAAGCGGTTTGTGGTTCGCCGGCAGACGGTCGCATCCGGTGTTGAGTAGCTATTTTCAGAATCACTCGGACCAAAATCTAGCGGTTCCCGTTAACGGTCGACACATCCGTCGAGCATTGAATTATTTATTGGGAAGGGTATGAATAATAAAACATATAATATAAATAAGTCAAGAGGATGTTCATTTGTTTTTACTTCTTACTCTCAATGCTTTATAATGATGTAACTATGCACATTTAAGAATAATATTCTTATTAATCAAGAGCATACATATATGAAGAAATTCTACTACTGTACAAGTAGGTTTAGATGTAATTCAGTACTAATTGATCAAGATCGACATGAAATCAAAATTTAAATGTGGTTGATGTCATGACAACTAATTAATTAGATGCCAACTTCAATGCAAATTAAACAAAGATCTAGTAAATGAGTACAGATAATTAACATAAAAAAAATGTTGGTGTAAAATTCATTAAAGAGAGTCCCCTGCCTTCCAAGCCATTCCTCAAATTATGGAAGAGAGAATTAATGTTAGGTAGGGTGCATTTATTGCTAACATGAATTTAATTAATTTTTAAAATTCTAATTAACTAATATAGGCATAATTATATCTATATTCTTTTAATATATTGGTTTGCATATTATATGATAAGAAATGATAACAAGAGTGTTTATTGTTTAATGAGTTGGATAATGAACCCTGACTATGAGAATGAATGTGATGAGTGGCTTTTAAAATTAGTTTTGGAATGTTTGGGCCATTAAGTTACTAGCTATGAATTGTGATGTTGATGAATAATTGTCTTTAGAATTGAATTTGGAATGTTTAGATCATTAAGATATTATAAATTGTGATGTTCATATCTCAAAAAATATAGAGGCCAGGCATGCACCATGCATGTGAGTTATGGGAGACTTTATAACATTTTAGATCTAGAACAAGTTGTTGGGTGTAGTTCATAAATTAGGGCCAGAGAGTAGCTGAGCATCTCGTCAATTAATTATGCTTGTCAGCTTTGGCTTTCAAATGAAGTGTGTATGCCTTTCTTTGCCTCATATGCATGCCCCAAGTGTCTCAGCAACAAAATATTTCAAACATCTCAATCACAAACATTCAATTCTACTAATATTTTAAATATGCATATTCTTCTTAATTAAGCTAGCTACTTTGGCAATCATTTAACAATTCTACCTATATAGAAATGAGAGTGAAGATCTTGATCAAGATATATACTTCGAACTTAGTTAATTGCGACCATCAACAAGGGCGGAGCTATTTGTTAGCCTACTTAGACAGTACGCGCGAGAGAGGAAGAGAAAAACTTAATCAAGTAGATGCATGGTAATCGGGGGCTTTTATTTTCGATCAGCCGAGTAGGTTAGTCCTTCTGGCTCCGCCAATTGAATGTCAATATTAACACAACAAACATGTTAATAGCATTACATTCAAGGATTACTAAGCCATATGTTTAATGCATTTTTTTCACCTTTTTATATGATTACTAAGAGATATGATTACATTCAAATTAAGATATCAAACAATGAATTATCGAAATGTATACACGAAATTAAAATGAGGAATCAATCGTGTTCCCCCTCTAGATCTCAAATTTGTCATTTGTGTTGCAGTGAAAAACAAATATGGCACCAAAAAAATTTAAAAAAAAACAAAAATATATGTTGCAAGTAGCTAGTAGTTGTAATGGCTTGTATAGTAATAGTTAGTTGTTTGAATACTTGCATTTGGAAGGATATTTTGGAGGGAAAGAACTTAAATAGAAAGAAAACAAAGAAAGGTTAGAGAGCTAGGGGAGAAAGGAATTAGAAGAAACATTAAAATATGATTTATTTAATTTGGATATATATAAAAATAAAAACTGTCATCACTTCTATAATTATCTTGTCTCGAAGCACTGTTGAGGAAAAGATATGCCATATGAAAGCAACTAACTGTTGAGTTTAATGATAAGTGAATACAAGCAAAAGAGAAAGAGTCTTCCTTGGAAAATGAATAATTTTCTTTTAGGGATTCTCCATCATCACATTGGTTTTGCGATCAGAGACTGCACTTAAAATATTCTCCTGATGAGATATTTGAACCGCTAGCTGCATCCTCATCAAATTCTTGGCTTGCAGACTTGTCTACTTGGTTCGAGTTAAAAAAATGGATGCCATCATGAGTCCACTGCAGAAGGAACCAGCCTTTCTTTTCTGTCATGGCAAATGTTAGTTAGTGGGGCACAAAAATATAATGATACAAGGATACTCTTTTTTCGCCAAAAGCATGATACCCCATTGTCATTCATGTCTCATCTCTAAATTGTTTCTAGACTGCTCCAACAAGGCTTCTTTCACAGGAAAACCTCATCATGCAACAGCATGATCCATACAATGAGCTATGAGGGGTTTGATATTAAGGTATTTGCTCTCCTCCATATATTGTAATGATGATCTCTGTATAAGTATTCAGGATGGGTTTTGTTGTAGTCAACCGAGTCAAGTTAGGTCCTGTTGGTATCTGATATATATGTCTAAGTGTGCAGGAGCTTAGGAGCATAGGAAGTCAAGCGGAAAAAGCAGCAGATAAGAAGGATGACACGGGAAGAGAGCCGACAGACTTGGTGCATCCAAGAGACGCGGAGGACTGCGGAAGAGTACGCCGGTGGAGCGAGAATGTAACGACCCGACCCGTCTACCGGCCCATTTACCGGTCCTCACGACCGTCGTACCGTCGTACCGTCGACCATCGACCGTGCCGTTACTCATACTAGGTCTTCCCACCCCTGGGTGTGGATTTTTGCCTTCCCAGGATTCGAACCCTAGACCCAGGCTTAAATCTAGTTCTTTATGAATCCTGAATACCAATTGAGCTACGACACGGTCGATGGTCGACGGTACGACGGTCGTGAGGACCGGTAAATGGGCCGGTAGACGGGCCGGGTCGTTACAGAGAAGAACGCACACGACTACCGAGGGATGAGAAGCTGAGAGGAAGCCCGCTCGTGGAGAAGATCAGAGAAGGGTTTGGGTGAACCTAACTCTGGAAGGTCCGAGATCACCCAGAAGACTCACCGGGAGATTGGTCAACGAGTTGTTGACCAGGTGCTCCCGGGCGCCCGAGTCAACTCGGGCGCCTGTGTATGGGGGCGTCCGAATCGACTCAGGCACCTGAGATTTGAAGATTTATCTAAAAGTAGTCGTTTACGGCCGTTTGCGACGTGGATAAACACCAACCACGTGTCAGGCTTCCATGTGCACTCGGGCGCCCGAGAAGTGTCGCATCAGCATTTCGATAAACTTTTACAGGGGCTATAAATAGACCTCTGAATTCAGTTCATTTTTTCAATCCAATTGAATACAAATTCTGTAATCCTTTCTTTGTTTTTCTTAAGTTCAAATTATGTAAGAGGCTTCTCCGCCACAAGGAGTATATCTGAAGTTGAGCTTGTTATTACCTTGGATTAGCAACCATCCTAATTGCAACCAAGTAAATCTGATTGTTTGTATCTCTATCCTTTTAGTAGTTATTTTATTTGCTTATGTTATTTATTTATAATAACTAATTCTTTCTTTGTTTAAGTTAGACAAAAGATCTAGTTTAATTTTTTAAGAATAATTCACCCCTTCTCTTGTCGGCCGATCGATTCCAACACTCTGTTCGCCCGTGGATATTATTCGTTGTCATTCTTATTTTGGTTCCTTCTAGGCTTCATATATAATGGAACAAGAACCAAAAATCAATAAACAAAACTTATCACGGCTTAATCAAATGATTGCTTTTGCTGTACTCACAAAACTTTTCCTGCAGAGAAAAAGAATACAAGAACAGAGGAAGCAAAGCATGCTCTCTGCCTGCAAACAAAAGCAAACGATTGTTAACTTCTGCTGCAACAGCATGCTCTGAATCAAACTCTTTGTTAGTTCATTGATTTATTGTCCACCTCAAACCACTACAAACTGAGGTTGTCTCAAGCTTAGAGAAAGGACAAAGCTTAAGTACAATACTGAGGAATAACAAGTACTTTATAGTTTAAGCATTTGATCTGCAGAGTGGAAGTTATTGCTGCAGTTGACTCTTGAAATAAAGTCATCATATCACACTATTAAGAAAAATCTTCAAAAATCTATTTTTAAAATAATACTTTTTTTTTAAAACAATCATTTCATATGACAGGATAGCAATTCCAGTGTTAGGCAAATTTTCTTTTGGTACCAAAATTTTTCATGAATAATGGCATCATTTTGGTTCCTAACCTATAATACTCACACCCAGTTATTGGAACTTTTAACATTTTGGTGCATTAAATAATTAGAGATAATTGGATGGCCCTACACTCACCTAAACCATTTGGATTATGCAGAAATTTAAGCATCAAAATTGCCACAAATTAAATGTCAAATCAGTGAAGGTCTCCTCCTTCCCACAAAGTGATCATTAATCAGTAAGCAAATAGGGATAAAAACAGAGAAGAAAGACATTACTATGTTGAATGAGCTTACTAGTGCCAAACTGTTGAAGTTGATATGTAATTATATTGAAATTACAAGTCTATGAAGTGAACTAAGGTTGAATCCACTACAGTGGATAGAAATATGCCAAACATCAAAGAAGACTTTGTTTTTTTTTCTCCTATTTATCTTTCTTTGCTTAGAAAAACTATCCTTTTTTCTTAGGTTTCAGAAGACTGTTTTACCTTTATCTAATCATCAAAGTTATTGAAATTAATTACCAAATCATTTCTCACAACACTAACTGGATTTCCCTTCAGAATAAACTAATTGAAAGGCCTGCTATTGGTTTGTCTCTCCAATTCTTTGAAGGTTCGGTTTGGATTTTTCTAATTATCTAACAAAATCTATGCTTACAGTCAGTTTATAATTGAGTGTTCAACAAAAGGAAGGAAATATAAAGGCCATATTACAATTCTCTCTACAATATACAGAAATCAGCATGAGAGGGAGAGGCAGCAGCTGGGGCCTACTTCCAAAGATATCTATGTGCAGATCTAGGTATAGAAATTCCAAGATAGCTAGTGATCCAAATTTTCCAGTAAATGCTCTCCTAAATACTCTCCTATCCCAAGCACATGAACTGTAGGTTTTAGTTACTGCAGGAGTAACACCTGACCTGAAATAGAGGAAAAACCCATTTGCATGATAATGGTATCTATCACCAGGATATTCCTGGGGCTCAAGGGGCAGAGGAATAACATGAATCTGCCTTTCTATAAAAGAAAGAATTTTAGTTGCAGAATAAAAGAATGAACCACTCATATCAAAGATACCATCAGGAAATGCTCCCAGGTTCAAGTTATAAAATAGAGGATGAATAGGCATACTAAAAGCAACTGCATCAGAAAACACTGTTAAAATTGATTACTCGAGTTTTTATGTGGCAGAGGTGAGAATACTATAATGGACATATGGAGTTATTAGAAATAAAATAATAATAAATTAATCTTTGAGGGTACTTGCGTGACTGGAAGGTGTAAGAGGTAGAAGGAAATTAAAGAGAAAATCAATCCAACTATCTAAAAAAGTGATTTAATATTTAGGAAGCATACAATCTAAATTGCATAGTTTCCATCTTATCATCGATCACAGACGTGATCTCTTCTCTGATTAATTTGAACTGAGCAAGGAGAGAAAACGCCAATTGGACAGAAAATTTCTCCAAACTTCTCTACCGTCATCGTAACATAATACAATAGGAAGATTTATGCATGCAGATTATGGATTCGCATACAGAAGACGAAGTTTTTTGCACTTATAGCTTTTGCTTGTACACGTAGTTTTAGTGATGCACAGGGTGAAAATGCTCACCCCAGGCACCCCTCCATTGCTCATCCCATGATCCCAGGAAGGGAAATAAATCACAACGACCTCTTAAGTGGGAGAAATTTATTCTCTAAGGGAATGCTTCACTCGTACACACGTTAGCATGAGAACCTTTCATGGATTTGTAACTACATATAAGCTTTATATACATTCGTCAAACCAACACCTTTGTTCCACTTATTGTTTTCGGTTATATTGGAGGTTTTTTTTTTTTTGGTCATATTTTTTGTTTTTTTTTGCATATTTTGTTCTAAAGTGCATCTTTTACAAGTCAGAAAGCTTTCCCTTTTAACATGTAAATGTCCATTACGGCATTTCCTTGACTAGCAAAGACAATACTTGCTTGTGTGCCAATGCAATACTAGACATAATTCTTTAGCTATGCTTAGCATGATAATATCCTTAGATGAGGCGAGGCTACTTCAAATGTAAGGTTTGACATTTATTGTTATAAATGGTCCAGATGTTTCCAAGACAACAATAAATAATGTGAAGCTTCATTAGAAGGGATTGACAATTGAATGACACGGATGATAGAAACTAGAGAACTTAAATCCATGGTTTGAAAATATTTCATCTGCTTTGAAAAAATAAGGTAAGGTGTTTATCGGACTATGTCATCATCTTCATCATCATCATGCTCTGATTGTCCCAATTATTTATGGTCAACTAACTTTTTATGCTTGGCATATCCACCGATGTGTTTCAAGTGCATGAATTTGTGAACTACAGAATGCAAGTGTGTACTATTTTTCACTTGGTCTTTCAAAACTCTAAACTATTTTCAGGTTGATATGGTCAATGTTCCAGCAACTACAGGGCAATCACATTGATCACAGATAAAAGTCTGGCTCCCGTGCAAGATGAAATTAAGAGGAGATCAGTAAGTTCTACTTTCAGGTATTTTGTGCTTCTTTCTGAGTTGCAACTGTTTCATATTATGTTGGTGCTGATCTCTCTGATTCAACTATCTTGTCTCAAATTTCAATCTCACATTAATTTGTCGTGTTTGACCCCTTAGTTTATTTGTCAAAGATTTTGGGGAAATATAAATTGGGTTTTTTTGGAACTCTTGCTTAAAAGGGAATTTACTAGGATTGATCAGCAAACTTGTAATGGTGGTCTGTCCTTTCAGTCAACAGAAACTTGCACAACATCCTTTTCAGTAACCTGCTTAGAGTATATAATGCAACGTGTTTCGGGTTAGGTAGTGATTGAATCATGTTAGTATTTATTTCATCTTTTCTTCTCTTCGTAACATTTCTCTTGGTTTTTTGCTTGTCAGAAAAGGCTATACTTTAGAACTAGATATTACTGTTACAGGACCAAACTTTTGTTGAAAAATCTGCATTCGATCTTCCAAACTATTCAAATTCCACCATTTGACTTGTTTCTAAACTGTGTTTATGAGATTGAAACTGATACTTGCTTCCACGCTATGTTCAGCAATTCTGTTCAGAATTATTTCTTCATCATCTCTCTTTTTGTGCATCATCTTGTTCATTCCGCAACTAAAAATCTGGAAAAGAATTACAGTGCAATTTACTAACTAGTGTTAGAAATTATTTTCCCTGGGACCGTATGAATTTTTGAATCATAAAGAACTCGAAACAGAGAAAAACAACATGATCTAATTTCACGGTGAAGTGTGTCATAGGTTTCCAGGGCTGGCTTAGTTGGTAAGTGTATAGGATAATGACGGTAGTGGTTGGAGGATCAAAATTCGACAGGAGATTTCATCACTTCTACGGATCCTATTTATGCACTTGCCAATTTGAATTCTTGCTGAATTCTCTCTCAATGGCGTGAGATAGTCATGAGGGGGTCGCTAACAGTAAAGTATAAAAAGGGCAATATGATGCATGAAGCTCCTGTCATGCGGGGTTCTCCTCGAAGCGTTTGTTCTCCTCGAAGCCTCGAGATCCTTCGGAAGGAGAGGGTGGTTAGGGTGATAATGCTGAAACCATTCGTCATTGGGAAACAAAGAAATAAATGTGTCAAGATGCCCTAATTCATCGGAGATCGCTCATTTATATAGAGAATCTGATTTATTATTAGCTCATATATAATAAAAGATCGTGCTAAAAGGTTGTATACATTTAACCAATATCTAATAACTTGAAACTCAATAAACTTAAGCTAGATCACTTAAACGAATTTAAGTCATATTCGCATATACAAATTATAAATCAGCCATCTAAAAGAGATAAAATCCAACCATTACATCTTTCCTTCTCACAATCCAAGAATTTGAAATCAGAGTTGAGGGCTACTTCTTGAAAGAAGGTTTCTGCCTCTGTTTTTTCTTTCTCCTCGTCTTTATTAACCGAACTTCTTTATCGAATTAGGTTTCGTTTTCAGGATCCTTTTGATTCATGTTTTCTACAAAATGAAGCAATGAGCAATATTTATTATTGAAGATTGGCATAATTAGAATATCTTCCATTTTATAAATTCACTGTAACTCTAAGAAAGAGAATTTATACAGGATAAAAATATATATAGATATTTGGATAAAAAACTAAAGAGGACAGTTCATACATGAAGCTTCGTTAATACTAAATTTTAGAAAAAAACTCTATTATACATAATTTTATCCTATTTTACATAGATATTTAAATAAATAAGAAAATTGATTCATCTTATTTCTCTTCGTTTACAATATTTTTTAATCATCTTTCTCTTTTATTTTTTTTCCCTATCTTTTTGATATATTTATTCCAATCTACCATCTCTATGATGAAACAAATCCTAAGAGATTGGTGCAGATATAAACCTTTTAAAATATTAAACATAACAATGATTTAGATGGCTTATTTGGTCAACAATATGGCAAATAACAAAAACTTATTTGGAGAGATTAGAGGGAGCCTGATTGATGAGGTAGCCAGCTGAATTTGAACCTTGGTTTTCAAAAAATAATAACAATAAAATATTTTTAAATAAAAAATAAAAAGTTTGGTATGGAAAAGGATAAGCCACAATTAAAAAAAAAGTTTGGTTTTTATTAATTCAATGTTGATATTTAACTTTGTTATTATTATTCTGAATAAAAAATAATTTGGACAGGGAAAAAACCTAAACTACTATTGTGTTTTAAAAAAATAAATAAATAGAAGCAATAAGAACCTTCTGGAAGTTTAAGTGTAGGAGGGAGCCCAACCAACCAAATCAATATCAAGCAAATAAAAATTAAGATTCTTATGATGTATTAGTTTACTCATTTTTCAACTGATCAAAAAAAACAAATTGAAAATTTAAATATTAATTTCTTTGAATGCTATATTTTACCAAATTGTTTTGAAAATAAAAAAAGTTGATAGAAAAATTAATGCTCTCCAATACCTTTTGGTTTTGGATTGAGGCAAACGTGACTTTGTCAAATTAAATTGTGGACTTTGATGGTTTGTTTCCTATCTCATGCTTCATGCCTTATCATTGTGCTGTGAAGGATTGGATTATTCTTGGGGGGAAAACTACGGCGTTGAGAATTATTCAAAGATTAGGTGTTAATTAAATTCCCAGCTAACTCGTTTTTGTTGACAAATAACTTTCTTCCAGCGTCCAAATTAATCTCATCCATGAAATTGATCACATTGGAAAAAGGAATATATATATATACATTGAATTAAAATTGATTTATTTTCTCCGTGTTAATCCTAGGATGGATTGACGGGGACGCTGGGACGAGCGAATCGACTTTGTGCCATCTCATAATGAAGACAAAACAATTGTTGTCAAATTCAATGTTTCATCCTCAACAATCGTCCCGTAAAATCAATTGTATCCCATCAAAGTTGAGAGAAGAAGGTTACAATTCAACAAAAATTGTCAAATGTTCTTTTAAATTTATTATTTTTATTACTTGATCGAATGGATAAATCTAGCGTGTGACTAATTGCTTACAGCTTCGAAAAACAATAATGCAACGTATATTTTTATAAAATGGCCAAACCTACCAAAGCCTAATCCATGATGCCAATAGTTAATATATTCTAAACTTAATTAGCTTACTTAATTAAAGTATTAAGCAATAGAATTTGTAGACAGTTGCTTGCTATCCAATGGAGAAGTTTGAATTGCAAGCCACTTTTAAAGTTCATCAATTTTATATATATAGTTGCAATCATTTCTAAAACTTAATACCAATTTAATTTCGTTCGTTCGTTCGTTCGATCGTCGATACAAGTTTAGTGTAGACAGAAGAAAGATTTAGAATTCATGAGAAAGAAAGGACATAAAATATTCCAAGGATCAAGATCAAAACATGAAAAAGAAGACCAGTGCCACTTTTTTTCCTCCTCGCACGTACAGACAAAGGAATCGCCAGTCCAGACCATCCCATTTATAGATGCCCTCCTCCGCCTCAGCGTCGGCCTCCATTATCGATCTCGGCCTAGGAATTCCCAGCACGAGGTGAGACGCTGAGCTTCAACTGCAAGCGAGCAGACGAGAGGCTCCATCCCAACTCAAAAAGGAGGAAGCTTTAATGGCGCTCTGCTGTTCTTGCGTCTGCTACTGAGAAGAGCCCAGCCCTCGCATGCCTTCTTTAGACTGTTTCCTTCGATGGTAGCGCCTTTTTGAGGCATTGAATTGAAGAGGACAAGGTGGGAGGCGAAGGAGCGGCAGATAAACGAAGCTCGCATTCAAAGCACTATCCGCTTTTGATTCGCTTCCAGAACACACCACCACCACCACCACCACCGATTCTTTCTTCTTTATATCCTTCTCTGCTTTCTTGGTGAAGTAATGACTGTTCGACCTCAGCGCCCCTGGGACTTGGTGCTCATCGATAGGTAACTCCTCTGAGAGAATTTCTGCCGTCTTGATGGATTTAATGTGTTAAAGGTGGGATTTTGATGGCAGAGAGATGGACTTGCAGCCATCGGCGCCGGGTTTCCTTCATCCTTCCGCGGCGTTGATGCCCAATGGAGGTGAGAGAAGTTGGTTGTTTGATTAGTCATTTTGTTCGTCGTATCGTTGTCTGCGATTTGAGATGGGCCATCTGCGGCAGCGGCGCCGAAAGGAGCCAAAAGAGGCAGAGATGCCGCCGGCGCTCCGGCGGCCGCGCTGACCATGGCGCATGGCCGCTCCGGTAATAACTCCGCGCTGTTTCCGCCTCCGGGGGCGGTCCACCTCCATGAGGAACAGAACCAACTGCGCACCGTCGTCTCGACTGGCCTCCGCCTCTCGCCTGCCTCTATTCCTCCCATCCTCTCCGAAGAGCTCGCTGTTCATATTAAGCGAGAGAAGGATGAAATCGAGCAGTTCATTAACGCGCAGGTAGCTTCGATTTCGATCCTCCTCTCCGATTGTTTCCTCTCAACTCAGCATCGAAGAAATTAAAATCCGATTTTTTTTTTTTGCCCTTTTTTTGGTTAGGGCGAGCAGCTGCGCCGGACGTTGGCGCAGAGACAGCGGCGGAACTACTGTTCTTTAATTATCGCAGCGAAAGACTCGATCGCGCGGAGGCTGAGGCAAAAGGAGACGGAGCTGGAGCAGGCGGCGAAGCGGAGCGCCGAGCTCGAGGACCGCCTCGCCCACCTTCGAACCGAGTCGATGGCGTGGCAAGCGAAGGCCGTGGCCAACCAGGCGAAGGCCGCTTCTCTTCATGCGCAGCTCCAACAGGTCATTTCCGCGGCCGCTACCACGCAGGTCCAGGCGGCGGAAGAGACCCGCCGCGGGGGATCGACGCCTTCGGCCGAGGACGCCGAGTCGGCCTTCGTCGACCCAGATCGAGTCGATCCGGAAAGGGCGTGTCGCCTGTGTGGGCGGAGGGAGGCGGCGGCGGTACTCCTCCCCTGTCGCCACCTCTGCCTGTGCGAGGTCTGCGACAGCAAGCAGAACCCGGTCGAGTCGTGCCCGGTTTGCCGCTGTGTTGGAACCGGAACCGTCCGAGTCTTTCTCGCTTAATACGAATATAAAAATATATATATGTAAAAAAAATTTGATCTTTTTTTAGCGTCTTGTGAGATTTTTATATTTATTTTAGTTGGTTGAAAAATGATTTTTTTTGTTTTTCATTTTTTTTTTCAATCTTCACCCATCTTTTAATCATGTTATCATTTTCTCAGAAAATTGAGTGGCCAACAATATTTATTTATTTATTTTTTATAACCTAAATGTTATGTTCTTATCATTTAATTTTGAAAATGACTTATTCAGTCCCATATAAATTTTTTGTCCGAGGATAAATCATGAAAGTATCGTAGGATAGACAACCTTCATACTCATCCAATGCCAAAAGGATTGGATGTTTCAGACGACAACCGTCCAATTTAATTTTTTTTTTCATTAAATTCAGTATCAATACATCTATCTCCATTCCATTTTAATTATTGTACCATGCCCGTGGTCCATAAGAATTTGGTGGCATTTACTAATGCTTGAACATGACGAAGCACAAATTTTTGCTTTTTTATTCCCATTAGTGGAGTTAGAATTATATTATAATATATGTTTTATGTTTTTTTTTGGATTGGCTAGTCTATTCAAAGGAGGGAAGGCGAACAAGAGAATAGAGGAATGAAGGAAAAGGTGGTTAAAGAAGGATAGTTTGTTTTTAACATTCTCGTAAATTCGTCTCAGATCAATACGGAGAAAATAAATCATGAAGGTTACTAATCTGGATACTGTGACTAATGCATGGGAAAGACAAGTACATTAACTTTGTTAGATTTTGACTCTCAAACTTCAAGATGACAATACTCACGTATTAATCATCAATCTATCATAGGATGACAAGAAGAATAGAGGGGAAGATTAGATAGAGCGAAGTCGTTTACTTCTATAATGGAAAAGAGAGAGCCTGAAAGATGACCAATGATCGAATTATTATCATTCCATATTCTATTCTGTCTAAATGGGCACTCCACTCGATATCCTCTCCTTTTGCAAACTTCTTTTAAATTGAGACAATTACAGGACTTGTACAAAAAAAAAAAAAAATTAAGGAACATTTCAGTTGGGCACTTACCTGATCTTTCTCGTACAAAGGACATGTGCTAAGATAAAATACTTTACTTGTATATATTTAACTGAGGGTTCGATGAATATTATCATCCTTTATTCCAATTAATATTATTAATTTATCTAATGGAATAATGATATTGGCAGTATCTCACATATATATTATGTTATTTTTTGTTAAATAAAATAATAGTGTTAATAATTAATACATAAAATGATCACCTCTCTGTTGTTGACCTTACTACACTGTGCCTCCACCTCCAAAGAGTGGAAGATGCTTCTGAAGCCATATATGAGTCTGGAAGACAAGTTTAGTGATGACTATGATAGTACTGGCCTGATCTTTCTAATCCTCTTTAACAACAACTGTCGTATCTAAAGTTACTTTACAAGTCATTAGAGTAAACAAATTTAAAAATATAAACTGTTTTATCATGTTTCAAAGGAAAATCGATTACATAGTTGCTTTACAAATCATTAAGTAAACAAACTCAAATATATAAAAGTATATACTGTATTGTCTTGTTTCAAAGGAAAAGGGAGTCAGAATCACTTGCCTTTCATAGATAAGGCCATGTAAACCTCGCATGTATATCTGCAACACCATTGTCCGATAGCTACTGAATGCTGGAGGAAACATAACAAACAAGAGAGCATGGAATCTTCCGTTAGTCAATTCAACAAATTTCATCTCTACAAAAAATAAGTAAAGGCAATTTGATTCACAAATTTATGTTAACTCCAACACATCAAAAGACGGAATCAGCCATACCACATGGACCTGACTACCAACATTTGAATCGATTCTGGGAAGAGACGAAAGCAAGCATGGGTTCCTGTTGATATCCATAACATGTCATGCAGCTTTCTTCTATAATTTGACAGTGGCCGAAGTGGGAAATAATCTGTTCAGAAACGCAAGTTGTGTTGGTACATCAGACAGTTAACTAAAAAAACAAATATATGTGCTGCTACACCATTAAGTACTCGAAGGTAGTCTACACAAAAATGATTCCATTGTCCTTTATGGTATCCAGCACAATTGCAAGTTTGCCTTCAATCCTCTCGTTTTTCTTGGGTTCATAAGCCAGTGCAAAAACATCTGCGTCCTTTGATCTTTCAGCAATCAGTTGTCCAATGGTCCTACAAGCATCATCATCAACAAGAGATGGCAAAGTATTCCTGAGATCCTTAGAATTACT
Organism: Boesenbergia rotunda; assembly: GCA_024364735.1. NCBI lineage: Eukaryota > Viridiplantae > Streptophyta > Magnoliopsida > Zingiberales > Zingiberaceae > Boesenbergia > Boesenbergia rotunda. The sequence goes on from JAGFNQ010004668.1 coordinate 528,136, forward strand.
GCTTGCTACAGAGACAACTTTGCTCGTTCCTCTATGCATCACTTTTGCATGAATGTATCTCTTGGAGAAAAAAACATTTAGCAAGAAAGGCCGCATGTACATGTCTGTTCTTTGTTTCCATGATTTTCTATTGGGTCTCTTTGCAGCTTCACTTTTTGATCTGCGAGTCCATGCAGCCTGAACAACACCAACCTGCAAAGGAAACCATGGAAATGGTAACCTAAATAGAGTTACTGAGACAAACATACAAATAGGTAACAAGTTGCAACCAGAAAATCTAACTAGTCAAACATTTGCTGAAGTATGCTGTGCCCAATTTCTAGTGAAAGAATAAAGTACCCAATTAAGGTCTTCTTTGTGCTGATTACCGATGATACATCTCCAGTTATATATGAGACGATTTAGATAGCTTACAGAACAAAATAGAATATGCCAACATATACAAAGAAGAGTTTGTTTGGCAAAAGGTATTATCAGTATGAATGATTATGAAAGACAACTTAGTAATGTTATGCAAGTGAATCATATCACAATGATAGATATGTTTATCCATCTTTATAAGGACAAGAACACAACAACTAGCATGAATGTTCCAAACTGAAACATGAAAACTTTTGATTTACATTTGTCACGATCTAGCTTCTATTTAAAGGGACTTGATATCATGAGATATTTGTCTGTCCAAACTCAATATTTCATATTGTAGCTTAATCCACAAAAGAAAAATGGGAGGTCATTTTAACAGCAGAAAGAAAAAGGGCGAAGAAAGATTTCCATGTTCATCTCACACTATTACAACGAACAAGAAACAACCAATTCCACGTTTTCTACGCAAACAACTCAATCAAAGGCACACGATGTATTCTCTAAGCAATACAAACGCAGAATCAGACAGCCAGATGAAAATGGCGGGTTTATCTTAAAGTAAAGCATCCTTAATCCTACTGGTTTGCTATAATTTCATTAATTCCACATTCATGCCCTAATTCAGCAATCTGCATCGTGAGCATGTTCAGGTACCGTACGAAGGCATAAATTTTCCAAAATCCCCAAACCCCAGAGCCCACGAATTCCACTAGCATGCTATTTGACCCGGGAAAAAGAAGAAACCTTTTGTTTGGGAATGAAAAAAGAGGGCCCTCTGCAGAGCTGCTGAGAGGTGATTGGGACGAGTGCGATTGACGAAGACCACGACAGAGAAGCGTACTGCTTTGACAGAGGGCTTCTGTTTCTCATGCAAGAGACCGAAGGAGAGGCACGGAGGAGAGGAACCGGAGCAGGAGGAGAAGAAACGACGGCAGCCCAAGGCATCGCCATTAGCGTGCGCGTAGCCGAGCTCGACTTCGCACTATATCCGCATCTTTTTGTACCGCTTCCCATTGTGAAACGGATTCTATAGTGATATAACCCGATCCGCTTTTACGATAGATCCGACAAACATGCATCGATGGCCAAAGATGAGAGATGATAATGCGTCGGATGAATCAAATTTTATATTTTTTATATTTATCCGTATTTATTATATTTATTTTTATATTTAATTTTCATCTCCTCATTTATATATCTATTGATTTTCATCCCTATACTCGTTATCTATATTATCTTCGTTATTCTATTATGATCCTGTCGCCGAGCGTAGTGGAGCCGCAACCGGAATGACGGTGTAGGGATGAACGACGTGGATGCTGACGGGGCATCCTCGCACAGAATGGCAGCTTCGTGGGGGGTGTCCTCCACCGAATGGAAGTGGATGTCGCCTGGTGCAGGGCCGGCCGACGAGAGGTGAACCTGCTGAGGAAGATGACCGTTAGCAACCCAGCCGGGAGACGTCCCGGCAAGGCACTCCGACGGTCAAGTCAGTACTCCGAGGAACAGGGGAAATAATGGAGCACTGGAAAAATAAGAGGCTTCGCGCGCGAGTATGCGTACCTGAGAAAGAGGAGTGGAGTGACTTATATAGCCGGGGAAAAGGACCAGGCATGGCCTGTGTCAGGATCTTCTGACAGGGTCAGAAGATGTGGTATGGTGCTGTCGATATGAGTATGGCCTGTGTCAGGATCTTCTGACAGGGTCAGAAGATATGGCATGGTTGTGTCGACTGTAACCATCCTTCTTTGTCGTATACTATTTGTCTTATGTGAGGACAAAGACAGGTTTCGGTAAGGCGGCGCCTGTCAGAGAGTGTCAGTTCGTACGAGGGGTGACATCCTGTTACCTGCAGCTGGTGCAGGTATATTTTGTCCTTTTCTCAGGGTGATTCCGAGAGAGTGCCTGAGTGGATATCCGGACGGTTCGACCGGATGGGTATCAGGCCCGGGCATAAAGGACTGCCGGGCGGATGCACTCGGCTGAACGAGGCGTGTAAGCCTTACTGTGGCCGGGCGGATGCACTCGCCTGAACGAGGCGTGTAAGCCTTACTGTGGCGGCCGGGTTTGACCGGCTGGCGAAGGCTTTGGGCCCGGTCAGAATGTCTGTTGAGTCGGCTGCTCGTATAATGACGTGGACCCTGAAGCAGGCCAGGTCGTTCGCCACGTTGGCTGCCCGTATCGTGCAAAATATAGGGCAGGATCAATAGCCTTCCCCTCGAGTCTAGTCGAAGGAGGCGATCAGTCCGACTGACTGGACTACAAGTGTGTACAACCATTCTGCGGCCGGGCGTTTTCTGCCCTTTCAATATCCGGCCGGCTTACCACGATGCTCAACAGCTGGTGCTGAGTATGTTTGCCTGGCTGGGCGGAATAAGCTTGTAAACCGAGGGGCGTGGGCCGCCACGCACCCGACTTCTGTTACGAGGTCGCCTGGCTAGACGAAGCATGATAGAGGAGCGTGGGCTGCCACGCGTCCCCGACTAGTCATCGACCTGATGAAGATGTCCGGGCGGCTGAAGATTCTGACCGGAGGAACGTGGGCCGCCACGTCCTCGTAACTGTTAGTGCGTCCGACCGGACGAATGTTGTTAGTCGATGAGAGGTATGTTGAACACGTTTGGGCGGGAGAATGTTTGCCTTGAGTTGCAAGAAATGTGGAGTGTCACGCGCCTCAAGACGATTTTCTCGGGATAGCCCGAGTCAGTCAATTAATGGAGACGGGACATTCTAAGTCGAATGGGGTGATGTGATATGCCCGATGCGGCCTGCGCCATAACGGCATCATCTCAGCTTTAATGAACCAGGACACGTGGAGCGCGCTGGCTTGCCGACCGGGATGCGATTTATCCCCATGATTACGAGCTTTTAATAGCCATTAATGCGCGTAATTCTTTCTGCCACGCGGCAGCTTCTGACTGGCCGACACGACGACGCGCCCTGCCGCCGCATCAGGCGACGTCAGCGGCTGCGGTGCGCCTTTTCGAGGCTGATCGTGGAACGACTCTTCGCATGGATGAGGCGATCGCCGTACACGTGGATCGCCATCCGACGGTCGCCTTTCTTCCGGCCTAGCTATAAATAGGTCTCCCTTTTCACAGAAACCCTCGTTTGCTCTTCAGTGTTTTCTCCCTTAGCTCGGTGCTTCTCGCTCTCGCCGCCGTCTTCGCGTGTCGCCGCCGGTCTCGTGCTTCTCCGTCGGTTAATCTTTTCCGCCCCCCCTACGGTCAGATTCTCCCTTTCTTCCTTTTCTTCCTTTTCTTTCTGTTCCATGGCTACCCCTACATGGTATGCCTCTGTCGAGTCTTCCCTTCACGACGAGACCATCTCGGACCTCCGACTGGCATACGACATCCCCGGGAACTACCGTATTGCCGTTCCGACAAAGGACGACCGACCGCACAGCCTCCGGCTGGCTTCTTTGTATTTTTCAGGGATCAACATATGTCTGGCCTGCGCTACCCTCTTCATCCCTTTATTGTAGACTTCTGTAACTTCTTCCATGTTCCTATCTTCCAGCTTTCTCCCAACGCCATTCGTATATTGTGCAACATAGTTGTTCTTTTCACCCTTTACCGAGTCCCCCTCCGACCGGAGGTTCTGTACTTCTTTTATTACCCGAAGAAGCAGGAGGCCGGGAATTTCTTTCTCCAAGCCCGGGCAAAATTATCCATCGTGGAGAATATTCCTTCTTCGAATAAGGGATGGAAAACCCATTTCTTCTTCATAGGCCCCCCGACCAGCCCTGGGTTCCCGATCGGATGGATCGAAGATATGCCCCCTATAGCTCCCTTAAGAAACTTTAAAACCGACCCTCTGTTTGTAAGGGCTACTTCTTTACTCGGTGGCCTCCACTTCGACGGCATGAAACTACTCAACGACGCCGTCTTGTACATATTTGGGCTAAGCCGAGTGCCTGCCGCTCTGCCCTACGCCTTTTGTAAGTCATTTCTTATTTCGTACTTCTTTCTCCCTAACTCATTATTTTCTGATTTTGCAGCCAAGATGATGTGGGAAGCGGCCCTTGACGAGGCCATGGGTCTGGCAGACGAAGAAATAAACGCCCGGGCGGCCGAACAACTGCGCCTGCGCCAGACCGGTCCGCCCGACCTATATACGATTCCTGAGAACGCGGAGACCATCCTCCCGGCTCCTTCTGCCCCACAAGCGGCGATCAGTTCTGCGGAGCCGGTCGGCTCGTCGAAACCTCCTGCCCCCGCAAAATCCTCCGGTAAGCAGAAGGTTCAGCCTTCCATGGAGAAGTCCCAGCCTTCCAAGCGGAAGGCTAGCGCTTCTATCCGTATTGAGGAGCCGACAGAGGCTGCCCCCTCCTCTTCTGATTCTCCTGACCCGGAACCTTTGCAAAAGCGCCCGAGGAATCCTACGTCGGGTTCTCGCTCCTGCCCTACAGAGGCCGCTGCCAGCCCGGCTAGCGCTAGCCGGCCTGCTGACGTACCAGGCTCGTCGCGCTCGGGGGAAAAATCTTCCCGGACGCCTTGCTATGGCGTATATCTTCCTTCGATTGACCGAGCGGGCGCTTGTGAAGTCCATCAGCGACTTACCCTTTATGGGGAATTGGCAGAATGCTGGGAGCAGGGTATGAAGGAAGGGACTTCCAGACCCCCGATCCGACTGGCCGACCAATTCATGCAGGACGCTACGCATGTAAGTCTGATGCTTCAATACTTAAATACCTTGCTTCTTTTCTAACATTCATATTGTAGTTGTGGGCCTCCTGCTCGAGCATCGCCCATACCTTGGTCATCAACGCCAGGGGACGCCGAGCGGCCGAGAGGCGGCTCGAGGAATTGGAGCTCCGTCAGGCGCATGCGAACTTACCGGTCGGGGAGGAGGGAACCGATATTCTCCGCTCGGAGATACTGGAGCTTAAGGAGAAACTCCGTTCCGCCGAGGCGCGACTGACGGATGAAGTCACCCGAGCGGAGCAGCCGAGCGGGCGTATGTCAGGTCTTCCTCCTTACACGAGACCCTTGAGCAAGAGAGGAAGAAGGCTCTGGATAAGCAGCGCCGTACCCGATCGGACCTCGCCAAGAAGACTGCCGAGGTCCAAACCATGAAGGAGGAGCTAGACAAGCTGGTGAAGGCTTCTGAGGAGCTCCGTATGACCCTGAATGATAAAGAGCAGGAGCTGACAACCCGGGAGTCGGACTTACATGCCAAGGAGAAGGCTTTAGACGCCCGAGAAGACGAGCTCCGCTTGTCTGAAGGTCTACTGGCTTCCCAAGCAGTTGCCCTAGAGGATAAGGACAAGGAGTTAGCCAACCTCCGGGCAGAAATTGACAGCCTGAAGCTGCACCAAGCAGGCGAGCCCGCCCGGATGGACGCACACCGCTTGGCCTATATTAATTCTAAAGAGTTCGGCGCTCAGCTGGGCAAGCGGACATCGAATATGTTCCAGATGGGCATTAACAGTGCTGTTCTGCAGCTCCAAGAGGGCGGCTACCTGCCTGCCGACATTCCTGCCAATGCTGTAATAGTGAGTCGGGTCAAGGAGCTACTCCCCAAGGACTTCTTCCAGCCTTTTATCTAGTTTGAATCGTGTAATCTTTAGCCGCCGGTCGGGGCTCTTTTTTGTAATGCTGCTGAGTAACCATCAATGAAAATGCTTTTTTCCTTAACGTGTAGTTTAGACATTGATTAAGTAAATGTGCCCGACCAGAGAGCCGAACTAGGCCAGGGCAACGGTTGTCATGCGGCCGACTGGTTGATCTGTCTGAGAGGTGGGAGTCACAACACGACCTGTTAGAGCGCTAAAACATTTCTAAGGGATGTGGGTCGCCACACGCCTGACCGGATTCCGATACAGGCTTCCGAGTGGGCTGACGCGAAGTCAGTTGCCGACTCAGGCTTCTAAAGGGAACCAACCTTCTGCGTGGGTCGCCACGCTTCCGGTCGGGAACCGCCTTTAGGCTTCCGGATGGGCCAATCTTTCACGTGGGACGCCACGCTTCCGACCGGGAACCAGTCCAGGCTTCCGAGTGGGCTGACGCGAAGAGTCAGTCGCCGACTCAGGCTTCCAAAGGGGACCAACCTTCTGCGTGGGTCGCCACGCTTCCGGTCGGGAACCGCCTTTAGGCTTCCGGATGGGCCAATCTTTCACGTGGGACGCCACGCTTCCGACCGGGAACCAGTCCAGGCTTCCGAGTGGGCTGACGCGAAGAGTCAGTCGCCGACTCAGGCTTCCAAAGGGGACCACCTTCTGCGTGGGTCGCCACGCTTCCGGTCGGGAACCGCCTTTAGGCTTCCGGATGGGCCAATCTTTCACGTGGGACGCCACGCTTCCGACCGGGAACCAGTCCAGGCTTCCGAGTGGGCTGACGCGTAGAGTCAGTCGCCGACTCAGGCTTCCAAAGGGGACCAACCTTCTGCGTGGGTCGCCACGCTTCCGGTCGGGAACCGCCTTTAGGCTTCCGGATGGGCCAATCTTTCACGTGGACGCCACGCTTCCGACGGGAACCAGTCCAGGCTTCCGAGTGGGCTGACGCGAGAGTCAGTCGCCGACTCAGGCTTCCAAAGGGGACCAGCCTTCTGCGTGGGTCGCCACGCTTCCGGTCGGGAACCGCCTTTAGGCTTCCGGATGGGCCAATCTTTCACGTGGGACGCCACGCTTCCGACGGGAACCAGTCCAGGCTTCCGAGTGGGCTGACGCGTAGAGTCAGTCGCCGACTCAGGCTTCCAAAGGGGACCCTTCTGCGTGGGTCGCCACGCTTCCGGTCGGGAACCGCCTTAGGCTTCCGGATGGGCCTCCACGGGACGCCACGCTTCCGACGGAACCAGTCCAGGCTTCCGAGTGGGCTGACGCGAGAGTCAGTCGCCGACTCAGGCTTCCAAAGGGGACCACCTTCTGCGTGGGTCGCCACGCTTCCGGTCGGGAACCGCCTTTAGGCTTCCGGATGGGCCAATCTTTCACGTGGGACGCCACGCTTCCGACTGGGAACCAGTCCAGGCTTCCGAGTGGGCTGACGCGTAGAGTCAGTCGCCGACTCAGGCTTCCAAAGGGGACCACCTTCTGCGTGGGTCGCCACGCTTCCGGTCGGGAACCGCCTTTAGGCTTCCGGATGGGCCAATCTTTCACGTGGGACGCCACGCTTCCGACTGGGAACCAGTCCAGGCTTCCGAGTGGGCTGACGCGTAGAGTCAGTCGCCGACTCAGGCTTCCAAAGGGGACCAGCCTTCTGCGTGGGTCGCCACGCTTCCGGTCGGGAACCGCCTTTAGGCTTCCGGATGGGCCAATCTTTCACGTGGGACGCCACGCTTCCGACTGGGAACCCGTCCAGGTATGGCTTGCCTTACATGGCCGACCGGGAATTTTCGGTCGGGTGAGCCTTTCGTTATAGCCAAAATGCGGCGCTTTACAAGCTTGCATCACTCTAAGGCTCTCTGTACATTTTCAAGTGTAGGGCACTCCACGGTCGGTTCAGTCTCTTTCCCTGTTCATCCTCCAAGTAGTAGGCTCCTGAATGCAATTTCTGCACTATCTTGAAGGGTCCGCCCCACTGTGGTTGTAATTTGTTAACATCACCGACCGGCTTTATACGCTTCCAGACTAGGTCCCCGGCGTGAAACGAGCGCGGCAACACTTTCTGGTCGTACCTTTGTTTCATGCGCTGACGGTACGTGAACATCCGGGCGGCTGCTTTTTCCCGGACTTCCTCTATGAGGTCAAGCTCTAAGCGTCTTCTTTCATCATTCCCTTCATCATAGCTTAACCGCCTGTCGGATTCACAGCCGACCTCGACCGGCACCACCGCCTCGCTGCCATAGACGAGGTGGAAAGGCGTCTGCCCGGTCGCTTCTCTGGGTGTGGTTCTGTTCGCCCAAAGGACCCCGGGCAGCTGTTCTACCCAGTTGGTTCCTGCATGATCCAGTTTGGTTTTGAGCCCTCTCAAGATTTCCCGGTTGGTGACTTCTGCTTGGCCGTTGCTTTGTGGATACGCCACGGATGTAAAAGCCTGATGGATGCCGTAAGTCGAGCACCATTCTTTGATTTTCTTCCCTTGAAACTGCCGACCGTTGTCAGACACCAACTTGTGGGGGATCCCGTATCTGCATAGAATATTTTGCCACAAGAACTTAATCACCGTCTGCTCGGTGATTCTAGCTAGCGCCTCTGCTTCCACCCATTTAGAGAAGTAATCCACCGCGACCAACAAGAACTTCTTCTGAGCGGGGGCGATCGGGAACGGACCTACGATATCCATGCCCCATTGGTCGAACGGGCAAGAGACTGCCGATGTCTTCATTACTTCGGTTGGCCGGTGTGGCAGGCACTGGTGTTTCTGACAAGAGATGCAGGTTGCAGCCAACCGGTCGGCATCCTTCTGTAAAGTTGGCCAATAATACCCGGCCAACAGAGCCTTCCGGGCGGTGGCTCTACCTCCTGAATGATTACTGCAGACCCCCATATGGACCTCTCGGAGCACATAATCTGCATCTTCACTGCTAAGGCATTTGAGTAATGGCCGGGCGTGAGCCCGTTTATAGAGGACATCTCCGACCATAGTGTATTGCGCGGCTCTCTTTCTGAACAGACGAGCCTCCTCCCGGTCGGACGGCACTTCTCCCCTGGTCAAGAATGCAATCAAGGGCGTTCTCCAATCAGTCTCCAATTCAACTTCCGCCTGCTGCTCGATTTGCATGACGAATAAGGCATGGCAGGCCGGCCGGGGGACCACCCAAGATCCGACTGCACTAGCTAATTTAGCTAGCTCATCTGCCTTCAAGTTGCTTTCTCGAGGGATCTTCTGTAAGAGTACCTCCCTGAAACCCGCCTTCAGCTGCTCATATGCGTCGATGTACTCTTGCAGCCGGTCGCTGTTGACTTCGAAGTTACCGGCCAGTTGTTGTATAGCAAGTTGAGAATCTGAATATAGCCACACCCGGGTGGCGCCGACATGCCGGGCGGCTTGCAGACCGGCTATTAGTGCTTCATATTCAGCTTCATTATTAGTTGCCTTGTGTTCTAGCCGCACGGACAGGTGTAGCCGTTCTTCTTCGGGTGAAACCATGAGAACGCCGATCCGCTTCCTTGCCGAGAGGATGCCCCATCAACGTACACTTTCCATACGCCTTCGGCTTCATCGGGATGCCATTCCGTGAGAAAATCGGCTAAGGCCTGAGCCTTGATAGCCGGCCGGGGTAGATATTGTATGTCATATTCGCTCAGCTCAGTTGTCCACTTGACTAGCCGCCCTGAAGCATCCGGATTTGTAAGCACGCGACCCAAGTTACTGTTAGTCAATACAGTAATTGGGTGAGCTAAGAAATATGGTCTGAGTCGCCGGGCGGCCAAGAACAGTATGTAGCCCAACTTTTCGAGTGTTGTGTATCGACACTCGGCTCCTTTAAATAAGTGAGCAAAGAAATACACAGGCCTTTGTTCAGTCTTTTCTTGTCGGGCCAACACCATGCTGCCCGAGTCAGTGGAAGCTGCTAAGTATACATATAAAATCTCATTTGGCTCCGGCCGGGCGAGTGTAGGCAACTCAGCCAGATAAGCCTTCAGCTCTTCAAATGCCTTGTCACATTCTGCGTCCCACTGAAATCTGGTGGCTCGGCGTAATGTCTTGAAGAAAGGTAGACCTCGTTCGGCTGACCGGGAAATGAATCTTGATAAGGCTGTTATCCGTCCGACCAGCCGTTGAGCCTCTCTGAGATTCCTTGGAGCCGGCATCTCCATGATGGCGTTTATTTTGCCCGGGTTTGCTTCGATGCCCCGCTCGGTGACGATATAACCGAGGAACTTCCCGCTTCGAGCCCCAAATAGACATTTGGCCGGATTAAGCTTCAGGCCAAACCGCCGTAGAGTTCGGCAAGTTTCCTCAATGTCGGGGATTAAGTCTTGCGCCCGGGCGGTCTTGATCAGAATATCGTCGACGTATACTTCGACGTTACGCCCCATCTGCGACCGGAACACCTTGTTCATCATTCTCTGGTAGGTGGCGCCCGCATTCTTGAGGCCAAACGGCATGACGGTGTAGCAGTAGGTGCCGTCAGCCGTGACGAAGCTAACTTTCTCTTGGTCGGCCACAGCCAGCGGGACTTGATGGTACCCCTGGTACGCATCCAGCATTGATATGAACTCGCTGCCGGCCGTCGAGTCGACCAGTTGATCGATCCGTGGAAGTGGGTAGCAATCTTTCGGGCATGCACGATTGAGATCTCGGAAATCAATGCATACCCGCCACTTGTCATTTGGTTTGGACACCAGCACCACGTTGGCCAACCAGGCCGGGAACTGGACCTCCCGGATATGTCCTGCCTCCAGCAGTCTTTCCACTTCCGCCCGGATGACTTGATTTTGCTCAGCGCTGCGATCTCTTCTTCGTTGCTTGACCGGCCGCGCACCCGGGTAAACATGGAGCTGGTGTTCTGCGACTTCCGGTCGGACTCCCTTCAAGTCTTTTGGCGACCAGGCAAATACGTCTTGATTCCGGGCGAGGGAGTCGATGAGGGATTGCTTCAGCTCCTCGGGAAGTCCTGCAGCAATTTGTATTTTGGTATCTTCCTACCGGCAAAGTTGTACCTCCTCTTTGTCTTCCCGCAATTCTGCCCAAGGGGAGGCTTGCACCATGTTGCAGCTGCTACCTGCCCGCCTCGCCTTTTGACCTCCCGAGCGGACATCATCAGCATAGCAGCGTCGGGCCACGGTCTGATTGCCCTTCACCTCTCCGACTCTGTCGCCGACCGGAAACTTCACCTTGAGGTAGTAGGTGGAGACTACCGCTCTAAACTCGTTGAGAGCCGGTCGACCGAGGATGGCGTTGTAGGCAGCTGGGGCATCCACAATCAGAAACGTGGTCCACCGGGTTCTCTTGAGTGGCTCCTCTCCAAGTGAGACAGCCAGCCGTATCTGTCCGATCGGCTGCACTTCGTTTCCCGTAAATCCGAACAGGGGAGTAGCCACCATCTCTAGCTGCGATAACTCAATTTGCAGTTGATCAAAAGCTCGCTTATATAAAATGTTTACCGAGCTGCCGGTGTCCACAATGGTGCGGTGGACTTCGTAGTTGGCGATGACAGCCGTGATGACCAATGGGTCATCGTGCGGCACCTCCAATCCTTGCAAATCCTGCGGCCCCCAGCTGATTTGGGGCCCTTGAGCTTGAGAGGTGCTAACTCCGACTTGGTGAATTTCCAGTCGGCGCACCTGCGTCTTCCTGGCTCGGTTGGAATCGCCGCCGGTCGGACCGCCAGAAATCACATTGACGCCTCCTCGGACGGCGTTTTGGTGATTGGCTTGATCTTCGTCAAGTTCCTCCACCTCTTCCTGCTCGGGCCGAGGAAACAATTGCCGGGCGGCGGGGGGATCCCGCCTTTGTCCTTGCTGGGCTGTGGCTCCTTGACCGCGCCCGCGTCCCTGCTGGGCTTGTCGTCCTTGACCCCTGCCGTGTGGGGTCCGAGCTCTGTTGCCTGCTCGGCAGTCCTCAGTGTTGTGCGTATTGCATTGGTGAAACGCACAATACGGGGCCCATCTGTTGGGCCAATTCCCCTGTACCACCTGCACTTGCTGGTGTCTCATTCCGGGCCGATCGGCCGGTCGGGGGCTGCGAATCGGTCCTCCTGGCGATCTGTTCTGTTGAGGTGCGGGCGATGGGCTAACGATCGCTTCCTTCCACCGGGCGGCTTGTGCTTCTTCCACATTGATATACTTACCAGCCTTCCCGAGCAGGCTGTCGAAATCCTTCGGTGGTTTCCTGATCAGGGATCGGAAGAAATCACCTTCTTGAAGCCCTTGTGAGAAGGCGGTGACTAGTACTTCGGAGGTGGTATTGGGCACCTCTAGAGCTACTCCATTGAACCTCTGGATGTAGGCCCGGAGGGACTCTTTCGGACCTTGCTTCAGAGCGAACAAATTGAGGCTGGTCTTGTGGTGCCTCCGACTGCTTGCAAAATGTTGCAGAAACAGCCGCTTTACCTCTGTGAAACTCCCAACTGATCCACTCGGGAGCCCGCCAAACCATCGTTGAGCCGGCCCGGAGAGGGTTGTCAGGAAAGCGCGGCATTTGACGCCCTCCGGGTATTGGTGCAACTGGGCAGAGCTTTCAAATTTCATGACGTGCTCCTCGGGGTCACTGGCCCCCAGTACTCTGGCATGGTGAAGAATCGTAGATTCTTGGGAACGGGATCCCCAAGAATTTGTGAGGAGAAAGGGCTGCGAGTCGGACAGGCCGCGGCGGGGTCAGCTAACCCTTTCCCTTTATCTGGGCGTGTTTGGTGCGCCAGGCTGGACGCAGAAGCTTCGGTCGGGCTGAGTGGGCCTCGTTCCGGAAAGTGCTCGGGGAAAATTAGGAGCGCGGGGATCGGGCTGAGCAGCCATACCTTCTGAATTTCCCCGTACAGAGGGCCCAGGGGGCCGGGCCCCTTGACTACCGGTTGGCGGTGCGATTGTTGTGCCTTCTGCGTCCGGACAGCCATCAGCATTTCATATTCTTCTGGCGAAAGAGTAACCGTCAGTGGATTGGGGTTTTCCATTCTTCGCACTCGATCAGGCAGAAGGCCCTCCTTCTAGCGCCATATTTGATCCTGTCGCCGAGCGTAGTGGAGCCGCAACCGGAATGACGGTGTAGGGATGAACGACGTGGATGCTGACGGGGCGTCCTCGCGCAGAATGGCAGCTTCGTGGGGGGTGTCCTCCACCGAATGGAAGTGGATGTCGCCTGGTGCAGGGCCGGCCGACGAGAGGTGAACCTGCTGAGGAAGATGACCGTTAGCAACCCAGCCGGGAGACGTCCCGGCAAGGCACTCCGACGGTCAAGTCAGTACTCCGAGGAACAGGAGAAATAATGGAGCACTGGAAAAATAAGAGGCTTCGCGCGCGAGTATGCGTACCTGAGAAGAGGAGTGGAGTGGCTTATATAGCCGGGGAAAAGGACCAGGCATGGCCTGTGTCAGGATCTTCTGACAGGGTCAGAAGATGTGGTATGGTGCTGTCGATATGAGTATGGCCTGTGTCAGGATCTTCTGACAGGGTCAGAAGATATGGCATGGTTGTGTCGACTGTAACCATCCTTCTTTGTCGTATACTATTTGTCTTATGTGAGGACAAAGACAGGTTTCGGTAAGGCGGCGCCTGTCAGAGAGTGTCAGTTCGTACGAGGGGTGACATCTTGTTACCTGCAGCTGGTGCAGGTATATTTTGTCCTTTTCTCAGGGTGATTTCGAGAGAGTGCCTGAGTGGATATCCGGACGGTTCGACCGGGTGGGTATCAGGCCCGGGCATAGAGGACTGCCGGGCGGATGCACTCGGCTGACCGAGGCGTATAAGCCTTACTGTGGCCGGGCGGATGCACTCGCCTGAACGAGGCGTGTAAGCCTTAATGTGGCAGGCCGGGTTTGACCGGCTGGCGAAGGTTTTGGGCCCGGTCAGAATGTCTGTTGAGTCGGCTGCTCGTATAATGACGTGGACCCTGAAGCAGGCCAGGTCGTTCGCCACGTTGGCTGCCCGTATCGTGCAAAATATAGGGCAGGATCATATTATTATTGATTATTTTTTAAAAAAATAAATAAATTATTTCAATAAATTTATAAATACTTATTAAATTCACGTATTTTGGTTTTTAATCGTCTCACGCTCTTTTATCCGTTGAGAATTTTTTTTTAAAAAAAAAGAAGATAAAATACTTGTTGATAAATAAATAAAGAGGCAAATTAAATTTTTTTTAAGACGGGAAAGAAATTACAATTTTTTTCAATATATATATATATATAGAGAGAGAGAGAGTTGTTCGCCTGCGGACCCGGGCTGCGGACGTGATGCGGACGAGTCTACGTGGCGACGCGAACTGCGGACGGTACACTGCGTGGACAAAACAAAAAAACAAAAGCAGAATCACAGAAAAGTTTTCGCAAGAGGCACCCGCAGCTCCTCTCGCGAACCCTAATCGCCGTTTTCCGCCAGCCCGCGTCGCCTCCCTCTATCTCGCGCCTGCCCATGCGTTGTCGTGGTCCGGCGATCCTCCACCGCCCTCTCTCTTTCACGTCCGAAGCCTGCGGGCACTGGCGATGGAGGACGACCGGATGGAGAAGTTCCGCAAGAAGTACGGCCAGCAGTCGTCCCTCATGGAGATCCCCGTCCTCAAGCACGGGGATCTAAAATTTATTTATGAAATTTTTTTTATCACATTCACTTTCAAATCTAAATCTAAAGCACTCAAATTCGAATATCTAATTATTTAATCGAATCTAAAACTGTTTTTCATATCTTCTTTCATTCAAATCAAATATCAAAGTTTTTCATCAAATTAGAGAGAAATTATATGCTTACTGATGAGCAATCAAGGCGAGACAAATTTTTTATTTTTATTTTTAAACATACTTTTTAAGAATTTTTTCCGTTGCTGTCTAATGCATCTCACGTATTAGAAGCAAAAGAACTTCCACCATAACCAACAAGCCTCGTAACAAAGAAAGTTGCTTCAAAAAAAAAAAAAAGAAATCAGAGTAGAACGCCAACGAAGCATCATACATTGATCAGTGCAATAAAACACCAACGAGCATCACGTAGTTCATTGGAATGATCAGAAGTCCCATCGCAGATAACGCCAAGGCACACATGGCAACCAGATTAATATAGTTGTTCTAGAGAATATATGCAATGCCAGTGGCTAGCAAAAAGTTGTCATTAGAAAGGTAACATGATCCTAGTTCCCAATCAAGCAAAGCAAGTAGTTCAATCAGTAGTTCACTTTCTATTCATCATTTTCTCCAACAATCTTGGACGGACATGAACTGGAGCTCCCAAAAAAAGCATCCCGAGATTTTTGTTTGTGCCAAGGAAAATATAAACATCAAGGATTTTGTCATCTGGGACTCCCATTTTCTCTAGCTCCTTGTATATGTTCTTCAAAATTTCAACATTCTTCAATGCTAAATTGTTAGTCCTATCAAGAGCTTTACTTATCGCATGACGTCCATGTGATATTTCTCCAACATGAAATCTTCTTTGGATGCACTATATGGCACATCAACCCAACTTGATGAATGAACACCTTCATAGAGTTGGACTCTTTTTGAGCTGACAATCTCTTCGCCACTCTCTAGTTCCTGTGCAGATAGAATGTAAAACTTGTCATGGTTATGAATGTGTATGGCATTCCATTTTTTCAAGCTCGGTTAGACTACAGAAATAAATCTCTGTACTACAAGTGCTATGATCCTATAAAATGCACATCACAATACACACCATATATTTGACATATCACGAGTATTATCTTGAAATTTTGACAAAAATGGATGAATAATCAACCAAAAAATTATTAATAATAATTCAACAAGAATGGTTGTAGACACAACAAAGTTATAGGTAGGAGAAAGAAGATGAAAACAATAAAACTACTGCCCTCTATGAACTCTCATTATGTCCTTACCTTGAACATCTTTGTTTGTGAGTTCAACTGACCTCTATTACCATTTTGATAACATAAAACTGCATGAAAGTTACCCTTTAAAGTTCTAATATGATGTTTCAAATAGTCAAATAGTGCCTCAATTTTTCACTGCAAATGGCTAGCATGCATTTTTTTTAATAATCCATGTATTCAACTTCGCCCAACTAAGCATGGAGGTAGAAGATCTTTCCCTCTAGTTCGCCTACAGAAGAAATCTAAAGCACAACTTATGCATACTCAAAGGATGCATAGTTAGAGGACGACCTCCAAAATATTTGTTCCTGTTGGGTTTTAAACCCTGGTCATCTTATTTGCTCCCTTGAGTGTTTGGTCACTACACCACGCCCGTAGTCCGCCCAATAGAGGAAAACATGTGTAAATTTTTCACCTTGATTGAGCATGTTGTTAATACATTTTTCTTGAGCAATCCTTTTTAACACAACCAGATAGAGATGCACATAAGGAGAAATGGATAAAGATGATGGATGAGGAAGATTGAAGGAGAAATACATCAAGAAGAATGATAATCAATTCATAAATTATAATTTGATGAATACCTTAAGTCTGCATATATAGAAACTTTTCACTTAAAATAAAAAGAACAAAATAATAAAACATTGGCTTAGTGAAGAACATTGAGCCATCACTATTAAGTGATTTAATCTACTATTACATTAGATGTAATATATATATAAAACATAGATCTTGAATAAGTCTAGAGCTTCGAAGTGCATCGCCATCACCTTTCTTTATCAGTAACATACAAGAATCAGTGTTAATTTGACTCCAATTAACTTCACAACCCTTACTTTTTCCTCAAATTAGGCGCCACCATCATTTTATTCACCATTATCATGTATATTCATAGGTGATAATTGTCTCAGGTACATAGCACAGTTATGTATCATGTACACAAAATAAAACCACACAAGTATAAAATAAAGCAAAACAATCACTCAATTAATGAACACATGAAAATGCACAAATTTGACAACTGAATGCTGTCGTCCGATATGTAAGAAGAAAGTGAATCATGAGTTGCCAAGCAAAGATCTAGTGGTGGTCATTCTCACTACCAGTTTTGTGCTTCAGCCGAAATATCCTTGAAAATAGAATGACCTATAATATGAAATAAATCTAAGGCATTTAGGGTCATTACACATTTTTAACCAAAAGTATTTAATGGTCTTAAACAATGTAAATTGGATACTCGAGACCAAGCATCATGGAGGACCAAAACAGGAAAAGAAAGCAAAAGAGAGCCCTAAGAAACACGAGAAAGGGAGGATTTTTATCTAAGGTGACGGATTTGCAGGTCTATAAAACTGGATGGCTTACCAGATCATCCGGCGACGACATCGCACTCCTTTCCCCGCTGTCGCCGCGGTCGCACCGATCCCTCTTCGTCCCTTCAATGGCCCGGGGGCGTCGGACCTTGATCATGGTTTTACCCTTTGCTTATTGAAAAAGTACGAAGACCGTTTGATGGAGATTGAACGGCCACCAGTCATGATCATGGAGGGCGAGCGAGGGACCGAAATAATCCAACCGAAAAAACAAAAAAGTATCCAAAAACAAATCTCAAGATTGTTTTTTTTTTCTAAAAACATATTATTTTATATTAAAGTTGATTTGCAAATTAAGTTAATAATTTTTGGATCTAAGTAAAATTTTGAATGAGTGTCTACAAGCTCAAAATGATCAAAAAAATTCAATTCTATGGAAGGTAAATTGATTTGTAAAATAATTAAATAATATTTGATTTGGTAAAAACATTAATGCTTAGTTGATTAAATAATATAATAAATAAATACTAAATGTACCTCCATTAAGCATGAAAAATATATATAAGTTTTAGTTAAAATTTAAGGGTAACATATGTGATGATATCTGAAGTTGCATCAACTTCTCATCTTAATTTGTCAACTTTCACAGAGTATTCGACTTCGTCCTATGACTTTTCACTTGGACTCGGGATGTTACAGTACTCGCACAACTATAATACTCGTGCAACTATAGTATTCGATATGCTACAACGCTTAAGATGCTACAATGCTTGAAAAAGGAGCTCAACCTCAACGAAGGCATGAAATGGGTGGATCTTTTCAAGAGCAATCGGCATTATGATGGCACCATGGCATTGCGCAAGGTACAGAATACAAGTGCTAGAGTTCCTCTTGAAAAGGAAGACATGCAATCGATGGAGAGTGCTATGGGACACTGCTTGGTTGGTCGATTCATTGGACGGTTTCCATGATGGCAAGCCTTGAAGGATCTGACGAGAAGATGGAATGCGCCGCACAAGATGTTCAACCATCACACCTTATGGCTTGTGTTCAAGTTTGACACTAAGGAGGATGCAGAGCATGTTATGCAGAATGGACCTTATGTGGTGTATGGGTGTCCGCTATACCTCAAGATCATGCCGCAATGCTTTAGTTTCCAGATAGAATCTTAGAGTCAGGTACCGCTATGGATGCAGATTTTTGGACTTCCGGTCGATTGCCGGATTGTCTCCGGCCTGCGCAAGGTGACGTCGATGGTAGGGAATCCTTTATACACAGATCGTGTCGCACAAATGAAAGAGCGCATCTTCTTTGCTAGAGTCTTGGTGGAGATGGACATCACGGAGCCACTTCCAAGTTCGATCCCAGTCAGACTCCCAGATGGCCGTGAATTGGATTTACAGCTAGTGTTTGAATCTCCATTAAAACTCTGAGTAAGTGCAAGCAACTAGGGCACTATCAACTAAACTGTAAGTCCTCGGTGCCGCCACAATTGCAAGTAACTACACAGGGATGAACTAGTATGAATCATGTGATGAGGAGATGGAGGAAGGGGAAATTCCAGCTACGCAAACACAAGGGACACTGCGCAATTCAGTTAGGCCTAACAGGGAGGTGCAGAGGCATAATTCGGGTATAAGTAAGGATGGTACGCAGCAGCTAACAAGGCCAGTGTTAATGAATGGAGTGCCAGTGCATGATTCAGCAGTGCAGGGGCAGGCTACAAACACACTGGCACGAGCTGGCACGTCAAAAATTCAGCAAAGGAGGCCAGAGACACCAGGTTCCACACCCACTGGAAGGAGCAATCTCAGAGGTACTGGTGGAACAGCAAGATCACGCTCCTGGGTAGCAGTCACACCCCTAGCAGAAGCCGCATCACAATTCAGAGAGATGAAACTGGTAACCGGACAGTGGCTTCAGAGCTAATTGAAAAGAATCAGATTAGTTCTGCTGTTGAAGGATTTGAGGTTGGCACGGTACAGGGCAAGTATCATACTCAGCAGGAAAGGAATCCAATGAGGGAAGCATGGAGGCCACTGGGCAGAGAGAGTAACCAAGGTGATCACGCAGGGGAGAGTTTGCAGAGGGGCACTCAATCTGATGGTCTGCAGCAAAGTCAGGTAACTATGGGGTTGGGAGGACAGAAGTATATGGCCATGCCTAGTACAGCAGATCAGGCACAGGGAGAGTGTGATCTGGAGCAATCTACGCCTCTCACAGATGCACAGGAAGGAAATGCAAAACAAATGTAAACTGGAGGGCCAGATAATGGGCGACAATGTTCTGAATGCTGCAGGTGAATCTGATGAACAGATCGATCCTAACCAACAGACTGCTGGTCTGGGAGGACAGTGTGCAATAGGAAGGAGTAATGCAGAACTGGAAGCTATGCAGTTTGAGGCAGAGGAACCACTGATGAGTCAGTACCTGCCTGGATGCACTCTGAATGGGCACACGGTAGAGGAGGGGCACCTAAAGCTAGCTAGAGAAAGGTCAGTTGCATTATACCAGGAGAAGCATAGTAGGGTAGCAATTGAGCAGTGGTGTCGGGAACAACATCTGAAGGAAACAGAAGCAGTGAAGGTTGTACAGATGAAAGGAAGCACAGATGAGACTGAGTCTGCTATAGATGAGCCAGAATTGGATAATCCACGGGCAGTAGTACTGATATGCAAGCTGAAAAGTCAGAAGACAATTGTACAGATGATCAGAATCCGGAACTGCCATCTGAAACTGCTGACACAGATAATAATAAGGATGCAGGGGGATGGTCAGTTCAAACTAGAGCGAGGGCAGCAAAGAGGAAGATTGACCTGCCTCAATATGGTGCACGTGTAGCAGAATTGGTAACAGCTCCTCCAGCACCAGCTTTTCCGATTGCTAGGCACCATCAGGCAATGCAAATCAGTGATGCCAACATGAGACAAGAAGATGGAATGGTTCAGTCAAAACAAGGCAGTAAGGCTGGCAGGGAGAGGAGTGGTATGAATGAAGGCAACATGGTTCGATTACCAAATCTGAGACGGCCAAGGCCGGCCTCATCATCATGAGGATTGCCGCATGGAATGTGAGGGGCCTAAACCAGGGCCCCAAGCAGAAGGAGGTAGAGAGCTTCCTTCGCAAGAATAGGGTTGCAGTGATGGGACTTATGGAAACCAAGCTTACTGATGCAACTTTTATCAGAATGAAACAGAGAAGATTTCAGCAATGGGAATTACAACATCATATTCTGGTGACTCCGAGCACACAATCCAGCAGAATTATGGTAGTATGGAATCCAGAAAAGGTCAACCTGCAAATTACCAAGTGGGATGAGCAGTTTGTGCATGTAAAGGTGGACTGCCGTATGACCCAGAAGCATTTTCAGGTTACGTTCGTATATGGGTTGCTATCAGTTACCAGCAGAGAAGACTATGGGAGGGCTTGGACAATATTGGAGCTGAAATGGATCAACCATGGCTACTGATGGGGGATTTCAATGCACCACTTACCCCAGCAGATAAAAAGGGTGGAAGGGCAGTGAACACATACCAGGTTGCAGATTTTCAAGACTGTGTTTTGCTCAATTCGTTGGAGGATCTCCCACAAGTAGGATGTCGATATACCTGGTCTAATGGCAGGGTGTTCTGTAAGCTGGATCGAGCCTTGGTCAATAAGAGTGGCTGGAGGAGGGGATTCAACTGTGGCAGATTTTTGCGCACCAGGGCCGTACTCAGATCACACACCATGCATTGTTAACATCTCAGATGGCAATCACCAAAGGAAAAGGCCTTTTAAATTTTTTAACATGTGGACACTCCACTCAGATTTCCAAGCAGTCATCACCAGGACCTGGGAATCGGACCTGCGGCTGGAAGAATTGAGCACAACGCAGTTTACGCTGAAGAAGAAACTTTCTCTACTGAAACCGGAACTTAAGAGATTAAACCACCAGCATTTTTAGCACATCCAGGAGAGGGTAGCAGTAGCACTAGCAGAGCTACAACGTATGCAACAGGAGGGACTCTCACATCTGGGGAGTTTGAGCAGGATTACAAAAGGGTACAACAGCTGGCAGCACAATTAAGTAATGCAGATTACCAATTCTGTGCACAAAAAGCAAAGGTTAAATACTTCAAAGAAGCTGATAGGAACATAGCTTTCTTCCATGCGCTGGTGAAGAGAAATAGCAAGAGAAGGGAGATTGTTGTGCTAGAAAAGGCATCAGGAGAAGCCACAAGTTGTCATGGTGAAGTGGTCGATGAGTTCTTGAGGCATTATGAAGGATTACTGGGTACATCAGTGTAGCGTCAACCCCTACAGCATGGTTGTTTGCCTCTTGGTAGGACACTCACTGAGGAGCAGCAAGTAGCATTGGTTAGGAGCCCACGCCAGCAGAAATCCAGCAAGCTCTTTTCAGTATTGGCAATCAGAAAGCCCCGGGTCCGGATGGGTTGGGTCCAAGTTTTTCAAACATTCATGGGATACAATCAAAGATGATTTTGTGGCTGCTGTGCTTGAGTTTTTTAGGAGTGGCAGGTTGCTGAAAGTTTGGAACCACTCACTTATATCAATGGTGCCTAAGAAGAGTATCCTAGTAAGGTAACAGATTATCGGCCTATATTATGTTGCTCGGTGTATTACAAGGTGGTATCCAAGCTACTTGCAGGGAAGATTGCAGAGGTTGCGGATCATGTTTTCCACCCGGCACAAACGACTTTTGTTAAAGGGTGCACCATAACGGATAGCATACACCTTGCTCAAGAGTTACTAAGGAATTATACAAGGAAGAGAATTTTCCAAGGTGCACCCTCAAGGTTGACCTCCGCAAGGCATTTGACACAGTGAATTGGGACTTCTTGTTTGAAGTATTGCAAGGGCTGCATTTCCCAGATGTGTATATCAGATGGGTGAGGGAGTGCATTACCACGGTATCATATTCACTAAGTATTAATGGTAGTCTATATGGTCATTTTAGAGGGGCACGGGGCCTTCGGCAGGGTGATCCGCTTTCGCCGTATCTGTTTGGTATATGTATGGAGTACATGGCTAGATTGTTGTCGCAGAGCACCAAAAGGGCAGATTTCCATTTCCATCTGAGATGTGTTGACTCGAGAATAGCACACCTTGCTTATACTGATGATTTGCTACTCTTCTCTAGAGGTGATGTTGCTTCAGTTGGGATGCTTATGGGTTGCTTGGAGGAGTTTGGGCAGATGGCAGGTCTTAGGGCCAATCTTGATAAATCGAGTATATACATTGCGGGAGTTAACGCAGATACTAGAAGTGCACTAGTTGAGTTCACAGGGTTCCAGAGTGGTACTATACCTTTCAGATACTTAGGGATTCCACTGGTTTCAGTGAAACTCAGGATAGCAGATTATGCACCACTAATGGACGCCTTGGCAAAGAAGGTAAATGCTTGGCCCAAGAATACATTGTCTCATGCTGGGAAAGCTCAGCTGATCAGATCAGTACTTCAGGGGGTGGAGTGCTATTGGTTGTCGATTCTTCCTATACCGGCGGGAGTGATTGATAGGATATACAGTTTATGCCGTCGATTTCAATGGACCTCCAAGCATCCACCCATTTCATGGACAGAGATGTGTAAGCCCAAAGAAGAGGGAGGACTGGGATTCAGGGACCTCAGAGCATGGAACGATGCATTGCTAGCTAAGTTACTTTGGAGGATTCAGGGCAAGCAGGATACACTATAGATCCGTTGGGTACATCACACTTACTTGCAATAGTCAAATATATGGAGTTGGAGGGTGAAGCATACAGATTCACCGCTTATTAAGAGGTTGTGCTAGATTAGAGATCGGATACTCACGCATATGGGTTCAGTAGACGTGGCACAGCAGATGTTGAGCAGCTGGTTTGAGCAGCATAGTCAGCACCGTAGGGGTATTGGGATGGCGTACGACTTCTTCCGTGTGCCAGGAGACCGGAAGTCGTGGGCTAGGATGGTCCGGAGGAAGTATATGCATCCGAGTCATTCCTTTACAATGTGGCTGCTAGCTCATCGGAGATTACTCACTTGTGATCGTCTAGCATATCTGGGGGAGGAGGCTGGATTATGCTCCATATGCCGAGTGGAGGCAGAGTCTCAGGAGCACATTTTTTTCAGATGCCCACCAGTTCATCAGTTGTGGAGCCGGATCCGTGTCTGGTTACAGATGCCACAGGATATGGCTACCTACCGTCGGATGTTCAGAGTCTTCATTAGACAGTATCGTGGCAGGAGTCGGATGATGTAGGCACGACATTTAGCAGTGGCGACGATGGTTCATTATGTTTGGCGGGCACTGAATAGCTGCAGATTTGAGGATGGTCGGTTCGATGTGGAGGTCGTATTCAGAAAGGTTCAGATACATGTATATCAGGTGCTTGAGACATGACTGAAGGGTTGAGGAGGTGGTGAGTGAGTGATTATATCTGGAGAGGAGTGGGAAGGGAGGGACCTGTGAGGATTGAGAGTGATTGTATGGGACACGGGTTGAAAGTGATAGGCTTGATCAAGGTCAAGACTCTGACTGGCAGCTACACTGCAAGCTGACCAAGTCAGCTCTAGTCGGGTGCACCTGGGCTCGGCAGGGCTGGGTTTGAATATGGGTTAATGGCCTCACATGAGCCAAATAAAGGCCTGTTTGCAACCATATTAGCCATGGTTTTGAACATGGGACCACTGCCAGCTGACCTGGCTGGACTGTGGGCTGCACCTGAGCCAATAAGCAATGCATATGCCTGTGGGATAGTTTGATTGCATGAGTGATGTTGAATGAGTTTGATCAGGATTATTTGTACATGATATGTTGCATGTGGTTGACCAGGACTAAGTTGTTTGATTGTGTGCAGGGCTGAACGGGCTAGATGGATCATGATTGACTCGTACAGGGAGAGATAGGTCAGTCATGCATACTCTAATCAGGCTCTGAGGTGATTAGTTAGATTACACTGGTTTGCTATTAACTGGATTTGTTTTGTTTGGGTTTGTGATTGGCTATGTGTGGGGATTGTTTTACTGTCTGTTAATCATATTTTGACCATCAATGGTGAATAGATCCACCAAAATCGATCTATCGAGTCTGTAGCAAACGGCTGCGGTAAAGACAACTCAAATCCGTTGACGGCTGAGGTTTTGCCAAAAAGCCTACAAGGGTGCATAAATCCACCATAGGTCTATCTAGCCCGAAGATAACGGCTACGGCAAAGACACACCAAATTCGTTGATGGCTGAGATTTTGCCAAAAAGCCTTCAGAGGTGAATAGGCCCACCATAGGCCTATCTAGTCCATAGTACCGGCTATGGTAAAGACATGTCAAATCCGGTTGCGGCTAGTCACTTGCCAAAAGTGAACATCGGGTTTGAGTTAAATATTGGCATCAGTCTGGAGCGAAGCTGGAAGTGGTTATCACAGCAGCATTAGCAACATTCTGAACTTGACAAAGTACTGGCTGTAAGATGGTTCAAGGAACTGATTGGACCGGTTTGAGCAATTTTGCAAGCTCAGCACGGAATTCAAAACAACACACAGTAGGCTAGTGGATTGGTGGCATGTGTTGGGAACGAGATGGCTATAGAGGGGGGGTAAATATAGACAATCGCTTTCGCCTTGCTAACTTATCACGATTTCTGCAACTCAAATATCAGTAGCACAGCGGAAAGAGTGGAAAACAGAGTATGCAGAAAAATGAAACGAAAGCAAAACAAACACAACTAGCAAGATCGCTAACAAGGAGGGTTTACAAGGTTCGGGGATAACTTGCCCCTACTCCTTGGCGTGCCCTTGAGGTGGGCGATCCCTTGATTGTCGGCAGATCAAGCCCCGGTTGACACCGGATATGAAGCAACCTCCTTCTCGGTGGAGAAACCTCTCCACAACGTGTTTCAAACAATGATATATAATGAGCACAATGAAACAACAACAAGAAGGATCTTACTCAAGCTCTTAGCAAGAACAAAACACAGCAAGCTTCCCTGAGCTCCACCCAGTGGCGATCTCACGCAGACCCCTGTCTGCTTCGTGTCTTCCCACTGTCGGACTCCAAGCTTCTTGTTTTCTCCTTCAAGCGCTCAAGTATGATGATTGCTCCTCTATAGCTTGCTTAGAATGGTCGAAGAACTCAAGAATAGCAAGCTTGTTTCAGCAGAACGCAAGAACACGAAGAACTTTTCAAACTGAATTGCTCTCCCAAAATCTCTACCGACTCGTCTTCTCGCGTTGCCTTTTGTTTCTCCGCCAAGCGACAAGTGACCACATCTCTGTAGCTCCCAGCTACTCATCTGCCAACGCCAGCCTCTACTGAGCTATCTCTGGACTCACTGAGCTCCTCAGCCAAGCTCCAGTCTCAGCTCCAGTCTTCAGCTCGCCGTTGCAACCTGAGATGTGAAAAGGGACAAACCTGCTCCAAGGAAAGCACGCTTTGACTTCTCCTTGAGTGTTTGAATCCTCCCCTGTCACCTGAAACTCAATCAGAGCATTACAGCAGAAGATCACGCAGCATATCACATATCAGAAACATATATCAGCAAATCCGATACGATCAGACGCTCTGACCGCATCTGACAGTGAAATTTGAATTAAAGTGATCGGTCACCGGACCGATCCAGGGTGTGTGGATCGATCACCAGATCGATCCACTGCTTTGCTGGGATTTCCAGCTCTCACAGCTATACACGCCTGATCGGTCACCAGACCGATCAGGGTGAAGCCTGATCGATCACCAGACCGATCAGATTGGATCCTGATCGGTCACCCAGATCGATCAGGGCAGATGAACAGTAACTTTTTAATCAAATCCAAGATCCCTGATCGGTCACCAAACCGATCCAAGACTTTGATCAGCAAGGGAACTCACTCACCGTTTGCTCCCTGATCGGTCACCAGACCGATCAGGATCAAGACAGCAAGGAAGCAGCCTGCTCCCTGATCGGTCACCGGTCCGATCAGGAGCTACACAGTAGATTCTCAATCTCACTGTGCGCTCCCTGATTGGTCACCAATCCGATCAGACATAGCTGGATCGGTCACCAGACCGATCCACTAAGGAGCAGCGTGCCAATGTCCCTGATCGGTCACCAGACCGATCCAGTGACTCAACCCTAGCCCTCCAAGCTAGGAATTCATCCACCTTAGCCCTCCAAGCTAAGGATTTCTCCATCTAACTCTCCAAGTTGGGAATTTGCACCTAACCCTCCAAGTTAGGACTTTTCACCTAGCCCTCCAAGTTAGGACTTTTCACCTAGCCCTCCAAGCTAGGACTTTTCACCCAACTCTTCCGAGTTAGAACATCATCCAACCTAGCCCTCCAAGCTAGGCACCTGACCCTCCAAGCCAGGACTTTTTCACCTAATTCTCCAGGATGGGAATTTGCACCTAACCCTCCAAGTTAGGACTTTTCACCTAGCCCTCCAAGCTAGGACTTTTCACCCAACCCTTCCGAATTAGGACTTTTCCAACACCTAGCCCTCCAAGCTAGGATTTTCCACACCTAACCTCCCAGGTTAGGATTTTCCATATCATGCCTAATCCTCGATCAGGACTTAATCATAAACATCATAATCAACACACCTAACCTCCCAGGTTAGGAATTTCCAAATCATGTCTAATCATCGATCAGGACTTAATCATAATCCACCTAACCTCCCAGATTAGGATTTTCCATATCATAATCATCCTCCTAAATCAAAATCGTTGTCAACACCAAAATAACAATCAGGGCCAGACTGCATCAACAGCATGGACTGGAGCATGATTGGAGAATGGGTTGAGAATAGGTTGATGTTAGCGTGGACAGGATGTGGTATTCATGAAAGTGATCGTTTTTTTTTGGGTTGGTATACATGAGGGTACATATATGTATTATCCTAGGATATCTGTTTGGATTTGACAGTTCGTCAGAAACAGATAGATATTTATAGGAGGCATAGTTTGCTGTACCATTTTACTTGATAATATATATTTATCTTTTATAAAAAAAATAGCTGGTTGCCTTTAAATAGAGATTGAAAGTTGTCTCATTAATGCTACAACCGGTTACCTTTTAAACATAGTGAAAGGACGACACTGGTTCCCTCTTCACTATACCTCTTCTCTCTTGACCAAGAGATACACCTCTTGATAGTAGGTGCTTTAATAACTACCATGTCAAAATCAGAATTATTTCAAATTGTGATGGACTTGATCCAAGCTCAATCTCACCTGACTTAAGTTCGATTTGACTTGACTAAACATGAGCTCTATCAACCTCACTCGAGCTCAATTTGGCTTGACTTTTAACTCAGACCACATGACGCAGACTCATTCAGCCACATCAATATGTTCCTATTAAAATTCTAATTCTAATTCGAAAAATAAACAAACAAATAAATAAGAGAGTAACTTAACTCTCTTACTTAACATATAGATTACTTAGATCATAACAGAAAATTACATAGCATCGAGACCCATATACATACATGTATTGGGAGCTTAAGAAACACGTGATCATTTGTCTACCAAAAAAAAACTGCAACAAAATCTTACTCGAGCCGACAACCACATACGTGGATCATATACACGCACACAATACCCGGCGCTAACAAATTGTCCGTACGAGAAGGAATCTTGCGAATCATAGCAAGCAATCTATGAAACTTAACCAGGACATCTTGGTCGCCTTCTCCGCTTGCTTCGAGCAGTAGCCCGCCGTCGCAGAGGAAACAAGATCAGGCTTGAGGCACAGGAAGAAGTTCCTCGATCCCAAATTGATCAGCTTTTCTTCGGGATCCAGACCTGAGAATTGAAACTCGGCGATGTCATTGATCGATCGATCGATCGACGCGCGGAGTTCGATTTGATGTGTTTAATTAATTAGTTTGCTTACATTCGAGGCTGAACTGGGAGTAATGGAGTTCGAACGCCGAGGGGTCGCCGGCGGCGGGCAGCTGCGGCCGCCTGCCCTCCCTGACGTACCGCCCCAGCGCCGCGGCGGCCAGCTCGCCGACGGTCCAGTCGGTGGACGCCACCACCTGCACGGGCCCCAGGCTCCGCTGCACCGTCACGTTCACCAGCACCTTCGCCGGCACGCGCCGCGGGGAGGCCGACGCGGCGGCGGCGCCGCCGCGGAGGCCGAGAAGCTCTGGTTGCGTTTTGGGCCGCCGCATCTGTCGGTGCTCCGGCGCCGCTGCGGACCCGTGGTGGAACGACGCCGAGCGCACCGGCGGCGCGCGTTCGCGACGAACGCGCGCAGCCGCCCCTTCTTGCCCGCCGCGGAGGTTCTTGGCCTGCGAGGAGGAGGAGGAGGAGGCCATCGAAGCGGCGGTATACGACGGCGGCCGAAGCCGGAGTAACCAGTCAGTTAACTGGCCCGATTATGGGAAACAATAATATGAATTAAAGAAGGCGATCGAGAGAAGAAGACGTTGCTTCCAATCAATATAATGGAGAAGAAAGGAAGCAGTTATCTGGGGGAAGCTTCATCTCAACTCACACGTACACATCAACTAGCTAGCTAGCTATTGCTTGCACATAAAACTCTCCATCAATCATTAACTTCCATAATTCTTTCTATTCTACTCTTTAATATATTTTTTCATTACGATTGACTGTTTTTGACTTTTCAAACAACCATGCTACGCGAGGAGTGTTCGCGAAGCCTTCCTATTATGTGTGTCCAAAACGAAGCTGACCGATCTCACTCAATCCATAAAATTCATGTTTAGATTGAGGATTTTTTAATTTGGATTGGAAAATTTTCGGATTGAAAGTTTTCCGAGTGGATTCGGGTTAATTCATGTTGATCTGAATTTAAGATTTTATAGATTTTGGAAGATTAAATTAAATTTTATTTTAAAAATTAAGATATTTTATATATATTATAAATGATAATGATAATGAAGTATTGAGATAAAAATAAATAATTATGGAGAAAATAATTTAAAAGGTCGTTGTGAATTGGATTATTTGAATTATTTGGGTCGGATTTAATTTTGGATTTAAGAAATTTGAATTTTACTTGAGTTCGGATCCGATTTGGATTGAGATTAAAAAAAATCGGAAAATTTGAATTTTACTTAGAGTTCGAATGAGATTTGGATTAAGATTAAAAAAAGAAAATGAAATTGACATCCTCGTGCCCAACTCATCAGTTAATTGTCAGCGCCCCTTGTCCCTCCTCGAATTAGGCCAGAAATAGATGATAAAAAATTAATAGATTGTCATTTTTATATTTGGGCCACATAATTAGTGAGGTATAAATCTCTATATCTTATATAAAAAATTTTCTCTTTTAATTTTTTCATCTTTTTAATCATTTTAATTTATTTTTTTATTTTTTTCATATTAATTTTTAGACGGACTAACGAAGATCTCAAGGATGAACATTTCGTCCTTTACCACTCGAATTAGGCCAGGAATGAGTCAACCGGTCCATGTCAATTGTCAACCAGCGGTCCGAACTTTTGTGGCGGAAGGGGAGGGCGTCCCTGAGGGAGTAGCCAACTGAGCCACTCGCTCGAACCCAATTGGTCGACCCCGCCGTCACATAAACCGATCGAGTTGCTGGAGAGAGACACGCACGCGGCAGTCCCGACCCCAGTTTTCCACGAGGCGAAGTTGATTTGGACCGGATACATTTTGGAAACGCAACCGAACCGTCCGTCTCCGTCGATGTCAGCACGTGGCTCACCCCACACAAACACCACGCGGGGCGAGGAGATTACACGCGTCGAGGCAAACTGGGATTCGGCCCGGTTCGATCTGAATAATTGAGCAGGTGGCGGATTGATTGGCACCGCGGAATTGGTGCGCGGGACACTTGTCATGCGAATTGAGGAAGTTGCTGGTCGAGAAGATGTTGCTCGAAATAGCATAATTTTTATCGTGCTAAATTGCAAGAGTCCGGGAGGACGCCGATGGCGATGGACACTGTTTCCATGTTAGACGTCCGAGTGTCATCGAATCGGGGCAATAATAACATAGTGGCAGGATAATGATATAACGGTGGGATATTTTTTTTTTAATAGTTAAGAATTAAATTATAATTTAAATAAAGTAATAGATGGTTTTTTAATGAATAATCAATTTAAAAATATTGAATCGATGAGTGTGTTTGAATTTATCTTGATAGTTAAGAAAATTATTCGGGAAGGAATCGATAAGGACGGCGAGTCACCGAGGCGAAGTTCATGCGGATGACGAGGAGGAAGAAGGCGATCGTGCTCTGCGAGAGTAACACGAGCGTTAATAAGAACACGCCGGAGATTTTCCAACGGAACTCCCTCCGACGCTCAAGTAAGAAACACAAGTCAAAGAAGTGGAGGAAAGCAATGAAAAATGTGTATGTATGCGAAAAAGCCAGAGTTCCCTTTACCTGAGTACCGGAGCACTATTTATATCTGAGGTGGCGGTCACATGTGTCTCCACGATCTCCTCCACGTCCCCTTATTTAGCGGTTATTGGATAATTCTTGTAACAGCCACACAGTAATTAAATCCAGACCATTGCGATAATTAAGATATTAATAGCCGCATATTATGAACCATAATTATTCAATAATTATCCTCAATAATTATCTGCTGATCCGAGAAAATGAGACGACTATCGGATAGAATGATCCTTGGACTCCGCTCTCCCGTGGCGATCTCGGGGTCCTTTGGCCCGGGAGGGTCCCGGGCGTCTGTCCTCCCGAGGTGGTCTCGGGGACCTGTCTTCCCGACGTGGTCTCGGGCACCTGCCTCCTCGAGGTGATCTCGGGGCCCTGCCTTCCCGACGTGGTCTCGAGCACCTGCCTCTTTGAGGTGGTCTTGAGACCTGACTTCTCGAGGTGGTCTCGGTGGACCTTGCCACATAGCTTCTTTATTCCACGTGTCAACCATGGGATGCTCAACCCCATCACAAGTCCCTCTCTTCAAACCTAATCGAAAGAAGTGTGGCTGACTGATTAGACTAGTGGGGTAATGAAGAAGCTATGCCGTGGTGGGACCATAGATCCATTATTTTTGGTGGCGTGTCAGATCCATTATTTTAGTGTGGAATCAAAACATTCGTCCCTGGACCCCATACGAATTTTTGAATCAGTCCAACATCTCTGCGAGTGTCGAGGCAGCGCCATGATAGTTGTTCATGACCCTTTAAAAATGCATGAGGTCTCTTAAAAGCGACAAGGTGGTCTAACGAATGTAGATTCGCCACGTGCCCCGCTATTCTCTGCGCAGCGATCTCCCACTGATACGCGCCGCAGGGCCATATGAAACGACGGTCGCAACGGATGGTGGCGACTCAAGATGTACAACAAGCACCGTTGACGTGTCGCGCTCCCATTGCTCACACGAGGGCGACTTCTCTCTATAAAAGGGGGTGCGACTGCACCCTTCAGCCTTCTTGCCCGATCTGTTTTCAACATCCTTGCTCACACGAGGGCGACTTCTCTCTATAAAAGGGGGTGCGACTGCACCCTTCAGCCTTCTTGCCCTATCTGTTTTCAACATCCTTGCTCACACGAGGGCGACTTCTCTCTATAAAAGGGGGTGCGACTGCACCCTTCAGCCTTCTTGCCCTATCTGTTTTCAACATCCTTGCTCACCTTCTGCTCATCTTGCCGCTACATCCCTTTCAAGAGTAAGTCTTCTTCTTCTGTTTTCTGTCTTCATTCACTATCATGAGTCCCGTAGAGAAGAAAAAGAAGACCTGAGGCGAGGATGCAGAACATGTTGGGACCGGGTGCATGTTGACATGGATGCGGGTTTGTAATTTTAAAATTAATTACGTGCAGCGGAAGGTTTAGCATAAATAATTTCTCAGATTATTTAACCACACATTTAAGCATGCAATTTTATCTTGTGTAGACATGATCATATATTTAAAATTTTACAGAAACGTAAACTAATTTATGTATTACCTCGCGTAACTCGAAGGAAGGGACGAGATCCAACCGTAAGTGTCCCTTGGAAGCTCCGCCTCTATTCGCGTCCACGCCGAGTATCTTCGGGATGACTTCGCAAAGCCACGAGTTTCGTGTTCTCGAGAACTACTAGATTCTTCGAGAACGCAACAAGAAAAACTAAGAGAGAAGTCGGAAGACTAACCACAAAAGGATGGCCGGCAGGGAAAGGGCAGGGCCGGCCGACTTGGTGCTCCTTCTTGGGGATGGTTGGCGCACGGCAAGAAGGGGAGAAGAGAAGGAGAGAAAGAGAGGGAGAGAGTCTATGCCTTGATCTCTTCGATTATTTTCCAAGTCTTGCCTTGGGTCCTTTATATAGTAGTCTCTCAACCATCTAACCTCTCAAATATAGAATAACTTATTCCATCTTGCCAAGTTTGATTTTATATCATGGTTAAAATCATATTTTAATTCATGATAAAAATCAATCAAGTCTCTTCTCTTTTATGGAATAAATTTCCTTATCATGGTAAATCAATCCATGATTGATTTTATAAAATAAACCAATTAATGGTTCATTTTAATTTCCATGAAGAAATAAACCAAACCTTGATTTATTATAAAACAAACCATACTTGGTTTATTTTATAAATTGATCCAAAACTTGGTTCTCTCCCTTTGTTGTGGCCGGCCAAGCAAAGAGGATGGAGGCCCTCTTTGGTCGGCCCATCCAAGCCACTCCCCAATGAATTAAACTTATTTAATTCATCTATTAAGTCTTCAAAAGACTTAGCCATTTTACGCTTCCGATGCGTTTCTGAAAATTTCAGATTCGACTTATCGTTTGGCTCAACCAAACCTAATCTTTCTTGATTGGAAAATCCAATTTTCAACTCGTTTTAAATCCCTCGGATTACTCGTAGTGCGTGTAACTAAATAGACTTTCGATTTATGTTGACCGTCTATAATTAATCAATTATAGAACGATCATGAGTGGCACCTAGTAGTACATCATGATCCCCAATTAATCGAAAGATCAACGGTTGACCTCAGAAACAATTCTGAAACCCTTCAGCAGTTATAATGAATCGTGCCCCATTCCCTTCACCATCTTATACCCACTTGGTTCAGGACATGGTCTATATGTGTCAGTCCCCACTAGGCTGACTACGTCACACCTAGCTCAAGTAATGTTTTCTCGACCTACGGATTCTAATTACTCTCATGTATTTAAGAGATTCATACTCTGAACATGTCATGCTCTGCCCAGAGGCTTTGAGTAACAATCCGACGATAGGCCTCGGGTATACATCTCCTCGCAAGGAGTGGTGAATCCTTTGTAGGCTGTTCAAACATCTTCGGGTACTTCGGCTTATACCCAATCATCCTGGGTCCACACCTCCTTGGAGATGCTTGCTTAAGATGTCAAAGTATAAGTCTCCATGACCAAGATGACTTGAACACCGCAAGTCAAAGGAACATCGCACTTAAGCTGCAGTAAGAACTTCACTGACATATCTATATGTAGATTACCATATGAAGTTTTACAGCTAGTCACTCCAATGAACTAGTTCCCTTAACTAGCATTCATGTTTATCTCCGGACATCTCAATGTCACCAGCCAGTGAGAATCAACTGATTAGAGAATAACCCATACTAGTCTCAACAGAATTGATAGTGTCCGTATTTATCAATTCATCGACTAGGGACAATTTCAATACTTCACAATTACACATGTAGAGATAATCACTAGTTGTGAATTCATCACAAATTCTCTCATACTGTGAATTGTATTGCGGACATTCAGTAAATGAGTTTAAGATCTCAATCAAATACACAAACATGTATACTCAAATAGTGAATATTCATTTATTAAAATAAATGATTACAATCATAAGGCGATTACCTTAGGACACTTCTCTCATATCACTAACAAACTCCCACTTGGCCTAATGTCAATCGCTACGGTACCCAATACCACAGGCTCTAACATTACCCTCAAACTTGCTTTGAGGCAAGACCTTAGTTAAAGGATCCGCTAAATTCCTTTCAGTGGGAATTTTCTCAATTTGTATATCATTCCTACTTATAATCTCTCTAATCAGATGATAGCGGCGAAGCACATGTTTGGATCGCTGATGAGACCTTGGTTCCTTCGCTTGTGCAATAGCTCCATTGTTGTCGCAGTAAACCGGTATTGCTTCATCAATGGTTGGAACCAGACCAAGTTCTGAGACAAACTTCTTGATCCAGACTGCTTCCTTTGCTGCTTCCGAAGCTGCAATATATTCCGCTTCCGTGGTAGAATCCGTTACGGTGTCTTGCTTGGAACTCTTCCAACTTATTGCGTCTCCATTCAAAATAAATACGTATCCGGACTGAGATTTGGAGTCATCCTTATCTGTCTGGAAACTAGCATCTGTATACCCACGTATTACCATATCACCTTCTCCATATATTAGGAACACATCCTTAGTTCTTCTTAAGTACTTGAGGATTGTCTTGACAGCCGCCCAATGATCCATTCCTGGATCAGACTGGTATCTGCTTGTGACGCTCAGAGCATACGATACATCGGGCCTAGTACATAACATAGCATACATGATAAATCCTATCGCGGATGCATAAGGAATTTTATTCATGCAAATCCTCTCGTTTTCTGTGATCCCATGCCTGATGGGAAGGTAACCTTTCTTGGATTCCGACATGCTAAACCTTTCTAGCACTCGGTCTATATATGTAGACTGCGAAAGACCAAGCAATCGTTTTGATCTATCTCTATAGATTCTAATCCCAAGGATATAGGTTGCTTCTCCCAGGTCTTTCATGGAGAAAGTTTTGGACAACCAAATTTTAATTGACTGTAAGACTGATATATTGTTTCCTATAAGTAATATGTCATCAACATATAACACTAGGAATACGACTGCACTCCCACTAACCTTCTTGTACACACAAGGTTCGTCAGGATTTTGTGAGAAATCAAACTCTTTGATTGTCTCATCAAAACGGATGTTCCAACTCCTGGATGCTTGCTTTAGTCCATATATGGATCGTCGAAGCTTGTATACTTTGGTTTTATTAACCGATGTGAAACCTTCAGGTTGTATCATGTATACATCCTCAAGCAGCTTTCCATTAAGGAAAGCTGTTTTCACATCCATTTGCCATCATAATCATAATGAGCTGCTATGGCCAGGAGCATCCGAATGTATTTAAGCATAGCTACTGGCGAATAGGTTTCATCATAATCAATTCCTCATTTCTGACGATATCCTTTTGCCACTAATCTAGCCTTAAAGGTAATAACATTACCTTCCATGTCAGTTTTCATCTTGAAAACCCACTTGCACCCTATGGGCTTAATCCCTTCAGGTGGGTTAACCAAGTCTCATACTTGATTTTTGTATATGGAATCCATTTCCGACTTCATGGCTTCAAGCTATTTATCCCTTTCTGAATTTTTTAGAACATCTTCATAACTGATAGGTTCGTCATCGTTAATGAGTAACACATCATTCGATTCACTTATGAGAAATCCGTATCTCTCTGGAATATTGCTTGTCTTATCAGACCTACGAAGAAGTGGTGTTGTTTTAGGTTCAACTGATAGCTCATCATTATGAGTTATTTGTTGTAGGTCTAGACTAGGTGACTCTGTAATGTCTATTGGAGTTTCTTGAACTTCTTCAAGTTCAATGCTACTCCCACTGTTTTCTTGTAAAAGAAATTCTTTTTCTAGAAATACAGCATGCCTTGAAACAAATACCTTTTGTTCCAAGGGATGATAGAATTGATAACCTTTCGTTTCCTTAGGGTATCCAATAAATAGACATTTATCAGACTTAGCATCCAATTTGTCTGATACAGTCCGCTTTACATAAGCAGGACAACTCCATATCTTTAGATGAGATAAATGAGGTTTCTTACTATTCCACGTCTTATATGAAGTAGTAGAGACTACCTTGGTCGGGACTCTATTTAGTAAGTAAACAGCTGTCTTAAGCGCATAACCCCAAAAGGATTTTGGAAGAGTTGCATGATTCATCATAAACTAACCATGTCCATCAAGGTTCGGTTACGCCTCTCAGATTCACCATTATGCTGTGGTGTATATGGCGGAGTTCATTGAGACAATATCCCATTGTCCCTAAGATAATTTTGAAACTCTTGACTTAAGTATTCACCTCCCCGATCGGATCGAAGTATCTTAATACTTTTGCCAAGCTGTTTCTTTACTTCACTTCTGAACTTTTTGAATTTCTGAAAAGCTTCAGATTTGTGTTTCATTAAGAACACATACCCAAATCGTGAGTGATCATCGATAAAGGTAATGAAGTAGCTATATCCTCCTTATGCAAGAGTTGACATTGGTCCCCATACATCAGTATGTATTAGACCAAGCAATTCTCCCACTGGTTTACCTTTTTAGGAAAAGGGTAATTTGGTTATCTTGCCTTTTAAGCATGATTCGCATGTATCAAATGAACCGGGTTCAAATGATTCCAGAATTCCACATCGGTGTAATTTGGTCATGCGTTTCTTACATACATAGCCAAGATGACAATGCCACTTATAGGAGTCTATTTGATTATCTATTCGAGCACGTTTGTTGCTAACTTCGATATTGAAAACGTCATCGGATAAATCTAACGTGTAGATACCATTGCATAAAGTTTCGGTCCCATAAAGAACACCATTTAAAGTTATGTAATAGCAATTGTTACTAAAATTTAAATGATAACCATTTTCATTCAAGCATGAAATAGATACAATGTTCTTTATTAATGAAGGAACAAAATAACAATTATCCAATTCTAAGACAAGTCCAGTAGGGAGCTTTAACAAATATGTTCCGATGGCAATAGCAGCAATCTTTGCTCCATTTCCAACTAGTAAATTCGCTTCTCCCTTGACGAGTCTTCTTCTATTCCTTAGCCCCTGTATGTCATTACATATATGTGAGCTACACCCATTATCAAGTACCCAGGTGTACGAGGAAATAGAGTGACATTCAATAACGAAGATACCTAAAGAGGATGGGGCATCGAATGCCTTCTTCTTCAAGGACTCAAGATAAACCTTGCAGTTTCTTCGCCAGTGGCCCTCCTTGCCGCAATGATGGCAAATGCCTTTTGGTGCATTTTCAATCTTTTTGGCATTTTTCTTCCTTCCCTTATTTTGTTCTTTGGGCTTCCTCTTAGAGCCTTTCTTTGAGGAACCAACTAACAGTACCGTCTTCTGATCCTGCTTTACAGAAGGCTCTACAGTCTTCAGCAGGTTAAGCAACTCAGGAATGGTAGTTACCAATTTGTTCATCCTATAGTTCATCACAAACTGTGAGTAACTCTTGGGCAAACAATGCAGAATTAAGTCAATACTTAGTTCTGTTGGATCGGGTTGGACCGACTAGAGGGGGGTGAATAGACGAAAAAAAAATATAAAATGGAAGTGGAGGCACTCGTCTTTAAAAAAGAAACTTGGTTGCAACTGAGAGCGTTGCTTCCAAGGCAGTGGACGCTCAATAAAAATCTCCTTGTGGCGAAGAAGCCTTACAAAAATAGCACGCTAGACTTTTAGAGAGTTTACAAGAAATGAATTAATTGAATGAATAAAAAGGTTGAAACTCTAAGCCTATTTATAGCCTAAGAGAATAAATCTGGATTGTTGAGGAATTTTCTCTTGGCCGTTGAACCATGGATATAATCTGGATGGCTGATCTTGGATGGGATTAAACTACATCCATTGGATCTGATTAAAGGATAAAGTTATCCTTTAAGAGATAACTTTGTCTTCTGCTCGCAACAGATAAATAACTTTATCATTTGCTCGCAACAACTTTAATCACATCTCTTCTTTATCTCAGTCGGTAAGATTGGTGATATATGTAAGCGAGGTTGCTGGTTCGAATCTTCACAGCAACAAATAAAATTCTTTTTGTTTCAGGTGCCTAGTTTGACTTGGTCAAACTCACCAGTCTTTTGGTTCATCTTCTGGGTGATTTCCGACCAACCGGAGTTAGGCTCACCCGAACCCGACTCCGGCCTTTCGCCCCTCGAGCGTCCTTCCTCCCGGCTTCTCGTCCCTCGGACACCGCGCACGTCCTTCTCGCTCCACCGGCATACTCTTCCGCAGCTTCCGCGTCCCTCGGATTGTACCGAGCCCGTCGGCTCACTTCCCCGCACAATCCTTCTCGTTCGCTACGTCTTACGCTCGACTTCCTCCGTACATAAGCTCCTGCACACTTAGCAGAGGGATTAAACATACCAGGACCTAACTTAAATCAGTTGATCACATCAAAATCAACCAGGGGTACTTACAAGTTCGTGATCCATTGCAAATCCGAGTGTGCCTAGTCGATCAATGTACCCTAACATCTTCAACACAAACTGTGAGACAGAAGTGTCTTCTTGCATCATAGAGGTGAAGAGGAGTTTGGAGACCTCAAACCTTTCGGATCTCGCCTGCTCATCAAACAGCTCATGAAGATGGAAGACGATGCTATGAGCATCCATATGCTCATGCTGCTTTTGTAGCTCAGGTACCATAGCGGCCAGCATGATGCAACTCGCAAGTTCAGGATCGGCCACATATTTCTGATAGGCCACTAACTGGTCTGGAGTTGCATCTTCAGGAGGATGGTTGGGAAGTTGTTCTTCAAGGACATAAGCAAGCTTTTCTGCCTTGAGGACTATCCTCATGTTTCGAAGCCAGTCCATGAAGTTTGGCCCAGTCAGCTTATTGATGTCCAAAATGGAACGCAAATTCAGAGAAGACATGATCAGGTGATTATCCTAGAAATACAAATTGAGCTTATGTGATAAGAATGATAAAGAATGCATCAATATACATTAATTAAATTCTATTTATTTTTCGAATTGAATAACCCTTTTTATCAATTCGGGAGATTGTAGGAACATCTCCAAATAGGTTGATATCCAACCATAGATAAGAACAACCATGGCTAGAGTCCATCAAGTTATTCTTAGCTATGAAGGTAGGTAATTATACCGATTACATATTATACATATGTAACTATCACATTATGCTATCAACTAATTGAATGCTTGTATAAACCATTAGGTTTTTAACTCATTAACAAGTATACAACAATATACATAGCACCCAACTGCACCTCTCTTTACATCGACCTTGGCTGTGGCACAATAAATCGATGCTCCAAGCTTAAGGCTGACCCATTAATCAAGAAATAGTTTTAACATGGTTGGAGCTCATTCAACCGTTTAGTCAGGCTTGGATGTGTCCAACAACCAAAACTAAGGATTGACCTCTGACTCCAACTATATTAATCATAAACTAATTCCATGGTTTGAACATGTTGAGGTTCAAGCCGGGCATGGATGTGTCCATCAACCCAAACGAGAAACAAAACTCCGGTTCTAACCATATTAATGGAAGGTGTTGGCCTTAATATTTTGTAAGGGGTTTTGAGTGTCATCCTTTTCTTTTATGCACATTCATGACATGTAATTATGTCAAGTTCTAACGATTTCCTTAATAAAGTATGTATGTGACTTAATTTATCAAGTCTCATTAATTGAATTAGGAACTGGATTTCCTAATTTTAATTTCATACTTTATTCAAGGAATTGTTTTTGGGAAACAATTTCCTAAATTATCATAATCAATTTCGGAATTAATATGTTTAAGACTTTGATTTTTCTAAATCAAATCTTATTAAAATAAGAGACAGATTCCCTTAATTCAACTACATATTATTTTCATGAAAATCTTATTTAAGGAAATATACTCTACAGGAAACAATTTTCCTAATTAATTTTGGAGACAATAATATGTAAGAGCATCACCTCATAAATCAAATAAGGAAATTATCGTTTGAGAATCACCTCAAAAATTTCCAAGATTTGATCACATATTTTATTTATGGAAAATTAATATCAATAACTTAATTTGGACAGCTCCCCGAGGCTCAATCCAAATTAAACATTTGACAGCTTAAATCCAATTTAGGAAATTTAATTATAACAACTAACTTTAACTTGGACGGCTCCGCGAGGCTCAATCCAAAATAAAAAATTTTGTAAATAATTTAATTTCTAATTATGAATTTAAATGCCAATTAATATTCCCATAATTTGTCTAGACTTTCTTGAAAGAAAGTGCCCAAAATTGCGAGCTTTCCATAAATGAAAAGTTTCCGAAAATAAAAGGTTTTCAGAATAATTGTAAGTTTCTGGTATAAAGAAAATTAACGTATTTCCAAAGTTGAAAAATTTTCAAAAATGAAAATTTCCAAAAATGGAAAGTTTCCAAAAATTGTAAGTTTTCACAATTATCATAAAATTTCAGAAACAGAGATATTTCAAAAGTTTGCGAAATTTCATGAAGATTTCCAAACTTTGAAATTCCTAAATCAAAAATTTACCATAATTGGAAAGTTTCCATAATTTAAAAATTTTCCAAAATTGAGATCATGACAAAGTTTTCCGCAAATACAATTATATGATTATGTCGAACACAAACCTAGCTCTGATACCACTGTTGAGACCGAGTGCATGTTGACATGGATGCGGGTTCATAATTTTAAATTAATTACGTGCAGCAGAAGGTTTAGCATAAATAATTTCTCAGATTATTTAACCACATATCTAAGCATGCAATTTTATCTTGTGCAGACATGATCATATATTTAAAATTTTACAGAAACGTAAACTAATTTACGTATTACCTCGCGTAACTCGAAGGAAGGGACGAGATCCAACCGTAAGCGTCCCTTGGAAGCTCCGCCTTTATTCGCGTCCACGCCGAGTATCTTCGGGATGACTTCGCAAAGCCACGAGTTTCGTGTTCCCGAGAACTACTAGATTCTCCGAGAACACGACAAGAAAAACCAAGAGAGAAGTCGGAAGACTAACCATAAAAGGATGACCGGCAGGGAAAGGGCAGGGGCGGCCGGCTTGGTGCTCCTTCTTGGGGATGGTTGGCGCACGGCAAGAAGGGGAGAAGAGAAGGAGAGAAAGAGAGGGAGAGAGCCTATGCCTTGATCTCTTCGATTATTTTCCAAGCCTTGCCTTGGGTCCTTTATATAGTAGTCTCTCAACCATCAAGCCTCTTAAATATGGAATAACTTATTCTATCTTGCCAAGTTTGATTTTATATCATGGTTAAAATCATATTTTAATTCATGATAAAAATCAATCAAGTCTCTTCTCTTTTATGGAATAAATTTCCTTATCATGGTAAATCAATCCATGATTGATTTTATAAAATAAATCAATTAATGGTTCATTTTAATTTCCATGAAGAAATAAACCAAACCTTGATTTATTATAAAACAAACCACACTTGGTTTATTTTATAAATTGATCCAAAACTTGGTTCTCTCCCTTTGTTGTGGCCGGCCAAGCAAAGAGGATGGAGGCCCTCTTTGGCCGACCCATTCAAGCCACGCCTCAATGAATTAAACTTATTTAATTCATCTATTAAGTCTTCAAAAGACTTAGCCATTTTACGCTTCCGATGCGTCTCTGAAAAATTCAGATTCGACTTATCGTTTGGCTCAACCAAACCTAATCTCTCTTGATTGGAAAATCCAATTTTCAACTCGTTTTAAATCCCTCAGATTACTCGTAGTGCGTGTGACTAAATAGGCTTTTGATTTATGTTGGCCGTCTATAATTAATCAATTATAGAACAATCATGAATGTCACCAAGTAGTACATCATGATCCCCAATTAATCAAAAGATCAACGGTTGACCTCAGAAACAATTCTGAAACCCTTCAGCAGTTATAATGAATCGTGCCCCATTCCCTTCACCATCTTATACCCACTTGGTTCAGGACATGGTCTATATGTGTCAGTCCCCACTAGGCTGACTACGTCACACCTAGCTCAAGTAATGTTTTCTCGACCTACGGATTCTAATTACTCTCATGTATTTAAGAGATTCATACTCTGAACATGTCATGCTCTGCCCAGAGGCTTTGAGTAACAATCCGACGATAGGCCTCGGGTATACATCTCCTCGCAAGGAGTGGTGAATCCTTTGTAGGCTGTTCAAACATCTTCGGGTACTTCGGCTTATACCCAATCATCCTGGGTCCACACCTCCTTGGAGATGCTTGCTTAAGATGTCAAAGTATAAGTCTCCATGACCAAGATGACTTGAACACCGCAAGTCAAAGAAACATCGCATTTAAGCTACAGTAAGAACTTCACTGACATATCTATATGTAGACTACCATATGAAGTTTTACAGCTAGTCACTCCAATGAACTAGTTCCCTTAACTAGCATTCATGTTTATCTCCGGACATCTTAATGTCACCAGCCAGTGAGAATCAGCTGATTAGAGAATAACTCATGCTAGTCTCAACAGAATTGATAGTGTCCGTATTTATCAATTCATCGACTAGGGACAATTTCAATACTTCACAATTACACATGTAGAGATAATCACTAGTTGTGAATTCATCACAAATTCTCTCATGCTGTGAATTGTATTGCGGACATTCAGTAAATGAGTTTAAGATTTAAATCAAATACACAAACATGTATACTCAAATAGTGAATATTCATTTATTAAAATAAATGATTACAATCATAAGGCGATTACCTTAGGACACTTCTCTCATATCACTAACAGAACACTCAGAGGAGCCAATCTATCACTCAGAGTGGTACGAAGACCGTCTCCTCTAGGATTATATTAGAGTCCCTCCAAGCCGCCTACGAGAAGTATGGTATTCCGGCAGACTTGGAAGTGGAAGTCCCGACATTAGGTCAATCCCCCGTAGAACCTCCTATGGGTTTCTTCACCTTCTTCTTACGGTACGTAGAATAAGGGTTTCACATCCCTATTCCTCCCTTTTTCATGAGTGTCGCCACATATTTTGACATCCCTCTTCACTAACTGGCTCCAAACGCCTTTGCCCAAATGGGCGGGGCATTTGTCCTCTTCAAACTTTTCGATATCCCTTTGACCTCCCGCTTTTTCCATTTCTTCTTCGTTCCGATTGGCTCGCGAGGGGCATTTAGCTTTACAGCCCACACAGGCCATAGGTCCCTAGGGAGTCTTCCTTCCTCCCACAAGGGATGGAAGGAACGCTTTTTCTTTATACGACTCCCCCAGCGTCCCTTCAACCCCAGCCGCGGGAGGGAGAGCTTGCTGCCTGATCCTGTCTAGTCGAAGGAGGCGTCGAGCCCGACTGATTGGACTGTTATTTCTCGAAGTGAGCCTGGCGCACTCGAGTGGCCCGACTCCTTCTTGCCGACCCCGGGGGTCGTCCGTGGGCGGGTATCCCGATCGGCTGAGCTTGTCACATCAACCGTATCTTCGATTCTGACTCTCCGGGATGCCTGAGCAGATTCGAATCATGCTCATTTATTACCATACTTAATCGCTACACCAGTGTCTCTTCCCCATTATTCCCACGAGTGACGAGGCATCTGTTAGATCGATGTCGATTGCTAGAGGGGGGTGAATAACACTTTTCGAATCTTCTTTCTACAAAAGGGTTAGCACAATACAAGCAAAACAATAATCAATATGAAAACAATGCTAACATAGAGATTTACTTGGTATCCACCCCTAAGGGTGACTAATCCAAGAATCCTTCGGTGGATCACTCCCCGGATAACCTCCGGCTAGCCCTTGTCGCTCCTTGTGGGTGGAGAAACCTCGCCACAACACCTCGACAATATCCGAGCACTTAGACTACTATCTGGCTCTTACCCAAAGCCAAATTCGTCAGAGATCCCGACCAAAACGAAGCCCTCGTAAATAGGACTTACCTTCTGTTTGGCCGCCACCATGGGACAGTCGACTGCCCCCACTCAAATTCGACCGTTGACACCCAACATTCGAATTCT
The DNA here is from genome assembly GCA_024364735.1 of Boesenbergia rotunda. Lineage (NCBI taxonomy): Eukaryota > Viridiplantae > Streptophyta > Magnoliopsida > Zingiberales > Zingiberaceae > Boesenbergia > Boesenbergia rotunda. The sequence goes on from JAGFNQ010004668.1 coordinate 571,899, forward strand.
GAGTGCCACCAGTCGACTGCCCCTGGAGCAGTCGACTGGTCCAGGGTTGACTCCCTTTCTGTGAGTTTTATCAGTCAACTGCCCCAATGGCAGTCGACTGGTCCACTCACACACCTAGGGTTTTCCTTCCCGAGTACACTTCTCTCAGCACTTAAACCCTAGGATTTCCCGAGTACAATCACACAACACTCGTACCCTCACGACTCAACTGACTCCTCATCAGCAGCCTCGACTATTGTCTTCGCGCCCTCTTCATCTTCAGCTCCCGTCCCTCGGATGCACGCATGCCTCCAGCTTGCCTTCATGTCATCCTTCACGTATGCCTCGAAGTCTGCGCCCCTTAGCTCATCGTCCCTGCTCTTCATAGTCCCTCAGGTGCGCACACAAGCCCGCGACTTGTCTCCATGCCACCCTTCACCGTACCGAGGCCGTACAGCTAAGCCAATATGTGTAACCTGCACACTCACATACACATATCAAATACACAAGGGTAAACCTAACTTAAACCCTTTGCCCAAACATCAAAACGCATGGTCACTCCGGACCACAGATTGCTTCAACAATCTCCCCTTTTTGATGTTTGACAATACGTTTAAGTTAGGGAAAACAAATAGTAATAATAATGGTAAACAACCAATTGGACTTATATTGCCAAGACTCCATTTTGGACTTACACCGCCAATGCATATGCAAATGCAACCATGTATGAATCCTATCCCAATGCATCCCACACCTAACCCTCCAAGTTGGGACTTTTCCAAAAACGGACTTTTTAAAGCTTCTCCAAAGCTCCCCCTATATTGGACTTACAAAGGTTTTTTAATAACCTCTCCAAGGTTCCCCTTACGCCAAGAATGGAGCAATCATGCTTCCCCTTAATCTCAGCTCCCCCTAAACCTAGGGTTTCCCGCAAAGGCATGTTTGGTTTCCCAAATTAAATCCAACACTTCTCCCCCTTTGCCTAACATCAAAAAGAACCCAACAATATCCCAATTATTGGTTCTTTTAATCCCTAATGATCATAAACAATGTGTACTAGCCCCCATTCACTTGTTTTACATCATTTGGACACCTTTCCAGCTGCTGATACAAAAATTAGCCCTGACCAGTCGACTGCTCCCTTTGGCAGTCGACTGATACTCTGAAATTCAGAATTTCAGCTTTTATGACCAAATTCAGAAATGCGCCAAAAATTTCACAAATCTTAAAAATTTTTCAAATTTTATGGAGAGGTTTGTGGTACCCATATATACTTGGAAAAAATACATTCCAAAATGTATCTATCACCATTCCCAAGTTTGACACAAAACTCAAAACTAGCAAAAAGGTTCACTCAAATCTTGACCTAAAGTTCTAGTTTTGGTTTCCTCTTGATGTCTTTGCCCATGTCAACCCATAATGCGTCCCTAGCATTGATTTACATGACAATTATACATCAAAAACTAATTTTCATGTAATATGACCCTAATGTCATATTTCCATGCATGAAACCCAAAAATACCGTGCTAAAATCCAAGAATTGAGACTCAAGTCCGTCGTCAAGAGAATTGATAGACAGAATATTTGACATTAATTGCACAATAATTTGGCATTAATGGTGCATATTTGCTATTAATGGGCAGAATATTTGGCATTAATTGTACAGATTTGGCATTAATGGCGCAGATTTAATTGCACAATGATTTGGCATTAATGACGCATATTTGCTATTAATGGGTAGAATATTTGGCATTAATTGCACAGATTTAGCATTAATGACGTAGATTTTCAAAATTGTATAACTATAATTATATATCATACTATTTAAAGGAGGATTCTCCAGAGGAGACAGTAGAGTTTTTCACCCTCATTTTCTCTGAGTTTGACATAGTTTCTACTCTCATTTTCTCTGAGCTTGACATGGTATCAGAGCCAGTTTCGATCCAAACCTAGTTTTTTTTTCTCCTGTCATTTTTCAAGTCAATCCTAGTTCCTTGTGATTTCTCTAACTTCTTGTTTTTTTTCCTCCTGCGTTTTTTTTTCTCGTAATCATGTCCACTGAAAAGCATGATGTCATGTTCATTCGTCTTAATAGAAAGAACTACGCTACCTGGGCATTCCAGTTCCAGATCTTTACCAAAGGCAAGGAGCTTTGGGGTCATATTGACGGAACCAATTCCACCCCTAACAAAACTATGCATAAGGAGGCATATGCCAAATGGGAGGTCAAAGATGCACAGGTTATGGCCTGGATCATAGGCTCTGTCGAGCCAAATATCGTCCTCTATCTCAGACCCTTCACCACGACAGCTAAGATGTGGGCATATCTACAGCAAATTTATAGCCAGAACAACACTGCTCGCAGGTTTCAACTTGAACATGAAATTGCCAGTTTTCAACAGGATAGTCTCTTAATTTCTGAATTCTATTCTCATTTTATAAATCTTTAGGCTGAATATGCTGACATTGTCTATAAAGATTTGTCAACTGACGGACAATCTATAGTTCAAAAAGTTCATGACACCACAAAACGGGATCAATTTCTTATGAAATTGAGATATGATTTTGAGGGCATTCAGACCAACCTCATGAGCAGGGCTACTGTCCCCTCCTTAGATGAACTGCTTCGTGAAAAACAATGTCTCCTTACTCAGACAACCATGGAACAACAAAAATTAGCCTCTGTTCCTATGGTATATGCCACACAAGGCAAACCATGAGGGCGAGACATGAGTACTGTTCAATGTTTTTGCTGTAAAAGCTTTGGACATTTTGCTTCCCATTGTCCTAAAAAGTTTTGCAATTACTGCAAAAAGGATATATGGTCACATCATTAAAGAATGTCCAATCATACCACCAAAGAGAAATGCAACAGCCTTCACTGCCTCTGTTGGTCCTTCTACTACTCCAGTTTCTGTGGATCAAAATTTGCCTAATTCTATGCCAACTTTGACACCTGAAATGGTTCAACAAATGATCATTTCAGCATTTTCTGCTTTAGGTCTTTCAGGTACCGCTTCTTTACCTTGTTCTCCTTGGTATTTCGACTCCGGGGCATCAAATCATATGACTAACAATGCTACTGCTCTTACTAATGCTACAAATTACTCTGGTAATTTGCAAATACATATCGCCGATGGAAATACTTTACCTATCACAGCAATTGGTGATATTTCATCATCTCTTACCAACGTTTATATTTCCCTTGGTCTAAGCAGTAACCTTATTTCAGTTGGTCAGTTAGTTGACAATGAATGCAAAGCTGAATTCTCAAAATCTGGTTGTCTTGTGCAGGATCAAAAATCAGGAAAGAAGATCGTGAAGGGGCCTAAAATTTGACGTCTTTTTCCTCTTTATTCATCGTTGTCATCTTATCCTTTTTTGCCTTTTATTTCTTGTAATTCTGCAACTGTTGATTTCCAATTATGGCATAAGCGTCTTGGTCATCCAAATTCCAATGTTCTTCATCACTTGATGAAATCTGGAGTTCTTGGCAATAACAATTCCCCATCTCGTCGTGATGTTCAATTTGATTGCAATTCTTGTAGACTTGGTAAAAGTAAAATTCTACCATTTCCAGTTCATCAATCAAATGCACATCAACCTTTTGACATAATTCATAGTGATTTATGGGGAATAGCGCCTGTTGTATCTCATGAACATTACAAGTACTTTAACACATTTATTGATGACTATAGTTGTTTCACATGGATATATTTTTTGCGTTCTAAAGCTGAAGCATTCTCTGCATTCAAATTCTTCCATGCTTATGTTCAAACTCAATTTTCATCAACCATTAAAGTTCTACGCTCTGACAATGGAGGGGATACACATCTCACTTATTTGAAGAGTTCTTGCAGGAACATGGTATATTATCTCAAAGGTCATGTCCTTCTACACCGCAACAAAATGAGGTAGCAGAAAGGAAAAATCGTCATATTCTTGATGTTATCCGTACCTTAATGTTGGACTCCATTATACCCTCTCGGTTCTGGTGTGAAGCACTCTCAACTGCTGTCCACCTTATTAATCAGCTATCATCTCAAGCCTTAAATAATGATTCTCCTTTCTTAAGGCTATTTGGTAAGCCACCAAATTATTCCACTCTTCGCACCTTTGGTTGTGTCTGTTATGTTCATCTACAGACACATGAACACACCAAACTCACAGGTCAATCTGTTAAATGTGCTTTTCTTGGTTACTCAACCCATCACAAAGGTTTTCTATGTTATGATCCTCATTTACATAGGATTCGGGTTTCTAGAAATGTCATCTTCCAAGAAGATACATATTTTTTTCCTACTAACCAAGACATTAGCTCTTCTGCATCCAAATCTGTTTTGCCATTGTTTCCTAACAATTCTACAGGAGAACAAGCCCCTCCACCTTTATTGATCTACCAGAGACGTCCACCTTTGCTTTCTCCGAGGCCCCCTCCCAATCATTCTCTGACTGCTGATCTAGCTCTTCAACCAGAACAAGCTTCTTTACGTCGCAATACTCGCGTTCGTAAACCACCGGAAAAATATGATTTTTCTGAACCTTTATCTTTGACAGCAACTTTAGCATCTGCTCCTATTCCTTCTTCATATAAGCAGACCATGGCACATAAATGTTGGCAGGATGCTATAGAAACTGAACTTTTGGCACTAGAGGAAAATCAGACATGGGACATTGTTCCATGTCCTCCATCTGTTAGACCTCTTAGTAGTAAATTTGTATTCACTTTAAAGCTGCGTTCAGATGGATCAATAGATTGATACAAGGCTAGATTATTTGTTCTTGAAAATAAGCAAGAGTTTGGCCTAAACTATGAAGAGACATTTGCACCTGTGGCCAAAATGACTACTGTGAGAACTATTCTTGCCATTGCAGCCTCTAATTCTTGGCAAATTCACTAGCTCGATGTCAAAAATGTCTTCCTTCATGGGGACCTCAAAGAAGAAGTTTACATCAAACTTCCTATTGGTATGCCCTCTCCATTACCAAATACTGTTTGCAAACTAAAACGTTCTTTGTATGGATTAAAACAGGCACCAAGAGTGTGGTTTGAAAAGTTTAAAACAACACTACTTGTTTTTTCCTTCATCCATAGTAGCTATGATCCATCCCTCTTTCTATAAAGGACCTCAAAAGGAATTGTGATACTTCTTGTTTATGTGGACGACATTGTCGTCACAGGCTCGGATCAAGCGACTATCACTACAATCAAACAATTGTTGCATATAACTTTTCACATGAAAGATCTTGGATAGCTAACTTATTTCTTGGGATTAGAAGTACATTTCCAACAAAAAAGCATCTTTGTCACTCAGCACAAATATATTCAGGATCTAATTCAGCTAGCTGGTCTTACCAACGCAAATTCAGTAGATACTCCCATGGAAGTTAATATAAAGTTGAGGCAGGATAAAGGTGAACTCCTACAAGATCCAACCTTATACAGGAAACTAGTTGGAAGTCTTATCTACCTAACCATCACACGACCTGATATCTCTTTCGCTATCCACACAGTCAGCAGATTCATGCAAAATCCTAAACACTTGCATTTTTCAGCAGTACAACGAATTATTAAATATTTACTGGGCACTCCCAGGCGTGGTCTTTTCTTTCCTAAGGATGCGACAATACAACTTCAAGCATAAGGATGAGGGAGCGTCGACGACCAGGAAAGGAGTCCTCCTCGTCCTCTCCAGCGTGTCACTACCCAGCGACAGCGATAGAGTAATTTGCTCTATCGGCTGTACTCGGTACCCAGTGAAGCCGAAGAGCGGCGTTGAAACCGGATGCAGTTCATCCTCCTTAATCTGCATTTGATCTAGGGCAGCCTTGTACAGGATGTTCACGAAACTACCTGTATCCACAAAGATACGCTTAACCTCATAATTTACAATACACGCCAGAATTACCAAGGCGTCTTCGTGGGGAGCTTCTATGTCCTCCAGGTCCTCCGGGCCAAAGAAGATTATGGGGTCACGACGTTGGCTACTGCTTGTCTCGATGGCGTAGTTCTTCCGCCACCGAGTATGAGCCTTCCTTGCACAGTTGGAGTCCCCTCCGGTAGGACCTCCAGAGATCACCCTGACGTGGCCCGACAGAGGGCCTCGAGCAGGGGCCTTGCCCTTCTTGCGATCTCGCTCAGGAGAGAGGGATCGTCGAGGAGCCACTTCCCAACTTCTTCCTCTGGAACGTGATCGGGATGGCTGCCGGACCCCCTCCTCCCCTATTGGCCGCTTGCGAGGGGAAAGACTCCTTCTCGAGGGCATTTGGCGATATCCCGCTTTCTTCCAGCGCTTCCGGCGCTTGTTATCTGCTTCCCCCGCTATCCTTTTCTTTAAAGCATGACACTCTTCAGTGGAGTGCGTGGTGCTGCCATAGAAGTCGCAGTACCTCGTCAACGGCTCTGGCTCTTGAGTGTCCACCGTTTCCACGAGCCTTTTCTTACCAACCTAGTGATCTGTCCCTGATCGAGAGTCTTTTGCGCGAATCGGGCGCTGGTGGCTCTTTTCTCTCCGACCGAACCGTGGTCGGTGTAGCAGCTCTGGCTGGATCTTTACAGCGAGCATACTGTACTTCTTCAACGTTGACGTGCTTGATGGAGCGCCCTAGCAACTCGTCGAAACTAGTTGGTGGCTTCTTCACCAACGATCGGAAGAAGTCTCCAAAGGCGCTGACCAAGATCTCCGATGTTGCGGTTGGCACATCCTGTGCCACCCGATTAAACTGCTTGATATAATCCTTCAGCGGTTCTTTCGCCTTCTGCTTAAGGGCGAAGAGGTTGAGTGTAGTCTTTTGATATCGACGGTTGCTGGCGAAGTGGTGCAGGAAGGTGGTTCTAAACTCCAGGAAGGAGTTGATAGGACCTTGGGGTAGCCTTTGGAACCACCGCTGGGCGGCCCCTGATAGGGTGTTCAAGAACACCCGACACTTTACACTATCAGTGTACTAGTGCAGGAGTGTCGCGTTCTCGAATTTACAGACATGGTCCTCCGGGTCAGTCTTTCCGTCGTAGTCGGCAATCCCAGGACCACGAAACTGCTTTGGCATAGGATCTTCTACGATGGCAAACGAGAAAGGGTGGGAGGGGGTCTTCTAGAAGTTCTTAGGTCGTTCCCCCTTCCCCCCTCCTTCCTCTTGCCGTAGGACGCTCGAGGCGGCGGAGTTGATCTTCTCCAAATCTCCTAGGGACTCCCACCAGTGCGCCGGAGGTACCACCGCATGCCCCACCGGTAGTGAGACAGATCTTCGGTGGTAGTGGAACGAAGTGGAGATTCTAGGGATCTCTTCTTGCCCCGAAACCACTCGACGTGATGCGGCTTGATCGATCTGGTGTTGTTCGAGCGCACCCCTAACGGCGTTGGCGACCAATCGATCTAGCTCCTCCTTAGTCAAGGTGATGTGTTGTTCTTCTGGTTCCGCCATCACGGTGTTCTTTCTGGTGCTTTGATTTAATAGATTCTCACAGACGGCGCTAAACTTGTTTCGGAAGGAATTGACAAGGGTGGCGAGTCCCCGAGGCAAAGCCCGCGTGAACGACGAGGAGGAAGAAGGCGATCACGCTCTACGAGAGTAACACGAGCGTTAATGGGAACACGTCGGAGATTTTCCGGCGGAGCCCCCTCCGACTCTCAAATCAAAAACGCAAGTCAAAGAAGTGAAGGAAAGCAATGAAAAATGTGTATGTACGCGAAAAAGCCAAAGCCCCCTTTACCTGAGTACCGGAGCACTATTTATACCTGAGGTGGTGGTCACACGTGTCTCCACGTCCCCTTATTTAGCGGTTACTGGATAATCCTTGTAACGACCACACAGTAATTAAGACATTAATAGCCGCATATTATGGGTCACAATTATCCAATAATTATCCTCAACAATTATCTGCTGATCCGAGAAAATGGGATGGCTATCGGATAGGATGATCCTTGGGCTCTGCTCTCCCGCGGCGATCTGGGGGTCCTTTGGCCCGGGAGGGTCCCGGGCATCTGTCCTCTCGACAGTGGCGTAGCCAGGATTATTGATCAGGAGGGGCAATTTTCGAATAAGAGAAATGATTTTTGAAAATTTCAAATTTTAGTATAAATTGATCAATACCAAAACTTAGATACGAGATATTAAATATACACAGGACTTAATTTAACTCAATCGATCGACACCAAAACTATCCGGGTACTTATATAACTTTGGTTCGATCATAATTAGATCAAATTAACTCCAAATCGATCCTGATTTGAACCAATATAATCCTTAGATACAAAGTATCAAATATATACAGGGTGTAACTTAATTCGGTTGATCAATATCAAAACTATCCGGGATACTTACATAAACTTGGTTCGACTATAATTTGACCAAATCAACTTCAAATTAATCATGGATTGAACCAAATAAATCTTTATCACTGCATCTACCTGTTAAATTTATTTCGAATCCGATCTAATTTTAATTTAGCGTTTTCACTTCATGTTCTATGAATTAGTTCATTTATTTATTATTATATATTTTATTTTTAAAATTCAACATTTATCATTCTAAATCAAGATATTTCCTTGTAAAAGTTAAACTAATGGATAGTTTAGGTCTTGAAGTTTTCAAATATATAATTAATTTCAATTTTTAGCCGATAAATAATGATAAATTAATCCGTTATATATATATATATATATATATATATATATATATATATATATATATATATTATATATATATATATATATATATATATATATATATATATATATATATATATAAAAGGGGTGCGACCGCACCCCCTTGCTATAAAGTGGCTACGCCACTGCCTCCCGAGGTGGTCTCGGGGACATATCTTCTCGAGGTGGTCTCGGGCACCTACCTCCTTGAGGTGGTCTCGGGGCTCTGCCTTCCCGAGGTGGTCTCGGGTACCTGCCTCTTTGAGGTGGTCTCGGGACCTGACTTCTCGAGGTGGTCTCGATAAATTTTGCCACATAGCTTCTTCATTCCATATGTCAACCAGGAGATATTCAACCTCATCATTAATCAAGCATTTAAAAAATTAATTGATATAAATTAAATATTCAATATTAATTAAAAAATATTAAAATTCTAATTAGATGCAAAGATTAAAAATAATCGGAGTGATTAAACATAATCCCAATACCTAAAAAAATAAATAATCGACCTCTTCATGAGTGAATGACGTCTCCTCTTCCTCCTAAAAAGTAGGGTCTGCCTAACCAACACCTCCTCCTACCACCTAACCGTTTATTCTAATCAAATAATAATTATTAAATATTTTTAAACAAATATAATTAGTGTACCAACACCCCCCCTACCACTTAACCGTTTATTCAAATCAAATAATAATCATTAAATATTTTTAAACAAATATGATTAGTGTTAGTACTAGAAGTATCCTAATGGAACTTATATTATTATTATTATTAAAATTTTAAATTAAATTTTATTATTATTTAGTGAATTGATTAAGTGGGCATGATGCCCAACTTGGTCCTATAGGCCAATTAGATTCAATACTAGCAAGAAAAGTCTTAATAAATCATGAAAATTAAGCAAAAAATCTAGATGAGTTAAGTGGATCTGACATTTGATAGGTGGATTCAGTAAGTTTGGAGGACCTAATATCGAATCAAGTGAAAGTCTTGCCAGACTGATTCAATGCTAAGTGGTTAAAGACCAAATTAGTCTGGAAGATCCGATGATTGACGGGTAAGCTTCAAAAGAGAGTGCAGTGAGGCCGTGTCCTAGAGGGGCAAACGTTAGGTACTGATCTAACCGAAGAAACCAACAAAATTTATAAATTGAGATCTAGACAGATCCTACTATCTTAATCATACATATCAATGCCTATCTATTTATACTAACATTGTTTTGCATAATTATTTTTATACTATTACATGCGCTAACTCTGTATTTTCAAATAAGCGAAAACTAAATTGACTAAGGGTTCGATCGATTAAAAAATGAGATCAATCGACCGATTCGACCAACATGACACCGATCAATGCCCTGCAACATTTAGACATCTAGTGATAGAGCAATGATAGAGTGAGTAAAAATGGAAGAGTGAAAATCATAGTGAATGATGTGGTATGACGTGACACTTTATATGCACACGTTTGATTATCGCTTGGACACCATTGGCGGCCTTCGGCCGCCGTCCCGAATCAAATTATACCCTAGGGGGTACGATGAATCTGTCGAAAATCATACATATAAGATGCCATATCATTTACTTTGATTTTCATTCTTCTATTTTTACTAATTCAATCATTATTCTAGTGATATATGTCGACTGCATATTTGATAACTACAAAGATCATAAAGGAATGATGGTTCTCTTTTGTAGATTGAGTAGGCCATGTCTCCAACCTGGTTGCTTTTCCAGACCGCAGTGCGTTCCTTTCCCTCCCTCGTCCGTCCATCCTGGTAAACAGAGCATCAGCCTCCGACGTGGGTGATTTCTGTTGTATACGTGGCATTATCCGTCCTCGGAGGAAAATTAACTGAAGCCGCACAAAGGGAAAATAATTATTATAAAAAATATTTAAATTATTGCCATCCGCCGGCTCCTCCCTCTCCCCAGGGCTCGAGGGCTTCACGCCGTCCGCCCATTCTCGCATCCACCGCCGCCGATGGAAATGCTCGCTTTGGTGCCTGCATCGCCCGTCTGCGGCTCTCATTCCCAGCGGAGGACAAGAATCCCACATGGGATCTTCTGCTCCAACGTCAGGGAGATCCTTCGGGCGCCAGAGCTCCGGCAATCTCTGCCAGCGTTGAGAGAGGCGAAGAGAGTTGTGCTTGTGAGGCATGGACAGAGCACATGGAACGAGGAAGGGCGCATCCAGGGGAGCTCCGACTACTCCGTCCTCACCTCCAAGGGCGAATCTCAGGCCGAGACCTCCCGCCAGATGCTCCTGACTGATTCCTTTGATGTATGCTTCACTAGGTCGGTCCTTCGTTCCTTGGAATTCCTATTTTTGTTGAACTATTCGTTGAAAAATTTCTCCCTGGAAGATTAGTTCGTTAGAACGGGATTCCAATTCTAGGTGATAACTCCCATGCAATTTTTTTCCGATAATAATATAAAAAGGGTAACATGGTGCATGAAGCTCCCGCCATGCGAGGTCCAAGGGAAGCATGCATCTAATACTATCAGAATAACTTAGGATGGATAAGCTATATGAACACTTCATTAGTAATTCTGATTGGGCGTAAGGCTCTAGGCTGGATTTGGCTTTTTGGTGTCAATTGACTTGGATATTTGATTACATCAGTAAATGCTAAAAACTTATTGATGCCACTAAACCATGAGTTACTATCAGGATATTGTTCGCAAATCATGATTACATCCAACTTTATGCTCTGACCAATATTCAAGTGATGCTCGTCAAACATGACCGATAAAAATACCTATCCATTTAAGAAGCTATCATAAAAAAATTCACATGATAATCCAACAATTACTATGCAAACATACATTTGACTATTACTATAAAAACAGTCTTATATTGTTTTGTCTTATTATTATATTCTCTCAATTTTGTATTTGCAAGTATGAAGTATCTTACTTCAAAATTCAATCACCATTTATTATCTCAATTAATAGATATATGAGGTACTGATGATCGTGCACAGGAAGGTGAGAAATTAATTTTCTAAGCCACTCAACTTCAACACATTAATCTAGTCTAAGTAATTTTCCTTCCATAGTGCCTCTAGATGATAAATTATTTGAAAGATTGTCGTATATTACACTTTCTCCTAAAAGAAAAGCATACCCATGTCCAATTTGCACAATGAAAGCCTTCTATTATATTAGGTTAACCTCTATACCTTTATACACTTTCTATAGCATTCTAATGGTCTTGAATACGGTTACTAGTGTACTGACTTGATACAACACAGGCAATAACATATCCTGCTATATAGTATGGCACTTGCACAGTTGCACTCCTTTCCACTCTGGCCCCAACTTGAACTCGAACTCAGCCAAACCTTCTTGGTGCACGTGCGTATTTATTAAAGCCCATGTGAAAGCCCAGAATTATATGCCCTTGAAAATCATGAGGGCTAAGAAAAACAAGGTTGCTAATAAAGGTAAAGAGGGTTTTGGACTTCTAGATGTCCGATTATGGCTAACGTGGGTTTTGGGCTTCCCTTTATTCCCAATATAGTTTTGTCATTTCTTAGTTTCCCCTTCTTTTCTTATCTCTAGCTATGTCAGTACTTTTTGTAGCGAGGTTATCACAATCATTTGCCACTCTCTCTCTTCTCTTGCCTTCAAATAAATGTGAATCTACTTAGCTTTTCCTTTCATTGATAATGTGGAATGTGGGGTTTGGTTATGTGTACCAGTCCCTTGATTCGATCTCGGAAGACAGCTGAGATTATATGGGGTACTCGGAATAAGGAAATGATTGCTGAGCCTGATCTGAGGGAGATTGACCTCTACTCCTTCCAAGTAAGTGTTTTCCATAGACTTTTTCAGCTCTCTTCCTTTTCTTATAACCGCTAATTTATCTGTTTTCCTCCATTTTTGTGTTGTGGGTTTAAAGTGCAATTCTAATTGTTTGCCAATGACCATTACAGGGTCTTTTGAAGCATGAAGGAAAACAGAAATTTGGTGATGCATATCGCCAATGGCAGAAGGATGCTGCAAATTTCAATATTGATGGCCACTACCCAGTGAGAGAATTGTGGGACCGAGCAGAAAGCTGTTGGAGAAAAATCTTATCCTGTGAAGGAAAGTCAGTACTTGTTGTTGCTCACAATGCAGTTAACCAAGCTCTTGTGGCTACTGCAATTGGTAGATGTGCTTCTGTTATTGTTTGTCCATATGAAACTCTTTTATCTTAATAGTTTTTGAAGTTTAGATAACTATAACAGTTTCTGTTGATGCAGGACTTGGGACTCGATACTTTAGGAATCTTCTACAGAGCAACTGTGGGGTGAGTGTAATAGACTTCACTCCCAAACCCAGAGGTGGCCCACCACACATATGCATCAATCGTTTGAATCAGGTATATGCTTCTGATTATACTTATATATTAACTAAAGTTACTAGCACCATGTGTTTAGTTTTATCGAATATAGCCTCCATACTGTTATTAGGATACACATACTTTGTGGAATTAAGCTGACTATCTAACAAAAGTGTTGAGCAAATTGGGCACTCTTCTTGTCTATTACCTTCAAATGGAACACCAATATATTTCATTCTTTAACATATTGATTAATTTGTGCAATTATACTATTTCGATTCGGAGTTATGTTGGCATGTCATGTGGCTATCTTGGGTAACCATGAAGACTTTGACAGCCCTTTTCTGTCATTCTCTTTCCCTCAGGCCTTTCTTGCGGAGCAATTGCAGTAACAATAAGTAGGCTAAAAACGATATGCAATGTTTCTTATTAATTCATTTATGATTCCTCTACTACTTTGATTACATTGTTGGTCTATGCAAGGCAAGAAAAAAATGATCCTCACTTGCACTCTTTCTTTATAATAAAACTTGGTTTTTTTTTTCTTCTTCAAGTAAATGTTGTTTCAACTCAGTACACTTTAGTTTGATTGCTTGTTTTTGTGAAATTTTTTTTGCTAACTTATAAATTAGACAACCCCAATTTGTCTGATGCTCAAATAATGTTTTTGGTGCAATTCAATTAATCTCAATCACTCGTGAAAATCCACAAGGCTACAGGTGTAGAATACACCCCAGACTTCAAATACTATGAGTGCCATGAAACAATGAATACGACAGTTCAAAAACTGAGGTGTTCATAGGATGTGAACTGATAAGTTTGATAACCCAAGTGTTGTCATGCCCCGCATGAGCTATGTTTGTTGTGAAGCTAGTTTTGCTTGCTGCACATTAACTGCAATAGTGTCAAGAGCAATATATATACAGAAGCTAATTAAATTGACTAAATGTATACCTCTGGAGAAACTCCACTAGTGCTACGCATACATTTCAACAAATAATCCGATGGTCAAAAATTTTGAAAATCAGCACAAAATGCAATGTAGGTATGAGAAAGAAGTGCATGATATATGTATATATAATATATAGTAATTATTCAAGATTTTTATGTTCAGTCAATTTAAGAATATTAATCTCTTATCATAAATTTATTTTAAATCAGCTCTTAGACAAATTCATCATTTCTCATATTATTTTTCATTTATTTACTTACAAGTATTCAATGAATCCACAAATATACTATATATGGCAGACAATCCGCAATCTGCCTAGTTAAAGATGCATCGTATATATAGATGAATGATCTGCAATCCATCCAAAATGAAATACATCATAATCATATATGAATATATAGGGCAAATGACCCGCAATCCACTCAATAAAGATGTATCCTATATACATAGGATGAATGATCTGCAATTCATCCAATTCAAAATATATCATAAATATATACAAAGGGTGAATGACCTATAATCCACTTAATACTAAATATATATATATATATATATATATATATATATATAGTGTACTTGCAATCCACCTATAATGAGAAAATCATCTCATATAGAATGGCCGAAGTCCACACACGCACGACGAGACTCAAGGGCCCTCTTTGAGTTCAATTATTTATTAATTTAATATAAATCGTAGTGCAACTTCTTTAGAGCGTGGAGCCAAAGGTCTACACTACACTTAGTCACTAGCCCTCTCAAAGAGCGGAGCTAAAGCCCTAACTACAAGTTGTCATGCAATTCTTGAGGCAGAGTTGAAACTCAATACCACAACTCTTTTTAGATCACAAAACTCAAGCTCTACAGTAATGGCATTTTATTTATAGTTTTGTCAATTTAGTACAAATAGCATGCAACTCATTTCAAAGTGCAAAGCGAAAGCTAAGTGTAAACAATATATCGATTACTTTATTTATTTGGATATATAATTATACATCTAGTTTTCTTCCAGTTTCTTAGGGTAATTCATACCCTTTTATGAGATTACTATTGATTTCCATATGCTTTATTTCAATTAATCATTTTTGTCATAAACAAATTTTAAGGAGAAACAAGGAAGGATGAAGAGCAATAAGATTTAAATAAGGACAAGCAATGTGAAGGCATATATCAACCAACAGGAGAAGAAATAAGATCATATAAGGATTTTTTTTTCACACTTTATCATTAAATCTACTTTAACAAAATTAATCACGCACAAGGTAATGAAGATGAAACAAGTAGGAAAACCCACCTGATCGTGTCTCAAATCACACTGGTTCGCCTTAAGAGACCATACGCCCCTTTCATGAGTAGATCAACACATTGCGAGTCGGCTGTTGAAGTCAACACGGGACTTAGGGTTTACTGTTCTTAGAAGAAAAATAGGGGAAACTTCTCTATTATGGTGGAATAAATAATGAGTATTCTTATTGCTACAATGTTGTTGGAGGAAATTGTGATTGACAACAAGCAACAATGATTGGTGACAAACGGAGTAGCTGTGGCTTTGGCATGTGATGGGTGGTGTGATTCCAAAATTTATGTTGGCGGTGCATCTTAAATCATCTCGCTTCTATATGAAAGTTGACCCTTATTACAGGTATATAAAACACCAAGGACTCAGATAAGTCATTATACAACAATGAATATAATTGTCTAAAACCTGAGTCTTGTTCAGTTAACTGTTACATGGCTTGCTGGATATGGTTCTCTCTGTTATACACTAAAGTATAATATAATTTGCATATATCATCACTAGACGTAGAGGTCACAGGTTCTAGTCTCGGAAACAACCTCTTGCAAAGAAAGTAAGGCTGCGTGCAATAGACCCTTCCCTGGGATCCCATATTGGCAGGAGCTTTGTGCACCGGGCTGCCCTTTTTTATATAACATCACTAGTGGTCCTATTTTCTTTGGTTCATCTTGTGAAATAAATAATGTAAAACCTTCTTTCACTTTGCTGTTTATTTCTAGATATCTTAGCTTTTCTTTGTAA